>OY723385.1:37148637-37573637 GCA_963210295.1 Ophion ellenae
GGTTGTCCCCAGGGCATTAAGTAAATGATCAATTAATTGATCAATCGTTCTCGCTCCATCTTACTATTAGGTGGACAGGTTCTTCTCGGATACTCCATAGCATTTTGCACGAGCTTCAACATAATTGTGGACGTGCACAAATGTGAATAGATCTACGCCGTATAGCGGTGCTTAGGCGCATGAATATATGTATCTGTGTGTGTATGCATATGCATATACAGTGGACCGCCTGTCTCGCTGTTCGGAGAGAACTGTGCCAACTGACCGCTATTATGTAATGAGATCTTTTCTCTTTTCTTCCCGCCGTCTTATTCTTTTTTTTTCTTACTCCACCATTCCGCCGAGCCCGTATATTCAACGTTTCTGTGTTCTCTGTTGTCCCGCACCGCCTGGTGTATTGTGCCAGCTGTATATGTAAGAATCGCACATTGAACGCGACGAAAGCTCCAGGACCCTGTCATGACGCGCGTATCTTACGGTGCCTTAATGCTTCCGGACAACTTGCTTAAATTTTTTCGTACCAAAAACAACACGATTCTCATTTTCTCTCGCCCTCTCATTCATTGTCACTTCACACACAAGTCGCGTACACGCTAATGCCGTTGAATGAATTAGAAATATCGGACAGTTTGAAGAATTTGGTATCTCAGAAAAATGTTAACTTTCATTGCACCGAATCTTTTTGGATGTTTCTTCGTCGACTTCCGTAGGTGGAATGCTTTGTGCTACGTTGGAACGGTAGAAGGGCTTAAGGAATGGGAGAGGAGGCTGGGGAATACTTACAAGGACCATCCCTTCGATTTTGGTGAAATTTGGATATGTTATAAAGCATCGAAAAGTAAGCGATACGTATTTTTTTATCGGCGGAAAAACGGTTTTAAGGGGTGAAACGAACCCTCAAAAATTGGGGCGTTTTTGGTTTTTCGTCGATAACGTTATCGTTCTTATCTCCAATGTATAGTGCACAAAAAATAAGCATTGTTGCGATTTGAATTTTTTTAATATCTCATACCGTTAAAACTTTATCGACGAAAAACATCCCCATTTTTGAGGGTGTGTTTCAGCCCTTAAACCCGTTTTTCCGCCGATAAAAAAAATATGTATCGATTACTTTTCGGTGCTTTATAACATATCCAAATTTCAACCAAATCGGGAGGGTCACCTGAGGGATGTTCCTTGTAAAAAAGAAGCAGGAAATGGGGGGGGGGGGGGGGGGGCTAGAAATCTTTTAGACGCCTCTCTAAGTGGATCTTCGCTGGACTGTAGACACGAAATGTACTTATGATATAGGTATGTGTGATAGTCACTGAATAGTGCATATAGTGCTGTTTCGTAGATCACTGAAAGAGCAAATCTCGCGCCGTCGTTCGAGGGTTCAACGACCCAAAACATTTCGTTTTCTCATACCCTTCTCGCGTCGTACTGTCGGTGTAACTCCGAATAGCATGATGGAAATTGAGTTGCTGCTCATCGTGGGAGCACCCGTGTGGAAATTCTCGTAAGGGATTCAATTGGATTCTTATATATACTTGTCTCTGTGATTGGATCCCTATACTAAAACCTCACGCTCGTACATTGGATTTTAATCGGGATTCCCCATTCAAATCCCTCGTATGAATCCAATTCGAATTCTAATGGGTTGCCACATTAGCGAACAGAATCCAATACGACTCCTAAGGCCGGAGCCTGAATTAGAAGGTAAGAAAAGCGTTTTTTTCGAGAATTTTTTTAGAAGGGAAAAAGACAAGCGAGACCAGTGAACATTGAGGTATCTTTTCATGTATATTTGAAATGTATAAAAAAACATTTTCAACGTGAAACAATAAATGACTGCAAATTTATCAGCCCATTCCATGTGCGTCTTGCCACTGCAATACCCAATCGGCTGGAAATATGCAAATCGTAATTCTTGACTGAAACAAAAAAACAATAAAATGTTCAATTGTCATATGTTTTTCTTCTGGGTGAATTAAGGAAAAGCTGAAAAGATCGTGAAATTAGAACTTTTCTCAGGTTTGAAAAAAAAATGTGTCGAAAAACTCTTGGACGTGCTATAAAAATGATTTAAAAATACTTTTTCAATGAGTCTTTAAATTTACTTAGACGAGATTCTCATACTGAAGAAAATAAACTTTGGTTTGATTCAATAGGTCGTTTAGTTTGGGTTTGTTTTCACGCCCCCCAATTTGGAAAAATCGTGAAAATGAAACCTGGAGAAATAGCGCTTCAAAGTTTACAATGGGAGGAAATATCAATATAAATATCAATGGCTTCTCTACTTTTGGTTTTGTATGTTCGAAAATATTTACAATTGGCCTCCGTAACTTTGTAAATATATTCTTGGATAGCTTATATATCGATTTAGCAATAAAAAAATGATTTTTCTTACCTTCTAATTCAGGCTCCGGTCTCAATGGATCCCATCACATTCTGCACATTGAATTTTCTGAATGAAATATATAGACATACAACATGAGGGGATCTTAAAAACGTATAAATCATGTTCATAAAGACGTTGAAAGTTCTCGCTGTTTTCCAACAGATGGCGTTACCAGAACTGCGTGCGTGTAGTTTAAGATGGTAACGCATCTAGAAAGAAGTACTATAAGCAAGCTTGAAATTCAGTATATGTCATTTCGCCGAAGTGTAAACAACTTTTTTTTGCGAGGTATTTGCAGGGTATTGTACCGCACTACTTTATTAAAAAACATATGCCGTTGAAGCACACAGAATTCTTGTTGAGACTTACGGCAACCATGCTCTGTCGGAAACAACATGCAGACATCGGTTTAGGCGCTTCAAAAATAATGATTTTTATGTGTTGAATTGGAGGCATAACTTTATGAAGACTTATATCAGTCACTAGCTGAACTTGCCGAATAATTAGGAGTTGATCACACGACAGTTTCGAAACGTTTGAAAGCATTGGGAATGATTTTTTAAAAATAAGCTATTAATTCTCACGAAAAAAGCGAGAACTTATTCAACATTCCACACGTGAGTGTGCAATTTTTACGCACTAAATTATTATACATTTTCGTAGCTGTCCCCATCAATAACACATTTATTCGGCGCGGGGTTGAAATTCCGAACTTTGAATGACCAGAAGGCTCAAAATTCCGACTTTATTAGCTACCATTCAATACTTCCAGAAATGTATAATTCCAAAATGTTGTATACAGAATTATCATATAACCGAAAATAATAGTACAGTAAGGAATTAAATGAAAATGACCATGGGACCGACTATAAAGTGTCGACCTGAAAACACGGCGCATAAAACAAGTATCAACTGCTCATGTTTAGAAAGTTCATAGTTCCGAAAATCTGTAGTATTAGAAGTTCGGATTTCTGAATGGCCATGGTTTGTACTGGGAAACGTTCCGAAAATAAGAATATCAATAAAAACCATGGATAGGTAAACATTTTTACAGTATATATTCACAATAAAATGTAAAGGACGATAACACTCTGAAAACATTCTACCACGAAAGATCAAAACTCCGAAAGAATACTACCCCGAAAGAATGTTACCCGAAGGATCAAAAGTCCGAAAATCTGAATACCGTCACGATGCGTTACGGTGGTATCGGTGCTGCCATCTAGCCGCGCTCGGCTTCACTTGCTATCTGCTGCATGCGTGAATTTTCGGGGTTTTGACCGTTCTGAACGTTCTGTTTCGGAATCTTATACTATCTAAACTCCAGTTTTCGCAAACTGGATGTTCAAAGCTATAATTTCCGGAATCTAAATCTTTCGTACACCTGACGAATCTCTTATTAGCTTTAATTATATTCAAACTTTGTAGTATAGTTCGTTTTCTATAATAAAAAATTCGCAATTTTGTGACATGTTTAATATTACATATTCGTTGTTTTGTACATCGTATTACTGGTCATTCTAATAAAGCGTTGATCTTCTTCATACTATTTCTGAAAAATATGTCTTTTAAAAATAATATTGGTATCCTTTTTCTATCGCTACTCGTACTGTTCTACACCAATTACAGTCAACTGTGTAACCTTTCGCTGGCATGAGCTTTACGAAACTTGTAGTTTCGAAATATTAAAATTCGGCACTTTGAGCCTTCTGGTCATTCAAAGTTCGGCAGTTCAACCCCGCCCCACTTATTCGAACACACATAAAGCGTGTAGAATCAACATACGAGCCGCATGTTTACACACATTGGACTAAACAACACACGTTGATAGCAACAGACGAGCAAATACAACACGAGGAAAAGCAACACAGTTTAAGTGTGTTAATTGCGAGTTACTGATCATATGTTTTAAAAATCACCTTGGTTACGGCATCACGTGAAACTCATTAGTTGATTTGACATCGATTGATTAACCGGTTAATTGAAGACCACATTTGGTCTTAAATTTTTGTTTCATTTATAGATCATTTTTGAGTTTGTCCCATGGAAGAACCTGAAATTGGAATCTATTTTCCAAAACCTCGATAGCTGCATTGAATCTTCAGCGACGTATTTTCGACAAGCAAAAAGCGGCCGTCATCGTGAAGCTGTATGAGAACCTAGCCTATGCGAAGACAAGAAAAACAGTGACACCTCTCATACATACTACAGAGTAATATATAACTGCTGTTGAGTTTAGTCCAATAAATGCATATATTTGGACGATAAAAAGCTTTTGTTACTGAATTTATTATTCCGACGCATCCCATGTATATGCAGTGCTGCAAAAATAAGTGTGTTGTTTTTACACACTTTGAGTGTGTAAATGGCTGTTGACACTTCTTACACGTTTCAACGTGTGTAAGAAAATAACACACGTAAGTGTGTTGTTTGAACGCATCTATCCGTGTTATTTTTATACCGTTATTTATCACACACGTTAAGGGAGACTTTGTCCGTGAAATCGGCGGGAGATGTAAGCGGCTCAACATGAGCAGCTAGAAGAAGAGGAGGGATGCCTCTATGGACCAGGCATTGCCGATTAGCGGTAATTATAAACACATTTGTGTAAACACATTACAAAACTTTAAACGCGTTTTTCTCGAAAACACGTTTTTAAAAATGGCTGACATTCTCCTGACCGCTGTAATTAACATATCGACCTGAAATTTGGAGAGCATACTCAGAAAATATGTCTTCACGGAATGACGGATCGTTTTTTCGATATATACATTTTTGCATTTATTATTAATCTTTTTATGCGAGAAAAAAACGCGAAAATTCGATTTTTTTTTAAATTGCCGCCATTTTTCGAAATTTGTACTAAACGAAAAACCCATCCGTCATTCCATGACCAAAGGGTCAGAGATTGATAATATGCTCTGAATTTGTGTTTCAGATCAACAAAGAGGGGGCAATGATGTCAGCCGTTTACCTCCCGCGATTTGAGGACCTGTTTTCGCGGAGCTGCAACGGCCGCCATTTTGGTTTTTTTTTCAAAAAAATTTTTTTTTAACGTTCTGTATATCATGAATAAAAGCAAGAAAAAAACCGCACTCAAAAAGCTTTACTCGTTTCCTTTAAAAAAAATAAAATGTAAACACCTGAAATATGGCACTCCAAGGACAAAGTCTCCGTTAAAACGTGTAAAAAGTGTTTATAGCATTTACACATCGAAAGTGTATAAAAACTACACATTTGTTTTTGTAGTGTAGCAAATCTCTACAAGGATGTGGTAGGATCTGGGGACTCCCCGAAAAATTTCTGCACGGGTAATCACGCTCGCTATTGCGCCTGTCTGATTGATCGATTGTCTAGGTCGTTAGTTCGTGACTGCGTCATCGGACAGGCGCACATTATAGTGTGTATACGTTATTTTTTTCTTCCGAGGACTTACGATTTGGGGGTCTATTTGATGACTCACCGATTCCATCGTGCATGTATATTTATATATAGACACCCGTGTCCGGCCATTTATGAAACATTACACCGTCACACGAGGAGCTGCGCTTCCCTTTAATTACATGTCATCCTCGTCCATACGCAGTAACTCAGCAGACCATACGTATCATGCTCAGAGGGATGTATTACGGGCGGAAGGATCCGTGCTTCTGCGAGCTTATGGATTTTTCCTTTAATTTCCGGTCTGTACACACGTGGTCCTTTGTGTCCGCATGGCCGCACACATACACGTACGCGCACACTGAGAGGCAAAAGGGCCTAAACTGTACATTATTGAGTACGAGAGCAGCCCAATAGTAGTTGACGCTTTTATGTTCACCGCCGCATTCGGTACGTATACCTACACGTTGTTGCAAATATATATACAGCCGGGAATGAACCTTTTATTGAGCTGCTCCAACGGGGCCGTATACACATGCATACTTCGATGACGGAAGTCGACAATATACTGGGAGGTTGAGTGCACCGATACGGATTTTTCGTATATATATTTTCTTGCCTCACCCTGTATGCGCATTTGACCGCAAGAATAAAATATCTCCAGCGGCTTTGTTATCTCACGACTGGCGTGAAAATACGATAAAAAGAAGTATTAGAAAAATAAAAACCATACTATATCGATTTCGAAATTCATGTACGGTGTTTCCGGCACTTTTTATATAGGTTCACCTTGTTAATAAACGATCTTGCACATGATGCGAAAAAGTATCGAATTGTTTGCTCAATGAGGCGAGAGATGAAGCTGCTCGAAATTCTTTCCAATTTTTTATTTCCGGACGTCGGGGAGAATATTTTGAAAAAAATGTTGGTCAATATTCGGAAGTTGGGCTCCTGCTAGAATCAGGCTAATTTTTGTTTGGGTTTGTCTGTGTTTGTTTGTGGTTGTTTAGGGTTGTTTGGGTTGTTTAATACCTGATAGAACCAGATACTAGATAGAACCTGATTCTAGCAGGAGCCCCACTTCCGAAAATTTATCAAAATATTGATCATTCGTGGTGTTCTGGATTTTTTTTAATATGATTTTTTTCACGGTCATCGAATATATATATATGTGGGCGTGTGCGTGTGTATAGCTCACTAGGACTATGGCGAAGAACATGGAAATATAGGACCTCTAGAATTCTTGATACTCGAAATATTTCCATGCTACACTATATTTCTGTTCATGTGTGAGAAAATCTCGTGGAAAAATCTAGGGCTCAAATCTAGTTGAAATTTTGGCAAATATCGATTTTCGGTTTTCAACGGAATCCCAAACTATAAGGTTTCAAAAATATTCTCGGAAAATCTCGAGTCGGTCCGTTCAAAATTGAGGGGGTTATGGGCGTTTATGGATAGGTTCCCCGAACCGGCACACTTCAAACGCGATTTTCTCAAAACTACTTTTTTCAAGATCGGTGAAAACGTTATCTCAAAAATCACCGCACCGATAAACGTCAAATTTTACGAGCTTCTTTCACGTATCAAAAAGCAGTGTGCTTAAACGAAGGAATTATTCTTTCGCTGCATAGTGTTTTTTTATCGACGAAAGTAAAGCATACGTTTAACTGGAAATCGATACTTTTACTTTAGACTACGACCATTAAAAACAATAATCAATATTTTATTCAATTCTTCGCACTACATAATTTCATGCAAAAATCAAATGTGTTTGATTCTTTGTTTCCGAGCAGCAGTGGTGACCGCGAAGGACGTTTTTCAAACAGCGATCTGCACACACCATTGTATCTACCACATTTATAAATATTTTTCGATGAAAAAATTGTAAAAGAGACTTAAAACCATACTATATAATGCAAACAAAATTATTCGAAAACCTGCACGCATAAAGCCAGAAAAAAATGGAACTTTTTCGGCCACAAGCTAGATGTAACCCGTTAATACTTTTGCCGTTTACTATTTTTATTTCGATTAATCAATACAGCTTCTCATCCATACCTATATGCACATAAAGACATATATGTTATATATAGGCATTCCATACCAATTCGACCTGGGTCTGACCCTCGACCTCTCAAATCTGGTTCCCGATTTTTCCTTATCATTACTCTCACTCTATCAAGCAATTACAATTTTTTTCAGATTTTTCAAAATAAATTTGAGCGCGTCATGAATTGTTGAATTTTTTTTTATGATCACCTCGATGGTCGTAATCGAAAAATCTGAAAAAATTCGTAAAATACAGTGTCAGATATAAAAAATGTTGGTGTAAAATTCATAATGTTTGGGCTTTTGCTTCAACCCGTTTTTTAGCTTTTTGAGCAAAAAAAAAAGAAAAAAATAAGAAGCAGAGGTCAATTTACTGTAGACAGTTTCTCGAAATTTTGTATGCATAATACCAGATTTTAAAAAAAATTTCTCCGATTTTTCTAAAGTGTATTTTGTAATTTTCGATTTTTTTAAATCATGGTTGACAAAACCCCTAATTAGGGGTTGAAGCAAAAGCCCAGACATTATGAATTTTACACCAACATTTTTTATATCTGACACTGTATTTTTGGAATTTCTTCAGATTTTTCGATTACGGCCATCGAGGTGTTATTTATCGAGGTGAAATTTATTTTGAAAAATCTGAAAAAATTGCAATTGCTTGATAGAGTGAGAGTAATGATAGGAAAAATCGGGAACCAGATTTGAGGGGTCGAGGGTCAGACGCAGGTCGAATTGGTATGGAATGCCCCATATATATATATATATATATATATATATATATATATATATATATATATATATATATATTTATATTTTTATATATATATATATATATATATATTTGGTATATCATTGACATATAACTTGATATATAATTGTGTGATGAAGGAATGATAAGTACATACTCATATCATCGCTATACAATTAGGAATCCAATATCCTGCTGCAAGCATGCTAGGAGCATCCAATGGATGTTGTGCCCCAATTTCTTTTCCAGCCAACGCATTTTACCGATATAGTTTCGTAGCGCTTGTTCAATTTCGCGTGCTGTGGTATCCTGGATTAGCGAATATAGGAAAATTGCGGCTTGCGTCGCGTATGGGAGCATATCATCGCGTTTTTAAATCTAGTGAAAGGCGAGGTATAAAATCCACGATATTGACAATTACTCGACGGAATGTTCGCATTGCCAAATTGCACGGGCGGAATGCACATAAAATACAAGCTGAGTAATATTGGATTTGGTGTGTGTATATGGGAGTTTACGGCTTGTGTAGGTTTACGTGAACTATATATATATATATATATATATATATATATATATATATATATATATATATTCACAAATATTAGGGATCCCCTTGATGTTTTAATACGAGATTCCTGGCTGTCCATACTAGCTACTGCATTGTGCTTTATGGAGGCGAGCGCGATAATGCATTTCGTTTAATCGCTCGTATAAGCGATCCCACGTTATACTATAGCGCTATTTATGCACATAATATACATATACGGCCAAACTTTCATATACATGTACACACACACAGGGATGGAAAATCTCCTTTGTTCCCATCGATGTGCATCGGGGCCCTCTTTTCCATATGAGTGCAATAGGTGATCATGGGTGGGTATAATTACTTATGATGTCGAAGTTCGCATCGTCCAGAGGCAACAAAAATCATTATTCTTCAACCGATCTTTTTTGGCAGATGACGACTGGGGAAATTGTTCGATGGTTTTTTTCAGGATAGTGATCAGAAATACCTTAAGATAGTATCGTTATCTCGAGCGCTGTTTCGCAGGTAATTTTTGGGATGGAATGACCGTCAAACTGTTTGAGTTTTCTTTCTGAATTTGTTTACACATGTTTCTTGATCATTCAAGAATATGTACTGATAAAAGAAAGACAAAAAATGCATTAAATTAATGGCGACGAGTGTTGTGGACGTTTTGTGAATCTGAAAGCAAAAAACCAAACATATTCTTAATCTGTATGAGTGTTGTGATGTTTGGTACCAGATTCAGTGAAACAAATTACAAAATGACAGCATGTCAAACTTTGATCATCAATTTTTCTCAATGTTCTGACGATTCTACGAGTTAAATAAAATAAATCATTTCGACTCAACTCTGCTACCAACGATGAAAACCAGTCCACCGAAGGTGTATGCCAAATCTGAGCTCAATCGATCCATTGGCTGTCTAGATATCGTGATCACCGATTTTGAAAGCATAGCTTCGAGAAAAGTGCGTTTAAATTTGCTGCGTCTCGACTGCGATCCCCGAGTGTACTACTTATAATTTCTATAGCTCGGTTAATTTTATGAGTGTCGTTAAACAGTTTTCACAGACGTATCTAGAAAGGTCTGTAGAATAATACTGCATGGCGTTGGAGCTTACATCGTTGGAATGCAATGCAAATTCTTCCCTATTTTTTCATTTCTTTATTTTTTAGCATATAAACTCTTTTTTATGTAGGGTGTAGGTTGTGGACCACTAAATAGGATTTTCAAAAACGTTTCAGGGTTTTGTATAGCCTAAATGTGGTGAAAAAAATTGGGCAGTACGAAGAGCAATAATTTTCGTTGCATCCCAACAATGCAAACTTCAGTACCATAATACTGCCTTAATCTTGGAAAAAATATTTCGGATAATCGTGATATCAGAGAATAAAAACGCTGCAAACAATTTCGGTGCGCATTAAATTTTAATTTAAATTGATACATATATGTATATACAGGGTGTTTGGCACATGGATCGATATAATTTTTTGGTTTGCTACATAAAAGTAGCATTTGCTACTTTTTCACCCTTCAACCCTATGTCCTAAGTGCCATGGTAATTAAGATATGATTTTTTTTTTCGTTTTTTTTTTCTTAATTGCCCGAAATTTCGCCTTTGAATCGTCATAACTTTTTTTGTTTGTGGTTGTAATAGCACGAAAAAGTTTTGTTGTATTCTGCAATGTATATTTATTATACATAAATCATTATTTGATACAATTGGATTCAAGAAAATTACTCATCAGCTTCCAAAGTCTTAAAAATGCGTAGATGTATGAAAAATATCAACTTCTCAATTCATTATAAACAAAAAACTAAAAGCTATGTTGGACTTAGCTTTGTTTTAAAAAAGTTCTCTAGTTTATACCCTTTCCAACGCTATGCTACATGTCATAGAAATAATTCATTTTGTGGTAAAAATAAAGAGAGTAGGTTTTTTTCTAATGAATTTGGGAGTTAAAAGTTTCCATACATTTACACATTTTTAAGACTGGAAGCTCAAGAGTCACTATCTGTAAACCAATTGTATCAAATAGTGATTTATTTATAATAAACATACATTGCAGAATACAACAAAAGTTACTTCGTGCTATTACAAACACAAACAAAAAAGTTATGACGATATATAGGCGAAATTTCGGGTATTAAGGGGAGGGTAGGGGTTTGCACTTTTGAAAAATCGATTTTTTTTGTCTTTTCTTATAGTTAAACATTTCAAGGATATAATCCCAAAATTTCAAGGCAATCAGAGCAAAACTCTCGAAGTTATTGACTATTTAGTTCCGCTCCTCTAACACTGTAGCTCCAACTTTTCTAAACTTCAAACGCGTTTTTCTCGAAACCACTTTTTCAAAGTCCGTGTTTGCTGCCATTTGAAAACTACATGACCGATTTATTTCAAACTTGGTACACACTTTCTACATATAAAATACCTCCCCCCAACGGTTTGTTTGAGATTTTTTTTCACATTGAGGGGGTATTCCACCCCCAAAATGGCGGAATTTTTCGTGAAAAATAGCACTTTTCACTTTACATGACCACCAAAAACTTAGAAATGAAAAAAAATTATCAAATACCGTTGGGGGGAGGATTTGATGATACTTTGACTAAATTTTAATGGTACTTGATTTCAGATAATTTCTAGCTGAGATACAGTAAACACCGCAAATCGTGTTTTTCCAAAGGCGTTCTTGGAAAAGCTTTGTCACCGGCTTGTTTGCGGATATTTTCGGGCACAAATTTCACGGAATGTTCTTGAAATGACACTTAACAATGTACAAAAGGTTTCAATAAATTTACTCTATCCATATAGATGAAAAAATTCGCAAAAAAGTGAACGCTGAAACCCCTACCCTCCACTTAAAAAAAAACAAAAAAAACACATCTGAATTACCGTGACACTTAAGACCCCCCCCCCCCCCCAAATCCCCCAAAAAATGTGTCGGTCCATGCGTCAAACACCCTGTATATAAATACATATATGCATAAAGATTATTCCGAAGGCACCTTATTACGAGGACTGTCCTAAGAACAGCCAGGCATGTTGACAACCAACATTGCATAGACATAACGGATTCAAAGTATATTTTCTCCATTTATAAGTTATTATTATTATGCGGTACACTCGGCGTATCTGACGTTAATGCGCGGTAAAGGACCGGTTTCTATTCGTGTTTTAGATCATAATCAGGCTTGTGCTCTTTGATCACCGGGAGCTTCACGGTCTTTTATCGCGCGATCGTTTATACGAAAGCGTCACAAGCGGAACGATCGTTCCTGCGTGTCACGAACTTCCACCGATTATAATGAGCCAACAACTTTTTATCTGAGGGACGTGCAATGCCCCCCCCCCTGCCTGGACCTGATCGTGATCAATCTTTTTCTGTTCCATCCGACTTTTTTCAACGGTAATTTATTTTATCGCCACTTTCCGTCGGTGTCAATAGTTTTCGCTCAGTATTTCGACAAATTTTCGTATTGAGAGATTTTTGCAGCCATTAAGGCGTTACCCCCACTTGTAGCGCAAAAAAGGCCTTTTTCATGAATTTTTTAAAAGAAAACTACAAAACTTTTTTAATCGATTAATATATCATCTTAAAGAACACATCTTGAAGAACTTTCAGTAATTTTTTTATTGAAAAATATTACATTGTTTAGTGGCAAATGGCCGTCAATGAAATAATGTTTTTATATACACGGTTTGCGGTGACCAACATTGCGGCGAAGTGGATCATCTGAAAAAAAATGCGGATGGATTTAGTCAAATATAAGTATAAACTAGTCTTTAATTGAAGGATTTTAAAAAATATTCATTTTTCACAAAATGGCGGACAGTCAAAGTTAATGGTTCGATTTTAACGAAAAAAAAAACGGCCGTTTTTTGGCTATAAAACGGCCATTTTTTTCGAAAAATAAAAATAGAACGATTAAAGACTACATTTTTATGTATTAAATAAGCCTGTAAAATTTCAAGAAGATCGGTTCATTAGTGTTCGAGTAATCTTGGTCACCGACTTCAGAAATGCCATTTTGAGAAAAACGCGTTTAAAGTTTCTCTTTCAACGCTCTTTCAACGCGGATTCTTCTCTTTCAACGCTCATATCTCAGTGAATTTTGTTCGGATCGACTTGAAATTTTCAGGACATATTCTCAGATACTTATACTTCAAAAAAATGCAATACAAAAAATCGATTTTTTTCAAAATCGCAAATGGGGGTAACCCCTTAAACAATTTACCCGACATCCATTTCTCATTGACATTTTATTATTTCCGTCTTTGAAATTAATTCTCAAACAGGTAGAATCGACAGGAATTACTATATTCGCCCAGTGCGAGTGCGACAATCATCGTTAATAGTTTTTTCAACGACGTCACGGTTGTTGATTCAATACGCAAAACAAAGCAGTAAGGAAATGATGATAAAACGGCTCCGTCGTTCGGCCGTAAAAAAATCACTCGGTACGATCGATGCATGTTCAGGGGTTCATTTATTCACGATAGTGAGGCGCGTTGATCTCACACGATTTTAGGGGCCCCCCTGGTGGGACCGCGCACATTATTCATTTCAGCAAAAATATATCGCGAAGATAGAAGGAATAATCTCCAGAGAGAAAGATGGCAAGAAAAAGCAATGATAATTAGGGGAGGAGGCAAAGAGGGAGGGATGAGTGTAGAGAGTGATAAGTTACTTCCTGGGTTACTCCTTGGTGCCCGTCTCGTCTGCTGCATTTTGTGCAATGGCTGCACGCGTTGAGCACGCCAGTGTCTTTCTCACAGACGTTCTGACCACAGGCAAAGCACCGCACCTGCCTCATATACATATCCACACCGGCCTGATTGCTTATATCAACTTGTACTTTGCATGCAAGACTCATCGTCGTGCAATTACTTTACCATTATCGCAAGTGAAGAATAAGTATTATATATATACCTATATGAGGAAAGAATACCTTCAACCAATTTTCTATAGATATAACCCACACAATTTTTCATCTATATATTTTCTTCCGAGGATTTGTGGATTTTTGGGACACGACCGTCTTTCAAATGGCTTTTATATAAATTTGTTTTATTTATGTGAATATGAGTTTGAACGATTTCTATAAAGGACGTTCCTCAAACCTGAATGCCTTGAAAATTATTTTTTTCCACGTGTAAATATATATATACACGTGCATATATCCATAGATGCGCAAATAAAGTTTGTCTTGTATTAATTGTCATCAATCTTCATATTTACATTCATCACTTATTTATCAACAGAATTTTTAATGTTTTATATAAACATTTAACACTAAACAGATAAAAAATATTATCGTAAAAAATCGTTGATTGCAGTCCTTTTTTTAATCGCAGTGTACCTCAAATTTCTACAGTGTCTCGTTACATACGAGACTCACATATTCTCAAGAAGTTCCTTCTTCATATCGAACCCTCGCCTCGAGCTTGCTCGCCACCTTCGCTCGCGTGTCTCGTCGCGCCGTTTCTTTTATTTTTCTCGCAGCCACCCTGCTCGGTGCACCTGTCGTCTATCGCACCGACCTCTCTCGCGTGCCCAAAGGCGTAATAAATAAACATATTTATTACGCCTTTGGGGCATTATCAAATCGCCCCTTTTTTCCTCGCCGTATATTCTTGCGACCACTCGCGTACAGGCGTATACGTCACGTTTGAAAATACTCAGCTACACACGTTGGTGACAACATTTCATCCAAGTATTCGTTCATTTTTAATATTTTGACGTGAACAATGAGAAAATTCAACGCACGTCAAAATCCGGGAAAAATGTCAGCGAATGCGTACGCGAATAGGAGCAAATCAGCCGACAAAGAGAAATGATGGTTCATCGCAGTTTCAATATTTCCTCGTTCTATTGCTCGTTGAAGCAAACAGTAACGGAGGACGCACGCAAATAAAAGTGAGAACTGTCGAAAAAATAAGTACCTACGCAGCGGAGCGCAACGAGCGAGAGATTGCATAACTAATTGAATAAAGTTTGAAAACGTACTTTCGCTATTTTTACGATCGCGGCCAGAGTCCCATGTTCTCGCGTATGGCATACGAATTGGTGGAAAAGCCACGGGGAGTCGTTGAAGGGTGTTTATTTCTTTCTCGTTATACCCGTTTCGCGTATGCATCCGCACTATAACCCAGCGGTTCGTCGGTTATTGTGTCGTTTGCATAGTGCAAATTCTCGCGACACACACCTACCTACATATATCTACACAGCCACACACAGACCCCCCCCCCACACACACACACACACACACACACACACACACGCACGCACGCTCGCGCACACACACACACACACACACACACACACACACACACACACACACACACACACACACACACACACACACACACACACACCCACTCACCGACACGCAAGCACGCACACACACACACACCCATTCACCCACCCACACACGCACACTCACGTATATACACCCACACAAACGCGCGCGCGCACGCACACACACCCGTTCACACACACACACACACACACACACACACACACACACACACACACACACACACACACACACACACACACACACACACACACACACACACGCACACACACACACACCCATTCACCCACCCACACACGCACACTCACGTATATACACCCACATAAACGCGCGCGCGCACGCACACACACACACACACACACACACACACACACACACATCCGTTCACACACACACACACACACATCCGTTCACACACACACACACACACACACACACACACACACACACACACACACACACACACACACACACACACACGCGCGCGCGCGCGCACACGCACGCACGCACGCACGCACGCACGCACACACACACACACACACACCCGTTCACACACACACACACACACACACACACACACACACACACACACACACACACACACACAAACACACACACACACACACACACCCGTTCACACACACACACACACACACACACACACACACACACACACACACACACACCGACACACACACTCACGCATATACATTCACAAAAACGCACACACACCCACCCACCCACACCCGCATACACTCTCACGATGACAAATGCTGATTTTAAATCCGTCTCCACAGGCTGTTATAAAATCAGATAGTTATGCCGATAGCAAACACTGCATAGATAAAACGGGTTCAAAATGCTGTTTTCTCATATACATGATTTTCATCTATATAGGCACAAATAGACATATGTGTAAGTATGTATATACACATATGTCACCAGGACGCATATAGAACGAAAACGATAAAAGGAACGACAATGGAGGCACCTATATGGCCAAGAGTAGCGAAATAGAGGTGTCCGACATGAGACTTACTCTCACGTCTATTCTTGGTTTCTAGGGTTATGTGTCGGTTTATGTATGTGTACACGTAAATGGGAATGAGAGGTGAAAGAGATGGAGAGTCTGGAGATGTTGAGAGAAACGAAGCAGCCAACGAAGCCCTCCAGAAGTATGAAGAGATGCATAGCAGCGCTACACCAGCGTCTACCATTATGGAGACCATGCATACAAAGCCGTTATCTAGCGCCGGAGACGCCGGTTCTCCTCCCTTGCGTCGTTTTTTTTGCTACTCGAGCCCAGGCCAAGAAACGACCTGACTATTGTGCAGTCGCACTTGCACATGCACACGGGCCTGCAGAGCCACCAGACACACCGATACGCGTATACATAAAAATGGAGTCTAGTGTTGTATGAAGTATAATGAGGATGAAGGTCCGCGGATGCGCAACCCTCATCCGGGCTCCTATCTTATCGTCCTTTGTAAATAAAACTACGGAAACATCGTGCGTATACGTATATATGGTTGCATAGTTTCTCACGAGGATACGATCTCTGATACGATAATCAGGTGTTACTCGTGTTGGACCGGGGAAGCGATCGCTCGTGAATTTGTCCGAGATATTTTTTCACCCTTCCTGCGGTTGGTTTTCGGTTTGTAGCAAGGTTTTGCATCGTGGAAATGCAACGAAAGTTTTACTTCATATTTTCATTTCCGTATTTTTATCATCATGCAAAATCTTTTTTTGCAGATTTATATCGTGAATTTCGGAATGAGTATCTTGAAAAATGGTTGACGGATTTTCGTAGACAAATTCTGCTCAAAGAAATGAAAGCAATGAGAAAATATTAATTTTCATTGGATTCCAATGATGGAAACTTGAATCTCGTGTAAGATCGGGAGGTGAATGTCCCAATATTGTCCTGTCTGTGCAGCAAGAATTAACGCGGTAATGTTGATAAGATTCTTTTTCCTCTCGTTATTGTGGATGTCCGGTTGGTGGCGGATTGGAAAACGTAGGGGGACCAATATAAGTTCTTCTTCGTCGAGGTATTTCTTCTTCTTCTTTTTGTCGGTTCAGGCATTGGAGAAAATCGCGATACCTGGAAATTTTCCGGAACCTTCGTTGACCGATGTAAATAACGAGTCTCGCCGTGGAGTATGCAGCGATGCTGTACTTATCCAGAAGTTATAGTTCGAAAGAAGTACAGCATGGTGCACGTTGTTGCATAACCGAAGATAAGCGTAAAAGGAAGAATCGCCGGTGGCCTGCCGAGAGTAGTAACAGGATACGGGTGGATGGCGTTGGGTGTTCGGACATGCTGGACTTTGAATTCGCATTTCTGTACTCTTTTTCCGGATATACGAGGTCCCCGGTTTAACGGTGAGTGGCGGGACCAGCCCTGTATCGCACCTCGTTAAATCCCGGCTGCACATTCGTCTCCGTGTGCACTTGATAAAGTATCCGATGGCCCTGCGTTACACAGTCGCAGTGTTTTGCCTACCGTTCCCCAGCTGCGCTGATCGATACTACCCACACACGCGAGAAGTTTTTGCTGAAATCGCGGTGGACCAATCGAGTTGACATGGACATTTGGCTCGCGATAACGGAAAATCAGCTCAGTTCTTTTTTTTTGTATGGTGGTCGGAGTTTTTGGGAATCACTGATAGTCCAGTATAAGAAACGACAACCCAGTACTTTTTAGCGTAGAAACCGAATTTTTTACTAAAGGTAGATGGTTGCATACTGAAAGTAACCCCGATAAAATGTTGCCCCTCAACTTGCCCCAACCCTTAGAAATAGGGGTTGAAAACGTAAAAATCGTCGTATCTCGATAATTAATAGCCCGATCAGAAAATATTTTAAACAAAAGTTGTTGGGAATAATAAAATACGTATAAAGTTATCTAACGTCCAAACCCCTATCTTTGAAAATAGCGGCACAAAAACACGAGAGCTCGAACAAGCATCAACCCCGAATATTCGTATCGTTTTCGTGCCGCTATTTTCAAAGATAGGGGGTTGGACGTCAGATAACTTTATACGAATTTTATTATTGCAAACAACTTTTGTTTGAAATCTTTTTCGATCGGGCTATTAATTATCGAGATACGGCAATTTTTAAGTTTTCAAACCCTATTTCTTAGGGTTACGGCGAGTTGGGTGGTAACATTTTATTGGGATCACTTTCAGTATACAGCCATCTACCTTGAATCAAAAACTCATATTCCACGCTAAAAAGTGCTGCGTTTCCGTCTCTTTTACTGGACTATGAGAGACGCGAAGGGTATTGGGTATATTGGGAAAGCTGATTATAGTTGACAGTGCAATCATAATATAGTCGTGTCAGTCACATTAGGATTGACCTGTCAATGGACTACAACCAGTCATTTCATCTTTTACTCTGAGTGTTTGCTAAACACACCATGGACTTCTTTCTCACTGGTTCACCAAAGCGCCGGTCACCAAATAAACATGCACATGTTCCGTAACTGCCAGCCAAATCTCCACGTCACCTTGATTGGAAATGGTAAATGAAACTGGGCAATCATACAATGTAGTTGCGCCAGCCATATTGCGATTTTCCTGCCAATAAAATGTATAGTTAGTTCCAGTATACTGTTCTTCACTATGTGCGTTTGTTGGAGCCGTGAAGTTTTCTCTCAGTGAAGGGGAAGTTATTTTTGGCAAGTGAGTCCAGCCGATGATAGGCTGGGCAGGTTCCGGCTGTTTGTGGAAGAAAAAAATAGTGTCCTAGTCGAAAAGTGGGTATGGAAGGCTAGAATTTGGAAGTACAATGGCGAATCGGGATTGCTCACGACTTTTCATTGACAACGTCGTGTATAATTCTAAATCGGAGTTGGTGCACTTTGAGTGCTTAGGTGGACGGTGGACGTTTCCTACCCCCAAGCCAGATCTCTCAAAATTTGTCTGCGCAATAAAGCGGGAGGAACGATTCTACATCCCAAGAACGTCGTTTTCTTCGCTGTCTCCTTGGCATCCCCAACTCTCTAGGCTCTATTGTACGCCATAGTACATCGAGTACGCGTCAGCTACCCTTCGTCGAGGCTGAAATTCTGTCCGGTGACTCATCGAAACGATCGATCATTCCAGGGATGTAATCATGGCTGGGGCGACGGAAAATGAATGAGAGAAAAGGGGATGCTTGCGTGCACCCGGTGAAGCCGCTTTCTTCCTTCTGCTGGATGTAATCCGGAGGGAATCTTAGAAGGGGTCTCGCAACTTCGTGGTTTTCGGGGCGACTGGCTTATTGGGCTTGCACGGCCCCAAATTCTTGGAAATCTTTTATTTCTATCGAACAACCCGATAAAAACTTTCGTTTAGCAAACCGGTGATCGTACAAACGATGAAAGAATTGTACTGTAGTGAGACATCGAAATATTCCATGCTTATTTTATCTCGACTATATAGTGGTCATCCTAATTACGAACTCGTGCGTCAAAAAATAGTCGTCAAGCTAAAGGATTTTGAGGATTCTTCTCTTTTATCGAAAATCTTTTATGAAGCTGCTAGAACTAGAATAACACCAAAAACAGAATTAAGGGGTCTTGTCACTTTGGACGCTAAAAAGGCTATTTTCATGATTTTTTTTGATAGGTTTATATTATAGATATTGATATAAAAGTTGTTACACTTAATAAACACATGTAAAAAAAATTGTCACGTATTTATGTAACCCAAACAAACTTTAAATGTGTTTTTTTTAAACGACGTTTTTCGACGGTTTGTTGATAAAATCTTCGAAACTACTGAACCGATCCTTATGAAATTTTAACCACATATTCTTTACAACTACAGCATATCAAGGATTTTTTTTAAATTTTGATATTTACTTTTTTTGCCAAAAACGGTGAAAAAAACTATTTTTTTTGTTTTTTTCGAAAAATGTCCGTCATTTTGTTATTTTTGCATATATAAAAAATCGTATAATATGCGCTCCGAGATTTCATCACAGCGCAGACCTACAATTTTATTAGGACATTTTTTCAACTACGATTTGCGTCTATAAATAGTGACTTAAATAAACATTTTAAAAAAATGTATTTCGAAAGTGTGTTTATTAAGTGCAAGAACTTTTATTCTAATATCTATAATATGAACCTATCAAAAAAATGCATGAAAATAGTATTTTTTTAGCGTCTAAAGTGAAACGACCCTCACGCTTATCATCAATGCCTTATCTTTTTTTTTGCATATAGCGATTTATCATTATATCCTTTTTGTTAACAAATTCTAAACCCGATTCGTCGTCACCAAGCGACAATGTATTCGGCGACATCCACCAGGCCGGTGGATATAACGAGCGTTCGTTGAACCTTCCACCGTGCGTGTTGCGTTGGAAATTCGCGTTGCCCTCCGCTGTTGACCGTGGTTGCGTCGCACCAAAATTCACGAGAGGGTGGCAAACGGAAAGGGGCTGCGCGCTTCTGGATTTTCCACGGGGTGAGCGCGGGCCAGGCTAGTGGAAGTTGCGAGATCGATATGCCGTGGATGAGCGCAAGGGCGAAGGGCGAGGGGATGCTTTTCGCGTCTGTGTGGGCACTTCCCCGCATCCCGCCACTCTAATATACGCTGAAGCTGCCGCGACCCGCGCAATCTCGTGTGCGTTTTCGACCGATTCACGATATGCAGAGACATCTACTGTTTCGCATGTATAGGAGTAGTATTTTGGGGACAAGTTATATTTAAGGCGGTCCTCTAGTTTCTCGGCTGTTTTTTTACGGCTTTTTCAATAATTTTTTACGGGCAAAGCATCGAAATAATCAATCTTATTGTTTTTGCATAATCTTTATTAACATTTAAATAAGCTTTACAAATTTTTTGAAGTCAAAATATATAATAGAATAACCGTTATAGTGGCCGACAGAAAGACATCAAGTAAAAGAGGTGCTTGACGGTGACCAAGATTGCGGCTGTTCTGCTTATCTGAAATCAAAAAACCAAACGGCATTTTAATCTTCATATTTAAGACTAGCGATTGAACTAGAGTGAATTCTAAATTACAAAAATTGACTTTTTTATACGCTTTTGAAAATTACATTCTGTTTTTACTCATTTTTTCTTAAGTTTTTCGCTCGTACAAAAAAAACTATCGAAGAAATCATGATAATCCTAGTTCAATCGCTGGCTTATAACATATTAAAGATGCTGTATAAATTTGAACAAGATCGGTGCAGTAGTTTCTGAAATATCGTGGTCACCGTTTCGAAAAATGGTGTTTCGAGAAAAACGCGTTTGAAGGTATACCTGCTCCGTATACCTGCTCCGTTCCAGGGCCGTAACTTGTGAACCACTTCGACTATCGAAAAATTCTTTGGGACACATTTTCTACACATGTTGTAGATGTGATTTATGAAAAAAAAATCGATTTTTTCGACCCGAGAAACTAGAGGACCGCCTTAAGGCCGTAGGCCACAGTAACGGGTATAAAATCATGTGCTAACTCAACATTTTTTTTTCGTATGAAAAAGTGACTCACTCATAAAATTAATTACACATCTATTTAGTATGAATATCAAGCTGTTAGAAAATATGTTTTTTTTTTCAATGTACAAAATTGCTGACTACTAATATTTTTTTTGTTATCTTTTTTTAGGCGCTCCACGGCGTGACATTTAGCATCCACGATTTTTGACCTAGAACATGAAACGAAAATTCTCGTCAATCTACGTTAGAATACCTAGAGAAGTACGTACGGAATTTGAAAAATATTGTTTTATTCAAAAGTTGTAGGTATTTGAACTTAAGAAATGAATTTTCAGTGAAAAATTTCGTTATAGCTGCTCATAAACTGCTCATAAAATGAAAAGTTTTCGATTAATCAGAAATTCCGTACGTACTTCTCTGCGAAACGCAATTAGGAACATACCTTTTAAATTTGAAGTAAATCGAGTGAAAATTGTTGAAGTTATTTGTCACGCCAATTGGAAAAAAGCTGTTTCGAGTAGTCGGCCATTTTGTACATCGAAAAAAAAATTCTAACAGCTTGATATTCATACTAAATAGATGTGTAATTAATTTTATGAGTGAATAACTTTTTCATGCCCAAAAAATCGTTAAATTCTCACATGATTTTATACCCGTTACTGTCGCCTAAGGCCTTAATGGTACAGTGAAACCTCGTTTATACGTTTCTCACTTATACCTCAAATTTCTCTAGCCCCAGCAGATTTCGTTCATAAAAATAGTACATTCACTTCTACGTTATTCTCATTTATACGTCATATTTGATGTACCCCTTGAAAAACGTATAACTAAAGTTTCAATGTCTTTATAATGCTAGATATCAGCAAAGATGGCTGCTTTGAGGCTCATCCTCGAAATTACTGTCAAACGAATCGTTGATCATCTTTTCCCATGTCTATTAATAGCTTCCACCCGCAGCTTCGTCTGCTTTAACGAACGCAAGGAATCCAATTATTGATGCAAACTTTTACACCCCATTCCACCCTCTCAGGAGTTTATTTTCAAAAAATCCTTTCTTAGTGCCCCTCTATACCTTCTTAGGAACGTATCTTTTGAATTCCATCTTTCATCTTCAGCGGTTTAGGCTGTGCGAGGTCTATGTCAGTCAGTCAGTCACGGAACTGATTTACCTATATGTATAGATGACGATGAAGTTTGCATCGTTGAAATGCAACGAAAACGATTTTTTTTTAATTTTCCAAATTTTCTTTGGCGGATTTCAGCTACGAAAACCGAGCAAACATTTTTTAGGATTCTTCTTTAGCGATCTAGAACATTTATGCAAAATATGATTTTGGATAATAATGAAAATAAGAAATTGAAACGAATTTTCGTTGCATTTAAACGATACAAACTTCGGTGATTCTTTAGATAAGAGACTTTTTCGAAAAATAACCTTAACATTTTTTTGTTGCTATTTTCTCATTTATTGGGTTATAAATTATGATATTCAGCCGGGGGAAGCTGAACCCCCTATAAAAAGTTATGGGGTTTTGAAGTTCGCGGAAATACGTGATAAAATAGGGCATTTTTGAACATTTCGACGCCTATATTGGGTTCGTTTCGGTTCTGATTCTCATTCATTGGGTTATAAATGATGATATTCAGTCAGGGGAAGCTGAAATCCCCCCCCCCCCCCCACAGAAAGTTATGGGGTTTTAAAGTTCGTGGAAACACGCGATAAAATAGGGCAATTCAAACCATTTCGACGCCTACATTGTGTTTGTTTGGGTTTTTGGAAAAGGCGAAATTATTTTTAACGATTTTTTGCTCGTGAAAAATTTGTTATTGAAATATCTCAGCTTCCCCTGACTGAATATGATCACTTATAAATTAATAAGTGAGAAAATAGCAATTTTTTTTTCGGAAAAGTCTTTTACTTAAAGAATAACCCAAAATTTCACCCAGCAATTTTTTTTTACTTCTGGGTTTTTGAAATTTGATTTCGCAAATTAAAAAACACTATCAAAACTTACGTAATTATTTTCTGGTCTTAATTTCACCGTAAAGCGCAAAAGGAAAAATAAATGTCTTACTTCACCATATATCCATACAATAACGAGTGCACCTTGAAAAACGAAACCATTTCATTTATATAAGATTCTGCCCAATGGAAAAAAATTGTTCAAACGAAACGAGACTGATTTGAAAAACGTGCAAAGTAAAAGTTAAAAAATAGTTAAAAAATTGGAATTAGTCGTATGATAAAATAGATTTGTTATTGAGATTGAGCGGTGTTTCGATTTAGAGCAACATGCGTATTGAGGGCGTAAGGTGTGCCCAGAAGTCTGTGTTGGGCCAAAGTTTATGCGGAAGCTAATTTTCATTCCAGTAGATTTGCATCTCCGGTTGGAGTTAACTTTATTTTCCCGTCCTTTAATCTCAGAAATACACTTTTCGTTTGCTAAGAACGCAGTGGATATTCATTTTTTTTCTTCAAACAGCCAAATGGGATACGGCCTGACGCTAATGAAAAATTGATAATTGCCTGGATAATTGGCAACTTTGGATCCTGCGAACTCTCGGCAGACGCGGCAATTTCGGATAAAAAGAAGGTCGATCGTTTGGCCATTGGAGAAAATTGATTCATCAATCGTTTCCTTGCAGTTCCCATCGGGCTATGCTATTTCCTGTTCATCATGCTTCGCCAAATGTACTATCTTCATCGCACAATGCGACGTGTCGCGAATACATATGTGTATGCTATACCTATAGATATACGTTTTAGATCCTGTCCGTGAAGACAGGATATTGGATCGTTCTGGCAATCCTTTCGCGTGGAGAATTAGTTGTCACACTTGGTTATAAGCGAGAGGAATATACATGTATATCTATATATACAATTCTGACAAGTAAATTGTAGTTTCTCATCGAATGATGTGCAGTGCTTGCATATAATGTTGCACAGCTGTGTCAAATACACATTTATGTACAGGGTGCCCCTCTTATCTCTGCCACCCGAAATAACTCGGTAACTATCGACGTCACAAAAAGAATGTTCCAGACAAAAGTTGTACGGTGTGAAGAGGGCTATCAGATGCGACCATTTTTTTTTATGTCGGTGGAGGCGCTGACTCACAGTGAAGGTCACCTCCACTAATTTAAATGGAATGGTACATTTTTTCCAACCATCTTGTGGAGCATCTCAAGCCGCATGAAAAACATTACGGGGTCAAAGTCGTTCAAGGTCATTCAAGGTCAGTATCGATGATAAAAATCTAAATATCTCGGATCACTACCAAATATTTGGTAGTGATCCGAAATATTTAGATTTGTATTTCATTTTAATCCCATTTTTTGTTGACGTTGTATGTATTGTGGCCTAAAAGGAGCCTCAAAAAATAAAATGTTGAACGATTTTAATTTGTGACTGGGAAGTCCACTTCAAGGGCCACCCTGTCCGCAAAAATGAGTAGATATACATTACCGATTCTGGACCATTCTGAAGTTAGCCGTCTCTCTACTGCGCATGCGCAGTGGCGGGGAAATTTAAAAAGTGCCGAGTCATCGTTAACTTCGGAGTGGTTCGAGAATGTTCTAGAAGGTTCTCTATGACGTCATTTGACCTTGAAAGTTCTAGAGCACTTGGTGACGAGGGGATGAGTGGTGAGGGGGAGGGTGGCGGAGGGGTGCGAGGCGTTCATTGCATTCCAAAAGCTTCAGGTGTCAGGTTACAGGAGATACTGATCATTAAAAATAATTGGGGAATGTGATAATAATAATCATGATATAATGATAATAATCAATGACCCCCTCCCATCCCTGCGTCACCCTCCCCCTCGCCCCTCATCCCTTCGTCGCCAAGTGATCCAGAACCCAGAAAGTGAATCCAGTGAACCTTCTAGAACATTCTCGATCCACTCTGAAGTTGGCGACGACTCGGCACTTTTTGAATTTCCCGCCACTACGCATGCGCAGTAGAGAAACGGCTAACTTCAGAGAGGTCCAGAATCAGTATCGTATATCCGCTCGCGCTCGGATGAATTTTTGTAAATGCATGTTCGTAAATCATCGTATGCAACAGAGTTTCGAGGAGCCAACCTCAGCTGGCGTTTGCATTTTGGGCAAGCTACCGATGGGTACCCGTAGTATCTTTGCGGACACAGAGTCGATAGGCTAGGCACGTCATCTGTGGACTAATTATAGACGAGGATGTCATAAATCATTAGTAGCCAGTAGTCCGCACAAAGGGCTTCTTGACGCAGCGGTAGATCAGGATTCGGCTGTTATATACCGGCACGCACGATCGACCGTTTCCTCTTGGACCATTTCGTTTGCATAATTCACGAAAACCGGTGTGCAACGAGGGTCGCAGGTACATATATGCCCAAGCGTTGGGCGTTAAGGGACCTTCAGCGAGTACAACGTTCGATATTAATTGGGGCACAATTGGGTCATCTGGTATTTCCCAATATCGAGGAAATTCGAGCTACCGTTATGCACAATTGGTCGTTGCACATTGCGAGTACATGCTCTTTCCGGGTTAGATACTCGAGACCCTGCAATATATTCGTATTCGAAATTCGTTTCTGTGTGCATGTACATTGGGCAACATTCCCATTGAATTTACTATGCGTAATACGTGGGCTTCAACAGTGATGGCTTTGGATTAGAAAATAGATGCAGATCGAGTGTTACAGACAATTACGAGATCCACCGAATTCGAGCTTACTAAGTATTTGTATAAATCTCCCTTTCTCTCTGTATCTCATTGAATTTTTTTGCTAGTGCCTGCTCTACTGCCTAGTCGGAAGGAACACTTTTCCATTAGTCGCAATCAGTATATTATTGATGTTGCATACTACGTTATTGTTGAGCCCAATTACTTCTATTTTCATTATTTAGTGATGCACCATAGGTAAAACAACTCTACAGTAATTTATGACGGAGTTTGCATGATTGGAACGCAAGGAAAGTTCGTTGCCTTTCATTCCTTTATTTTTATTATCATCTATCAATTTTTTACACATTAAGATCGAAGATAAGAAAAACAGTTCGAATAATTTGCAAACCCTAAATCAGCCAAAAAATGTGAGGAATCGAAGAAACATTAACTTTCGTTGCTATCCAAAGATGCAAACTTCAACATCATAGTTATTTGACTTATATTACTTTTCGAATTACGACGTACACGATTCGACTTATTTTAGTCTTTTATTTCTTCAATTTTTATTTAGTTGCCTTCCGGACTCGTGCTGTTTTATGCACAAAATTGATCATTTATAAAATTGAAGTTTGCATCGTTGGAATGCAATGCATTTTTTCGTCAGATTCAGGCTGCAAAAATAAGTAGAATATTTTTGTGGATTTCCATTTGGAAATGCACAATCGAAATCTGCAGGAAAACAATTTTGGATTGTATAATGATGAAAATGAGGAAATGCATTTATACAAAAGAATTTTCATTGCATTCTAACGATGCAAACTTCAACACCCTTTTAATTTTCTGTTATTCAATGGCCTCCAGGTATAACCAGAGCGTAAATGAATCCAATCAATCAATTACTCTCATTCTCATCCTTGTTATACTTATAGTCACACTTATAGTCACTTACAGTACTTTATCACAAGCATCCTCATTCTATTTAGTCTTCAATTATATGCACTTCAATTATATTAAAGTTAAATTATACGAACTTCAATTATATTAAAGTTCAAATATATGAACTTTAATTATGTTAAAGTTTTCAATTATAAGAATTTCAATTAAAAGTCTCCAATTATGAGAATATTGTTTAATTTTTCAATTATATAATCATTAGCCTCAACGTTTTGCCAAGGCACAGTTAATGAATAATCAATCAATCAATCGATCTCTATCTCTCCGTCGCACTCTCCCGACAATCACAATCGTTAGCTTTCGACAAAAATAAATAGCTGAAAAATTAAAATCCAAACTAAGGCAGGTGAGAGTCAAATAAGAATAAGCAAGATAATCTTTATATAATCGCAACGTTTCTAAGTCGCGCATCATTTTTCGATATTAGCAACAAAAAAAGTTTAGTTTTCACTAAAATGATTTACGATTGTTGTTTCTTCGTGCGTTACATGTTCCATCACTGCCTTCGTGCCCAATTGCTGATGGCAAATTACCCAACGGAGTCTCGGCCCTGTGAGTACAAGTCTGCCGGTCTGAAGGTGGAAAAAGGAAAAAAATGATGAAATACCTAGCTGTAAAAATGTAGGAAAAAAGTATGAAGAACAGTTTCATTATTCTCGCGATCTGAGGGTCTTCGGAGTCGAGTTTTATCCGGCAAATGACACCATTCATTTCGATTTCAAGACGGTCGTTTGCCACGTTCTTACTGTGCTATTTCTCTCTCCACCTTTTTTTTCCCTCTTTCTTTTTTTTCCTCAGTTTTACTCTTCCTTCCCCTTCGCCTGTCTGTTCGTTCGTTCGTCTATCCTTCTTTCTCTTGGTTCTTGCATCACGGTTTTTGTCGTTCTCCTATCTTGTCAAACGCACACACTTCTTCGTCGTCTCGCGCAAGATCTTTCCAGCCGAGGAGCCATGAAATCGCTCGTTCAAAACTCCCAACGAGAAATACGTCCACAGTTGTATATATATATATATATATATATATATATATATATATATATATATATATATATATATGTGCGTAAGTGTGTGTGTGTGTGTGTGTGTGTGTGTGTGTGTGTGTGTGTGTGTGTGTGTGTGTGTGTGTGTGTGTGTGTGTGTGTGTGTGTGTGTGTGTGTGTGTGTGTGTGTGTGTGTGTGTGTGTGTGTGTGTGTGTGTGTGTGTGTGTGTGTGTGTGTGTGTGTGTGTGTGTGTGTGTGTGTGTGTGTGTGTGTGTGTGTGTGTGTGTGTGTGTGTGTGTGTGTGTGTGTGTGTGTGTGTGTGTGTGTGTGTGTGTGTGTGTGTGTGTGTGTGTGTGTGTGTGTATGCTGTATGCACATAGCCCGGTCTATGAGGGGTAGTTTTCATTTCGGACGATGGGGCAAATAAGGGGGTGCAAATTTATTCATTCATGAAACGAACATTCGCAGACTTTCGGAACCCGAAAGTTTACCCCTCGACGAACCCTATGAATTTTTCGCTCTTCCACTCGTAAAAGAAAAATGAAAACAATAATTCGTAGAGGTTAAAATGGAATAGTAACTCTGCGAACGGCATTTTCTTTCCGAGGGAACCTGGCTGCACTGAGATTTCATTACAAAGCAGCATAGACCTGGGGTCATACTCGGATGGGTGACCATTTTAGCGCGCACTTGGCGCCTGCGCCTATTACTAATCGGCTGGCAGTTTTGTTGTTTCCGATAACACACAATGAAAAAAAATGGTTAATCCATCCAACATTCAGTTGGTTTAACAAAATTGTATCTTTAAATACGTTCAACTTGATTTTTGATTGGCATAACAAAACAGTATAGTTGGGCAGTAACCAAAGATACATTTGAACTATCTGCTTGTTTAGCATGTCTGAGCAACTGTTAAAACAACAAAATTTCGAGACAACAAAATGCATTTTGCACATTCAACGATTCTTTTTTCTCAGTGCAACTATGGAAGTCCGAAATGTGGCTGCCTGTACCAATGTGTTTTCCACACATTCCATGTGTCCCCCTGTATGCAAATATGTGGCATGGTAGTCGGTAGGAGGGGGTGGCTGACCGAGGGAAATAGTCGAGTGACGAGTGTGGGGTAGAAAGCTAAAAGGTATGGCATCATCGAAGCCCTCAAAGAGCATACGAAGGAACATCGAGGGACCATTCCGGTGCGGCTGGCTTGGAAATGGCTTATTGGTTCGATTGTTTTTCGTTTATTCGAGTGACTTATGTTGTACATAAATATATTTTCTAATCTTTCAGTTTCATTTTTCATATAATTTACTGGCCGCTGCAAAATAATGCCTACAAAATAGCACCCGGCGACGGAAAGTCTTGCTCCTCCAAAAAAATTTCAAAAGAAAAAAAAATAACAAAGATTGTTAATCAGTATGAAAAACTGTAAAGGTGTACGGAGGATTTTTTTTTTCGATGAAAATTAACAAAATGATTGCCATTTCAAAGGTAAGTGTGAAAATGGGCGTCTTTCCAACAGTTTTTGGTTTAAAAAAATGTGAGATTTTCTAAAAAATGGAACGCTTTGGTACGACGTTAAGGAATAGCGTGAAGAACAATGTGGAAACATTTTAGGGGGATAGCTTGAAAACTCTGCGTTTAAAATCTGCCACCGTTTTGAAAAACGACGTTTCGAGAAAAATTGCATCCGTCCGCGCCAGGTCTCACGCAGCTGGTCGAATCCCTTTTTCTAAGAAGGGCCATAACGACCGGAATAATTCGAATTTAGCGACAATAATTTAACATCATGTTTATGAAAGATCATATTTTTGAATAATGTAAAAAAAAACGATTAAAAAAAGTTGCACTGGAATGGTCCCTTAAGGTACTTCTTTCGCGGAGGACCATATTTTGTGGGGGTATACGCAGGGCCCTTTTGAATCATTGGTGAATTATAGTGGCGCTTAATAAAAACAGATCGAAAGCAATTATTATACTCATCGATAAACGGTAATGAAAAATGTCGAGCAAATTTAGTAGATTTAAACATTTTTATTCGGAAAAATCTCGGCTACGAAAATTCTTCTGCTCGTCACATTTTTCCAAGTTTAATCATTAATATTTTCTTTAAACATTCGGTGGCCCTTGTTTTTATTGTCGTTACGGATTCTTTAGAATTTTTTCACGACTAGAGCAGTTCATATCAGGCATCTATAGTTATTTACTGTATAAATTAGTAGATAGAAATGTGGCCAGCGTGTCATCTCCATAAAGCGCCGTATAGATGAGACGATTTTTAGAGTCGTAAGTTTTCGTTATAAGTTCGCTAACTTGGCTTGAAATTTTATCAATATACTGGGATGTATTTTTACTTCATTATACAAGAAAATCAGTTGAATGTTAAATTTTCGCATTCGTAAAAAGAATACCTTAAGGCAGTATTGTTGTCTAGAAATTTGAAAAAATCGTTTATGCAAATTATATTTTATTATTCTACATACCTTCCTGGATACGTGTGTGAAAACCTTTCAATGGTGCTCATAAGATTAACCGAGGAGTAGAAATTATAAGGAGTACGCTCGGGGAGCGTGGTCGACATGCAGCAACTTTAAATGTGTTTTCCTCATAACTATGCTTTCAAAATCGGCAACCACGATATCTTGATAACTAACTGGCCGATTGACTGAGATTTGGCATACCCCTTCAGTAGACTGCTTTCAACGTTGGTAGCAGCATTTCATCGAAATCATTTTTTTTTCCAACTCGTAGAACGGTCGGAAAATAAGGCAAATTGATAATCCAAGTTTAACAGGGCACCTTTTTGTATTTTTTTTTTGCTTGATCTAGCACCAAGCCACACAACACACATTTTTTAATTTTTTATGGGGGGGGGGGGGGTACCTGAGTAAACGGCGAGAAAAACAGGTAAACTTCGGGAATTTATATCTCAAAAACTAATGTTTCGATTGGAGACGGGTTTTTTTTTATTGGAAAATATGTACATTGAGATATGTTTAGGATTTTTAGAAAATAAATTCTTTGACTGGAAGCGATTCAAACGCGGTTATCTCGAAACATGATTTTCAAAGTCGGTGCCAGATGTATCTCGAAAACGGCTTGTCCGATTTTGTCCAAATTTGGATACAATATTCTTCGATAGTTTTTCTCGTTCGCCACGCAGGGGTTTTTCATTTGATTGAACCATTGCTTTTTCATGCAATGTGTATGCAATCCAAAATCGTCGGAAATTGCGAACGAAAAACGAATGTTAAATAAAAACGGTCGCAATTCCGTCAAGAATGAAAATCTCAAAAAAGTCCTACGTGGCGAACGAGAAAAACCATCGAAGAATATTGTATCCAAATTTGGACAAAATCGGAAAAGCCGTTTTCGAGATACATCTAGCACCGACTTTGAAGACTATGTTTCGAGATAATCGCGTTTGAATCGCTTCCGGTCAACGAATTTATTTTTAAAAAATCCTAAACATACCTCAATGGGCGTATTTTCCCATAAAAAAAACCCGGATGCCATCGAAATTTTTTTTTTTGAGATAAAAATTCCCAAAGTTTACCTTTTTTCTCGCCGTTTACTCCCTCCCCTTAAACATTCATACAACGTCCGCAATACTGGTCGCCAATTGAGGCGTTCTCCGCGCACCGTTGTAAACAAACGTACATCATGCTACATTTTTTTTCGAATTAATCCATATTTTTTAAGCATCAATAAACATGTGTATTAATTTTTTAAAAGTTATTCCATTTGAAAAATCGCCTCTAAAACAGCGCCCCAGGCAACAATACTGCCTCGAAAAAACGAATCAAAGAATATCGAATCGTTCAACATTTTCACTATTCCATGATTTTTCATTCACTATACAGTTGAGTGGCGCAAGCATCTCTGCACTTTTCACTTTTAGCGAGATTCTTCGGATGCGATCCGTATTTTGCACGCAAAGATTGCTGGACTTTCACTCGTTCGAAAAACGCTTACTCAGATACAATAAGTCGTTACTTATTGTATTACTCCCGATTAAGTCTATACACAATGCACTGAGATCACTCGCGGCCTCGTGTCGGTTTCTCAAGGCGCCTGTACTTCTCAAAACATCTGCACTTATGTGCGTAATGTTCACCTTTGTGCATACCACAGATGCGTTCCGATAATATTAACGCGTATACGCACGCAAGTTTTTTTATGTAAACGGATTTGTACTCCGCATTGTCCTCCTCGGAATGGAAAGGTATATATTTATACTTTCTTCTCATATCGTTTAAATAGGATATGTAATACGATATAATAATACATTCTACACACTATAATAATACTAAATACTATCTGAAATTTCAAATTAATTATGAGGTTGCCTATGCCAAAAATGTCAATTTCCCATCGTTGTCCTCAGAATGATGTAGTATATAGTCGAACTTCGATATAAGGAATCTCTAGGGAAGTTCGTTATATCGAAGTCATGTTCCTTAAAATGTTGTGGAAAAAAATACATTAGTACTATAAATATAGAGATGTTTTTTAAAGAAAGAAAAGTTAAAATTAGAGAAATTTTTACAAGCAATTTGCAATTAGAGCATGATGTATATTATTATGTCGTCGTATCAAGGTTTCGGGTGTCTATCGGAAGGGAATGGACAAATGTTCGTTAAATCGAGGATTTCGTTATATCGAGGTTCGACTGTATATTATTTTCCTCTTCTACGTATAGTACATATAATATAATGATAAATACGATACTAATTAAATTATTATATACTATATATAATAATTTAAAAACAAGAAGATACATATACACGCATACTTTTATATACACACTAGCGGAATCAATTCTGGATATTTCAATTTTTTTTTAATTTCGCACTAACTTTTCATTTTCACGTTATAATCACTGATATTTTATATTCTTATCAAAGTAGATTTATTAAAAATAAAAACATTGCAGTATCATTTCGCCGTAGCATAATATACATTCTCTGCGTAAATAGCGAAAAAGCTGATTTCTATTGAATATCCAGAATTAATTCCACTAGTGTTTATACCGGCTGTCCCGTTTCATTCGTACACCTGATTTATCTCGAAAAATACTGCTCCGGTCAAGTATTGAGTATAGTAAAACTTTTAGGGTTTGAAGAGGGACGTTGAAAAAAAAAATTTGGTCCAAAATTCAAAATTGCGATGTTAAGATGGTCCAGAACGTTTCACGAGGAGGTATCTTCAACATCCCAAATGTAAGTGCGCGTGTGAGTTTGTTTGACAACCGAAGTAACGAGCCGCAGAGACCAAATCCTTGTTTGGCCTCGTTTGGGTTAACGAAAAAATCCAAATGAACGTAACCAAACGCAAATGGTATTCTAACCTAAAAATCATTAACGTTATCAAAAAACTTTTCTACAAAAGTTGTTAGTTTTGGCCTGATAAATGTTTTGGTGAGTAAAATTCTCGATCTCATTTTAAAAAAAACACGTCGGCCATCTTAACGTCGCCATTTTTAATCTTGGACCAAAAAAGATTTGTTTTCAACGTCCTCCTTTGAATTTTAAAAGTTTTATTATACTCATTACTCGATCGGAGCAGTATTTTTCGAGATAAATCAGGTGTAAGATGAAAATAAGACACTCGGTATATACACACACACACACACACACACACACACACACACACACACACACACACATATATATATATATATATATATATATATATATATATATATACGCACACCCACAGAGGGCTACTCGTTATTAGTTGTAGGACATGTTTTTCGCTACAAAATAACTCAGTAATGCTTTATGCAAACGTCAACCATTTTCGACATATTATTATTTTTATTATTTTTTTTAACCCTTTGCACTCGAGGCCTTTTTCGCTCGGATAGTAAGTGGTGAGCGAGAGGCACCTCTCGAGTGCAAAGGGTAAAGTAAGGGGTAGGCGACGTTGAAAATGAATAAAAAAAATCCTGTTGTGTGGAATCAAACGTTTCTATTAGGTATTTCCAGTTTGAGGACTTAGTAACAAAGTATTATCAACAATAAAATAAGACTAATCTTGCAGCGTCACTGCAGAGTTACGGAACTCGCATATTTATGAAATATATGAAAATAGACTTGCAGAGTTATGAAGCCGTAATTCAAAAACGTTTCCAGATCATTCTTATTTTATTGTTGATAATTCTTTGTCACTGTGTCTTCGAACTACAAATAATGAAAAAGTTTGATTCCAACCAACATTTCTTTAAATTCATTTTTGAAGATACCTACCCCTAGTTTTAAAAAGTAATGAAAAGAACATCTTGAAGTGCTTTACTTTTAGATAAAGCGGTACTCAGTAATTCGATAGCGGAAGACACGTCCTACAACCCTTTCACGGGATCGTGACCAATAACCAGTAGCCGTGTATATATATATATATATATATATATATATATATATATATATATATAACGATTCCAGAGATATTAGAGCTTACATAATGTTGAGTAAGGTCCTTAAGGGAGGGTGGTCCTTAAAGTTGAATTCCCTTAAAGTCACCTACCACTCTATGAGTTACATTAGGTATTAAGGGCACCTGTCCTGCCCTGTTGGGCTCAAGACAACCCTTATGCACTGGGCACTCAGCTGTTCCGTTCTTTTTCGGATGTCCTGGTTTGTGCTGTAAAACTTCTGCAACCTGTCCAACACCGACCTAGTGTGCATTCGGAAAGAACGTCCTATTGTTAAGGTCGGACCAGAAATACCGAGCTCGCGGACAAAGCATTGAGAAACATTCTTCGATGACGCCTACAATCGAACTCAGAACCTTCGGAATGTCTGTCTATAACTCAAGGGACTGTATCACTACTCTATCAGCTTTTTCCGTACAGACATTTTAAGAAAAAAACATTTTTCCCACTCTTTTTTGAATTTTCTTCTAGCATATGTTTCTATTTTTGTCTCTCTTTCGTATATGTACTTTTCTCGGGATTATTTATTGTTCAACAGTGTGCTTCCTGACGATAAAACCACTAAAAAATTGCGAATAAAGTACGTAAGCAAAAGAGAGGAAAAACAAATAAAAACTGTGCTGAAGGAAGAATCTGAAAAAAATGAAAGAATATTCTTTTTTCGCGACAACTAAAAAGATCGTGGAACATACATGGAGGTGATTTGGATAGGTATCTATACGAGGCATCTAGATTTTCCTTCTGAACGTCACTTTTTGGGCCACCTTGTGTATACACTAGTGGAATTAATCCTGGACACCGGATGTTTTTATTTTTATTTATAATTTTTCGACTTAATATTTATGCTTCTGAAGTTTACATCGTTGGATGGCAACGAATTTTTTTTCAATTGCAACACCCAAATATTCAACAAATTTACAGTGTAAACGTTTTTAAAGATCCGGAAGAAAGACGTTCGAGCGATACTGGTGACTTAAGGGAGCCAAAAAATTGTGGATAACAAGTTGATAATTGGAAATAATACATTTTCCTTGCATTTCAACGATGCAAACATCGTCAATATTTCCCTTAAGGCGGGAGCCTAAATTAGAAGGTCCAAAAAAGCGTTTTTTCGGGAATTTTTTTAGAAGGAAAAAAAACCAGTGAAAATTGAGGTATCTTTTCATGTATATTTGAAATGGATAAACATGTTTTCAACATGGAACAATAAATGACTGCAGATTTGTCAGCCTATTCCATGTGCGTCTGGCCACTGCGGCCACAATCGGCGGGAAAGATGCAGCTAGCAATTCTTGACTGAACCAAATAAGCAAATAAAACGTTCAATTATCATATATTTTTCTTCTGGGTGAATTAAGAAAAAGCTAAAAAAATCGTGAAATTATAACTTTTTTCAAGTTAAAAAAAATGTTTAAAAAAACACTTTAGAATGCTATGAAAAATATTCAAAAGACTTTTTCAACGACTTTTTTAATTCACTTAGAAGAGTTTTTCATACTGAAGAAAATAAACTTTGGTTTGCTTCAATAGGTCGTTTACTTTTTTTGCTATCACGCCCGTCAATTTGGAAAAATCGTGAAAATGCAAAACTGCAGAAAACGCGCTTCAAAGTTTTGAATAGGAGAAAATATCAAATATCAATCGCTTCTCTGCTTTTGGCCTGTATTTTTTAAAATATTTACAATTGGCCTCTGTAACTTTTCAAATATATTCTTGGATAGATTATTTATCGATTAAAGCAATTTAAAATAAAACAATTTTTCGAACCTTTTAATTGAGGCTCCCGTTTTAATGACCCTCCTCTCATAAATATTTAAAATATAACCCATTATAACGTAAAAATCGTCAATAAATGCGAAATGAAAAAAAAATAACAAGCTTCCAGAATTAATTGCACTAGTGTACATGTGTATATTTTTTTCAGCGATTATTAAATCTCAGCTTGCGAGCTTCGAAGCACGGCAGTTCTTAAGTCAATTATGAGATTCCTTCATTGATGTTTTATGCATGTGTATATTCGTGCCAATCAATTAGCCATTATTGATTTCGTCATCAAATCTTCTCGGATACATCAGGGTCATTTAGAGATTACGTGGAAAGATCACTGAAAGGGAACTATTATTATGCAAGCTGAAACCACGTGCATTTGTGAAACTCTGCGTTTCTTTCTCCGAGGCAAAAAAATGTCGAAGTGTCTTTGATACGCGATATAAATCCGAACTTTCGAGGCTGAACGCAGGAGCGAGCACGATATAAGATTCGTTGCGTGTAGCCCAATTTTTTTTTTCCACATCGGTAATGGCCGAGACACTTTGGCACGGATGATTTTGCTTTGAAGCGGCGCGTAGACTGTGCGACGATGACTAACCGGGGAGCAGCAAAAGAGAGAAAGAGAGAGAAAGTGAGGAAGAGTGTGTCACGGGCGCGGAGGAGGAGGCGACGGGGACTCATAAAATGTGCTAGACAGATTGCGAGCGGAGTATAATTCGAATCCAGTCGAACACATTTGATATTTTACATAACGCAAGATTAAAACACGCGCTTGAAATTCCCTCCGCTTTGTAAAGCGCCGAATTCGTTTTTGCGCAAATTTGGAATATTATGAGTACCGTAAAATGGGGTTACTTTGAACAGGTTTTGGAAGTTTTTTGTGGGTAACTTTTTTTCAACATTCTGAATTCCAACTTTTTTTGCTCCAATAGAACAATGTGTCTTTGGTCTTTCAAATGTATAAGAAAGTCACCCCCCCCCCCCCCCACACACACACAATTTTATATTTTAAGAAGTGTCAAAGTAACCTCGAGTGTGGGTTTCTTTGGCAAAGCATTGAAACCTATCTCAATGATTAAGGGGAGGGTAGGGGTTTTAGCGTGAAAAAAAAACACTTTTTTGCGATTTTTTTTCATTTATATGGATAGAGTAAATTTATTGAAACCTTTTGTTAAGTGTCATGTCATGAACATTCCGTGAAATTTGTACGCGAAAATATCCTCAAACAAGCCGGTGACAAAGCTTTTCCAAGAACGCCTTTGGAAAAACACGATTTGCGGTGTTCACTGTATCTCAGCTAGAAAATATCTGAAATCAAGTACCACTAAAATTTAGTCAAAGTATCATCAAATCCTCCCCCCAACGGTCTTTGATAATTCTTTTTTATTTCTAAATTTTTGGTGCTCATGTAAAGTGAAAAGTGCCATTTTTCACTAAAAATTTCACCATTTTGGGGGTGGAAAACCCCCTCAATATAAACAAAATCTCAAACTAACCATTGGGGAGAGGTATTTTATATGTAGAAAGTGTGTACCAAGTTTGAAATAAATCGGTCATATAGTTTTCAAATGACAGTGAACACGGACTTTCGTGGTTTCGCGAAAAACGCGGCACCGGCTTGTTTGTGGATATTTTCGCGTACAAATTTCACGGAATTTTCTGGAAATGACCTTAACAATGTACAAAAGGTTTCAATAAATTTACTCTATCCATATGGACGAACAAAATTCGCAAAAAAGGGTGTGTTTTCACCCTACCCTCACCTTAAGGGTTACTTTGACATCGTTTGGTAAAAAATTATATTTAATGCACTATACATGGCATTAAACGAAAAACAACGATTTATTACTATCAAATTGTCATCTTTATTAAGAAAACCTTTAACATAAAAATCACTACACCCATCAACATCAAAGCTTAGAAGCTTCTTTTACTTATCGAAAAGCAGTGCTTGAACGAAGCCATTTTTTTTCGATCGGTACATTTTTTATCGACGAAAATAGAGGGTTGTTTCACTGTAAATCGATACTTTCACTTTGGACTGGGGCCATTTTTGCAGAAATCAATATTTCATTGAATCCTTCGTCCAAGCACGAAACAATTTCATGCAAAAACTAAATTCGTTTGGTTTCTTTTATTTCGGGTCATTTGTTTCCGAACAGCAGTGTTTTGCGCGAGGAAACTTTTCAATACTAAAGTTGTAAAAGATTCTTAAAATTACACTCTTTAAGGGGGAGATACCTTCAAGCCAGGAAAAAATGCTGTTTTTTATGATTTTCTTTTAAAGGACAGATTTCTTCACCATTTTTGAGACTTAGGGTACGTTTCATTACTACTTTTGGCTTTTATATGGTATTTTTTATTAGTCTTTAAAAATGGCGGAGGTATGGCACGGTCTGCTGAACGGGTTGCGGTGGACGTTGTCCGACTTCGTAACTCGTAGTGTCGGCGGGATTAATTTGAAAAAAAAACCAACGAAGATTTTTCCTTCATTAACACTCATACGCAGAATATGAACCAAGAAAAAGTCAGAAGTGTTGAAAATCGATGAAATGGTACGCTTTGAAACCAAAAGATTGAATTTTCTGAAAAAAATGCCACATTTTGCAATAAAAAAATACGTTTTTTTTCCCTTCATTTCCGAAAACTGTTAGGATGGTATTTTAGATAACAAGGTTAGAAATATTTATACCCAATTTCATCAGAATCAGTCGATTAGTTTTTTAGCTATACGTCCCGCCAGTTTAAAAAATGCAGTTTGGAAGACCGTGCCATACCTCCGCCGTTTTTAAAGTTTAATAATGATTGAAAAAATAACATGTAACAGCCAAATATTTCCTTTAAAAAAAAATCATGAATATGAACAAATTTTTTTCTCGCCTTTGTGTACCACATTCCTAGCAAACTAGCTTGGCTATTCTATAAAAAAATTATTTCATTTTTTTGTACGTTTGTATTTAAAAAAATGTAATAAAGCCATTGTTTGAATTTAAATAAAAATATTTCGAGTTAAATCAGAAGTTTTTGCATACGAACAATATCGTTTATGGGAGGATTTATATTACTCAAAAAACCTGCCCACATTTTCCTAAAAAAAAAATTCACGAAAATTCTTCTGTTTCCCAGCCCCCGAGTTAGGCGTAACCCGTTAAGGTAGTACCTCCACAGAAGAGTTGAATTGAGAAATGGTTGAAATTTGACATATACGTTATTTAATACATTATCCAAACATCTGTGCAATTTGAATCAGTTTGACCACCCCAAACCTGAGATATTTACACTTAAAGTTGGCTTGGTTTACACGTAACAAATGCGTTATGATGGGCAAACAGAGCATCATTAATTCTACCGTCAAAACTACAATTAAGAAATTGATCAAAAACGAGGATAAGCTACAGTAAGATATCACGAATAATGTGAAAAAAAATGAGAATGATTCACCATCTAGTTTCCAAGATATAACCATGAGAAGCCTTCACAATTTTGGTGCAAAGCCTGGCAAAGCCTGGAAAAAAAACAATTGGGGCAAAGCCTGGACAGTCCCGGCAAAAAGTTTACTGGCAATGGTCGATCAAGAACACAATACAAAATATATTTTACGGCAATAAATGATATCCATCGTATTATCTACTAGTACCGAGTCAATATTGCGTAGTTTTTAATTTTATTCATTACTAATTAAACCAATTATCAATCTTTTAAACGTGAACATGGTATGTAAACTTTTGGTTGAGATTTTCGCAGAGGAACTACCTTAAGTTTGGTCTATCCACGCGCAACTTAATTGTTGCACGAACCCAAAAAATCATTCCAAATAAACGATCGATAACAATCGATCACAATGATCGAAGTAGCGGTAAAATAAAAAATCCACGCGAGACAAGAATAACAATCGTCTCTCATGGCGCCATCATTGTTCACGTGCTCGTATGTACGAACAATCGCGCGTACAGTCCCGATACCTTGGCTCGCAGACCCGTACAAATATTTGCGAAGGCGCCGAACATTGCCAAGTATTATACATGCACGATACGCGATACGTATTTAGCCGCTACGTATAGCAGACATTCCAGGTCGAATAACCGACAGCGATCTGAAGAACTCGTCACTCATCTCTCGAAGAACCGCCTTCTCGGATGGGTCTCAAAAAACATTGCTTTTCATCGAGTCGGATGCCGCGCAAATTCAAATAACAAAAAAAAATACTCGGATCCTTCAAACAGTAACTAAAATAAACAATTAAAATTCGCTGCGGATGTTTTTCTCAACCCCCGTTACATTTTAAGTATAAAACTGAAAAGAAAATAAAATTCAGACGGTTCTTCAAAATAATTGATTTTCAACGGTGTGTAAAGAATTCCCGCAACGATGGAAAGAATTTCCTTTTAATATTTTGAGAAAACCCCTAAAGTGATTTTTGGCGACGCGCAACAGCTTTTGGGTTTGCTCGGGTATTTTGGTTTGGACAAAACAGAGAGTGCGTTAACATATATAGGTATGAACGGAGACGTAACAGATATATATCTAGTCAGCGCGCGGTAAAAGAAAAAACTTAAAAATTCAATTGCTCGAAAACTATCGCGAGTCGCCAAAAATCCCTTTAGGGGTTGTCTTAAAATATTAAAAGAAACGTTTGTGCAAAATTTCAGCTTGGTTGGTGGGAAGAACCCTCCCCACCCTTGAAAAAAGAACCCTTCCTACCCTTAAAAAAACTTTACAATTCAATATCTCGAAAACTATCGCGAGTCGCCAAAAATCCCTTTAGGGGTTGCCTTAAAATATTAAAAGAAAGATTTGTGCAAAATTTCTGTTTGATCGGAGGTTGGGGCTTTTAGAAACCTGATCCGAATTTCCGCATAATGTTGAAGTTTGCATAGGTAAAATGCAACGTAAGTTAATTTTTTGCCTATTTAAGGTACGATAATCATTCCAACGGTTATTTTTATCCTAACAAGAGATCCATGATTTTTACCTCCAAAAAATTAGAGATTGTAATATAAATAAAGACATCGGAAAAGGTGAAAAGAACTATCGTTGCATTCCAACGATGCAAACTTCAACACCGTATTCCCTTTCGGGTTTGTTTTCTTGATGCCGTTTGTTGCATTTGCAGTATGAAAAATGAAAATTGAAAGCGATAAATCACGAGCTCGGGTTGACAAGGTTTACATCGCCTGATACATGGGTGATTGTGTATCAATGCATACTGAATCCTTGCAACGATATGAAGTTTGCATCCTTGGAATGCAACGAAAAGTCTATCCTAATTTTTATTTATTCGTCTTCTTCGTACTCCAAAGTCTGGCCCTGCAAATTTTGACTGCAGATTTTTTATGAGGATCCTAATAAACGTTTAAGCCATTTTCGTAGTCCAAATTTGTCGAAAAAGGTTTCGGTTACTTTCGTTGCGTTCCAACAATGCAAACTTTAATATCATACCATTGCAATATTATATCAAGTCAATATATGTTGACTTGACACAGGTGATACATATATACATACATACATATATATATATATATATATATATATATATATATATATATATATATATATATATATGTATATATATGTATATATATAAAGGCGAATGAAAGATATTGCATTGAAAGTATGAAATAAAAATAAAAAATCCGATAGTACACTCTCTCTCTCTCTCTCTCTCTCTCTCTCTCTCTTTCCCTCTCTCCCTTTCTCTTTGCATACTCACGGCAAGCTGTGTAATTTATTTTGCCCAGTGCAGTGTATATATCTACTTGCATAGTCCTCATCATAGAATATTATGTACACTCCAATGTCCTCAAAGTCAGATTTGTGGAAGAAAATTTGCACAAAAGTAATTTCAGGGACAACCCAGTCACCAAAATCGACATTTCATTGAAACGAATTTTGGTGGTCGTCTCCAAAACAGCCAGATGTGTTGATAGCCTGCATTGCATAGATATAACGTATTCAAAATGTTGATTTCCTCTCTCTCTCTCTCTCTCTCTCTCTCTCTCTCTCTCTCTCTCTCTCTCTCTCTCTCTCTATATATATATATATATATATATATATATATATATATATATATATATATAATTTCCTCTATATATATATGTGGCCCGCACATATGCGACGAAGCATATGTTCGGAATACCAGACACGCACGAGCGCTTTCGCGAGTCCCGGGGAAATATTTCGGTGGCCGAGCACGCGAGACCGTACATCTCGTTTCTCGTCCCAAGTATCCAAAGCTCGAAAGCACGTGGTGCGCAGCAACGGAGCAGAAATTCCTAAGGGCATTTAACACTCCCGCATATACATCGGAAGCGTCGCGACAAATTATGCTAGCGCCCGCGACTCCTACGTGCGCCTTGTCATCACAAAGAAGTGCCGAAAATCCTAGGTATTTTTAATTTCGTACGCTCCATTTCGAATTTAAAGCGATCGAGGTACAAGACGCTCGACATCCAATTTGGGCCGAATCGTACCTTTCTTTTTTCAATTATGCTTTCGTATCCTGCGGAGTTTATTCTGCATCGTAATTGATCCGTATTTTCCGCGAGCGCGTTTATAAATTGTATCATTGCATGAGACAGTGCATATTGGAGGGTGAGGTGATGTAGACAAGGAGGGTATGATTCTCGAAGATCCTGCAATTGAGCGACCACGCTTGGATACGTATATTTAGAGAGCATTTGAAACGACAAGCTTTTTTTTATCTCTTCCCTTAAGCTCTGATTGCATATGGGGTCGGTTCGACCCCAGACGTTTTTCAGATCGTTGTATTTTGGCAAATATGCATTTTCTTTTTGTAGAGCCGTTTTTTGTAGTCAATGGTCCTTATTTTATGGCATGAAATTTATTTTTTTAAGAAATACAAAAATTAAGTGCGCAACCATTCATTCAAAGTGGTAGATGCGTTGAAAAATACTTACTTGCACGAAAAAGAACATTATTTGTAAGAACAAGTAATTTATAATTAATAATAATATTTTATAAAACAAGTATGAAATATAAAATTTATAAAATAAATATGATTTACAAGAAGAATAATTTATAATTTATAAAAGAAAGGCCTTTGAGGTTTTTAAAGAGGAAGGTTTGTAGATACGAAAGAAAATACAGTGTCGACCGTCTTTGCAAAAAGTATATTTATTCGGAGCTTTGAATTTGAGCGTTTTCGGGATAGTAAAAAATAGAAAAATCGACTCCTTCGGCAGATTAATTGTTAAAACGCATATTTTCCGCATTTTTTTACTTCAATGACTTATCATTATTCACATTTACCGCAATCGACGCATAAGTGCGTTCGGTGCTCGTTGCACATGGCCCTCCTGCATAACGGACACTTGCTTTTAGTTTTATCATCGGCATTCTTAATACATAATTTACCATAGTAGCGCAAAAAAAATATATATATGAGCATTTTCTATCGTAACTCACTTACATGTAGTAATAAAACACCAAATTTCACAAAAAAATATGTTTTCACTTTCACCGCGCTCGACCCCAGGTCCTTTTTCGACAGCTGTCGGCAGTACACGCGCAGGATGTAGGATGGGGGCCGAGTGTCCACCTATAGAGTAGGAATAGAGTAGGAGTCGGTGAACATTCGAGCACCGCACTGTGGCCGAATAGACTACCCCGTTTTCCGATATAGTCATAACTGACTGCATCGGATAACTGTATACAGTCATAACTGACTGAGAAAAAATGGGGTCAAAATGACCCAGTGTGCAGTCGACGGGTTAAGGCAGGACACCATTGTGACGGGCCGAAAAAAGGTTGTTTTTTTAAAGATTTTTTTTGTTACTATCCAAACCCAAACAAACCCAGTGTGCAGTCGACGGGTTAAGGCAGGACACCATTGAGACGGGCCGAAAAAAGGTTGTTTTTTAAAGATTTTTTTTGTTACTAGATTATTTATTTGGAATTTGGAAAAAAGGTATGTGATTAAACATGCGTTGAAATCATCTCGGCTGAATTTCTATTTGAAAAAAATAAAAATTAACAACGTTATTGATACACAATAGAGCCTCTGTATAAAAATGTGGTCCAACGGCCGGATCGATAACTCGACAATGGTTGGGCTGAAAAATAACAATAAAATAGTTTCATAATCTATATGCAGTTTTCATTGTGCTGAGCAGTTTTTCGAAATAACGGATTCACAAAAGAGCGGTTAAAAAAAAAAGAAAATTACAATTTTTATAGGCGAAATTTTTATTTATATTCGTTGGCTTAAAAAATACGAAAATAAAAAAAAACGGCTGCGTGCAATGACGGAAATGTTGGTTATTCGAAATTGAAAATCGGCCAGTTATACTGCCGTCGTATGGAAGAAAGCGGCACCTACAAAAAAATCGAAACTGCGTTTTACTATACAAAACGATGAGAAATTTTGTGCTGATTTAAACGTTACCAAAAACGCGTTTTCAATTTTTTTTTGTAGATACCGCTGTTCCATATGACGGCACTATAGCTAGAGTTATGATTCCGGCCAGATCGAGAAAAGTCATTTCGAGAAAAACGCGACTAAAAGTTTTAGTACACGTGAATCGTTGCGCCACCTGCTCTCACTAAATCGTCTGTTACTTGATCAATTTTGGCTATTTCAACTTGAACATTTTTTCACATATTCTTGAAAATGTATACCTACTTTGAGAAAATGCATAAAAACAATCGATTTTTTTACCCCTCACAGTGTTATCCCGCCTTGAGCTCGACTATTATCCTACGTTTCCCGTTTCTACCTTTTGTTTTTTTTGGTTGTGCGTGAAAGCGCATGACTCGTATAACAGAGCAATTACGCGCTTTCGCACGAGTTTTGCACCCACGTGTGTACCATTACTTCTCGTTGGCGATTTAATCGCTGCAAACGCCGTGCCTCTTTTGTAGACCCTGACCTAGCACCTTGCTTCTCCGGCAACGCGTTCTTTTTCTCTCACTCCTTCACCCTCCTTTCGACTCCGACAAGGGAGGCAAAAAATCGCGGGAGAATCAACGCGAGCTTCGCTTGCTTAGTATTCCCGACGTGAGAATTCATTCGCGAATAATAATTTGCCGACACGACGTTAACGGCCGGTACAGATAACGGTGGAAAACTTATCGTTTCATTATCGCCGGGAGTGAAATCTTATTCGTATTCCCAATGCTTTATTTGTCTGGTGTTCGGCGTTTCTGCGGGATCAAATATCGGTTATTGAGATTACGTTTTTATCTTATTGATTTTGGGTAATTATAGTGTCTGTCTAAACATTTGTTTTTCCAGCGATTTTCATGACTTTTTTGATAGGTTTGATATATTGATATAAAAGTTGTTACACTTATGGGGAGGGTAGGGGTTTCAGCGTGAAAAAAAACACTTTTTTGCGATTTTTTTTCATCTATGTGGATAGAGCAAGTTTATTGAAACCTTTTGTACATTGTTGAGTGTCATTTCAAGAACATTCCGGGAAATTTTTACGCAAAAATATCCACAAACAAGCCGGTGACAAAGCTTTTCCAAGAACGCCTTTGGAAAAACGCGATTTGCGGTGCTCACTTGATCTCAGCTAGAAATTATCTGAAATCAAGTACCATTAAAATTTAGTCAAAGTATCATCAAATCCTCCCGCCAACGGTCTTTGATAATTTTTTTTTTCGTTTCTAAATTTTTGGTGGTCATGTACAGTGAAAAGTGCTATTTTTCACGAAAAATTCCGCCATTTCGGGGGTGGAATACCCCCTCAATGTGAAAAAAAATCTCAAACTAACCGTTGGGGGGAGGTATTTTATATGTAGAAAGTGTGTACCAAGTTTGAAATAAATCGGTCATGTAGTTTTCAAATGGCAGTGAACACGGACTTTGAAAAAGTGGTTTGGAGAAAAACGCGGCACCGGCTTGTTTGTGGATATTTTCGCGTACACATTTCACGAAATGTTCTTGAAATGACACTTAACAATGTACAAAAGGTTTCAATGAATTTACTCTATCCATATAGATGAAAAAAATTCGCAAAAAAGTGTTTTTTTTTTCACGCTGAAACCCCTACCCTCCCCTTAATAAATACACTTTCGGAATACATCAACATTTTTAAAAAATTTATTTACGTCACTATTTATAATCAAAAATCGTCGTTAAAAAAATGTCCTAGAAAAATTGTAGGTCTGCGCTGTTGATGAAATCTCGGAGATGGATCATCCGAAACAAAAAAATCAAACGGTTTTAGATTCAGTATGTTAATGGCTATAGCGCATATCATACAACTGCGATGTATGCAAACATAATAAAATGGCGGATTTTTTTCGAAAAGAACAAAAAAAGAGTTTTTTTTTCACCGTTTTTGGTAAAAAATAGTAAATATCTGGTTAAATATGTGGTTAAAATTTCATAAGGATCGGTTCAGTAGTTTCGAAAATTTTATCAACAAGCCGTCGAAAAACGTTGTTTCGAGAAAAACGCGTTAAAGCTTGCTTGGGTTATATCAATATATTTTTTTTTTAAATTTGATTTACTTCGTAAGTGTATTTATTAAGTGTATCAACATTTATATCAATATCTATGATATAAACCTATCAAAAAATGGATGGAAATGGCATTTTCTTTTTAGCGTCTAAAGTGAGAAGACCAAGGGGTCTTCTCACCTCTAAATTGAGAGGTTCAAAATTCGAAACAGCGACGATATCTATCATTTTTGGGAATTTTCGTTTGAGTATGGATCGTTGAGCTGGGCTACTGTGACGAATCGAAAATCAGGGTTATTTAATGTTAAAGATTTGAAGGAATAAGAAGATGACTGAAAAATTGTTTGGGCATTTATTCGTATTCAAATTACCAAAGTCATGTACCAAATTTCATTAAAAAGTATTAATAATTGAAGAAGTTATAAACGATCTCGTGAAGGACCTTCGAATTTGATTTTCGCCACCTATTTGATCTGAAATTAAAAACAAAAACCGGGTTTTTTCTTGAAATATATAATATTGGTTGAGGCTTGAGCGAGCTTTTTTGTGATCGTGTTTCATTCATCAGAAAGAAATATTTCGAGGCTTTTTTCGCGATTTACCATCTCTAAGTAAGCTCTTTTGACTCTTTTTTTAATTAGGAAAGGCTCGAGGCTTTTTTTTACGTTTTAGCATCCCTAAGTCAATATAAGAATACCCTCTAACAAGAAACATCCCTCAGGTGACACCCTTCGATTTTGTTGAAATTTGGATATGTTATAAAGCACCGAAAAGTAAGCGATACGTATTTTTTTTATCGGCGGAAAAACGGTTTTAAGGGCTGAAAAGCACTCTCAAAAATGGAGATGTTTTTCGTCGATAACGTTTTAACGGTACGAGATATTAAAAAATTTCAAATTGCAACAATGTTTATTTTTTTGTGCACTATACATTGGAGATGAGAACGATAACGTTATCGACGAAAAACGAAAAACACCCCTATTTTCAAGGGTTCGTTTCACCCCTTAAAACCGTTTTTCCGCCGATAAAAAAAATTACGTATCGCTTACTTTTCGGTGCTTTATAACATATCCAAATTTCAACAAAATCGAAAGGTGTCACCTGAGGGATGTTCCTTATAAGTGCTGCACCTAAATCCTTCTTCGTTACGGAGCTAATAATATTTTTATTTGTGGACTCTATATGACTAAATGATTATGTTTTAATATTAGTACAATGAGTCCATTCAATCTAGCCTCCCCCATTCTAGGCCTTAGAAGGTTAAATGACACCGAGATTTGTTCAATCTTCATAACCTTTGTATGCTATACTCAAATACGACGTTAAAGTTGTTTTTTTACAAATGTTTTCATGTGTATTTACATGCCTGCAAAATACATTTTCGACATGGATACGAACCACATTTCTTTTCTATACTGTACAATGTTATATTTGCATAATAATCACGTAGAGTATCAGAGAAAGCATCATAATATTTATTAATTTCCTTCTATTGTTGCTTGTATACCCTTTGGGGGTTTCACAATCTCATCCTTTTCACTTTCACCCCGAACTTGTCACTTCGCTATTCGCCCCTTCAAAGGCCACCGAAAAAATTATCTAAGTTCTTTAAAGCGCGAACGACGTTCGAAGATTGGCTCGAACATTCGGATGTATATGTGTGCTGAATGGAGCACTTTCACGGTTGAACAGGAACCCACTGAAACTCGAGTTCCTTTTCCCCCTCTCGCGTGCGAGGGCAAAGGGAAATGGGACGCCTTCACCCTGCACCCTCTCAACCCTCTGCTCAAGACACGAGGGCTTTTCCCATACCACCCATATGTAGCCACACTAAAGAGTGGCTCTTTATGGAATATTCTCGTTACACGGGGTGGAAAACACCCCACAGGGTGGGAGCCACGACGAGAGAATGACAAATGGAGGGATGAATCGGGGGTGAAATCTAACTCGGGGCTTTGCACGCACTAGGAGCGTATCGATATAAGTATATGTATCAGTCGTACATGCGGGAAGATAATGACGGAACTTTGAGTGCAACGAACCCATTCCGTATACGCGCACTCGTGCGGTTACGCAGATCCTAATGGATCCTCGGGCTACGCAAGGTTCCATAAATCAAGCGAAATCCTCAGGAACCATTTCGATCGCGCTACTGCGATAAAAAGTACTCCAATTTATCCCAGTTGTCACACAATTGTTTGTATTGAAAAAAAAGGAAATCAATTAATCGCCATTCACGCACATTAGAGTAATTCTATTTTAAAATCGGTGATCAAAATGACTATTTTGATGACATGGAAGTTCGCATCGTTGGAATGCAACGAAAATTAATTCTTTATAATTGTTCAATTTTTTTATGGCCAATTTAGGCTGTGGAAATTACTCAAACGTTTTTACGTATTCTTGTTAGGGATTTGCGACCTCAATTTGCAAAAAGAAGGCTTTCAATAATGGTGGAAATAAAGAAATGAAAAATGGAGAAATGAAAAATCGTTGCATTGGGACCGTCCATATATTACGTCATCGATTTTTGCTGATTTACCCCCACCCCCCCGTCCTTAAAATCATCCTTTTAAAATGACATAATTTATGGACGCCCATTTTAAAATGACATAATTTATGGACGGCCCTACAGTCACGATGATTAAATTCGTGTTTTTAATAAACGCGATTCAATACTTTCGAATCGTATTTAAAAAAATACAAATACAATTTGAAAACTGCAATTTGTATTTTTTAAATACAACACAAATAATCATGGCTTTTGCGAATAAGTATCACTTTTATCGCATGAAGGGGCCAGTCGACTTTGAAAATTTCAAAAAATCGCAAGCAAGCAGGACTTGAAGAAATCGACGATGATGAGCAATCAGAAGAGATTCTGTACGGTGCAGGAATTGCCGATTGAGTTTAGGTAAGAGTTTTTCATAGTATAAACTTCAAACGCGTTTTTCTTGAACAACGTTTTCAAAATCTAGCTCCATCGTATCTCTAAAACTAATACACCGATTCTCTTGATATTTGGACCACATATTGTAAAGATGATTCGCAACAAGATGACCCTCGATGGTTTTGAAATTTTGATTTTTACTCTTTTTTTGCGAAAAACTGCGGAAAAACGCGTTATTTTTACTTTTTTCGTTTTTCATCTGCCATTTTTTTATTTTTTGATAAAACTTTATATGCGAGGGTCATTATGTAGCTGGTGTCGTACTGAATCTAATTGACTTCGATTTTTTCGTTTCGGACAAGCCGTTGCCGAGTTGTGATGGAGCTACCTAGCCCACCTATTTTTGAGGTGTTACGTTAAACTACAGTTTGTGTACTTAAAATTGAATAAAAATGAATACATTTTTTAAAATGTATTTCAAGACTTTATTTATCAAGCCCAACAACTTTTAAAGTCGTATCTTTCATAAAATCCTTTAAAAAAATCGCGAGAATAGCCTTTTACGTGGCTCCAAAGTGGACTGCCCCCTTAAGAATCATTTTCACGAAGAACTTGTTGAAACAATTGTGTATTACACGAGTTAATCGCTTTCGAATATAAAAGTGTTCCAACGAGAACAAACTCCGCGACTTCACTCAAATTGTTGCTTCGACGAACCCGAATATTTAACAGTCGACTGAGTTTTGTCTATAATGAAGTAAAAATACATCCCAGTGTACTGGTAAAATTTCAAGCCACGTTACCGAATTTTTAACGAAAAATTACGACTCCAAAAATCGTCTCATTTATCCGGCACTGTATGAAGATGACACGCTGGCCACATTTCTACACATTAAATAACTCTATATGCCTGAGATTAACTGCTCACGCATGTAAAAAATTCTAAGCATTCCGTAAAGACAATAAAAACAGGGGGTCACTGAAGGTTTAAAGAAAATATTAATGATAAAACTCTGAAAAATGTGACTAGCAAAACAATTTTCGTAGACGCGACTTTTTAAAGAGAATGTAAAAATGTCTGAATCTACTAAATTTGCCCGAATTTTTTTAGTTGATCATTGCGTATAATAATTGATTGTGACTTATGCGTATCAAGCGCCACTGTAATTTACCAATGATTCAGAAGGGCCCTCCTCATGCCCCCACAAAATACGGCCCTCCGCGAACGGGATACCGTAAAATGGGGTTACTTTGAACAGGTTTTGGAAGTTTTTGGTAGGTCACTTTTTTAACGTTCTGAATTATAACTTTTTTGCTCTAATAGAACAATGTGTTCTTTGGCTATCAAATGTATAAGAAAGTCAAGCCCCCCCCCCCCCCCACAATTTTACATATTTTTCTAAAAAAGTATTAACGTAACCTCGAGTGTGGGGTTTCTTTGACAAGGCATTAAAATGCAACTTATGTCAAAGATTAAGGGTTACTTTGACATCATTTTGATTTAAAAAAACTGACATTTCATTCATTATACATGGAATTCAATTAAATACAACAATTTTTTACAACAAAATTGTCATATTTATTAAGGAAGCATATTGCAAACAAATATTGAGTACCTAGGGTGCCTACTTGACTATTATAGGCACTTGATAAGTCTTATAATTATCATTGAGGTTAAAACCAACTTGAGCAACCTTACAATCAACTTTGGCAACATTATAATAAACTTGAATAACAAATTTATACACATTTAAATGCGCACACATTTAAACCGTATTTCGGCGCTTTGTTAAGGGGTCTTCTCACTTTAGACGCTAAAAAAGGCTATTTTCATGAATTTTTTGATAGGTTTATATCATAGATATTGATATAAAAGTTGTTACACTTAATAAATACACTTTCGAAATACATTTTAAAAAAATGTATTCAAGTCACTATTTATACACGAAAATGGTGTGTAAAAAAAGATCCTAAAAAATTTGTAGGTCTGCTCTGTTGATGAAATCTCGGAGATGGATCATCCGAATAAAAAAAAATCAAACGGTTTTAGATTCAGTATGTTAATCATTCATACGATCAACATCAACATCAATTCATACGATTTTTAGTTCTGCAAAAATAACAAAATGGCGGACATTTTTAGAAAAAAAAAAAACGTTTTTTTCAATGTTTTTGGCAAAAAATGAGTAAATATCAAAATTTTAAAAAATCCTTGATATGCGCTATAGCTATAGTTGTAAAGAATATGTGGTTGACATTTCGTAAGGACCGGTTCAATAGTTTCGAAAATTTTATCAACAAGCCGTCGACAAAAGTTGTTTCGAGAAAAACGCGGTTGAAGTTTGTTTGGGTTACATAAATACAGACATTAAAAAAAATGTATTTATTAAGTGTAACAACTTTTATGTCAATATCTATAATATAAACCTATACAAAAAAATAGCCTTTTTTAGCGTCTAAAGTGAGAATACCCCTTAAAGTGGCCCCAAAAATTGTCAAAGTTATCCTTAATGTCAATTGAACCCTCTTTCACAAATTATCAGCGCCGCCAACAAGATCAAATAAAAATAAACCACGCTCTTAAAACGCGTTGAATGGTATTATTTAAACAATCCGAAGAAAAGTGCAATATATATTATTTCTTCCAATGAAACTTCCCTCCAATAATCCTCTCTATACGACCAATACTATTGAATTCGTTCAGAGACAACAAAGCGGAAGTCGATCCCCGAATCATTATTTCTCTTCGAACAACATCGTCGACCAAACTAAAAACATTTATTTGGCAAAATTCAGCGATATTTCGCTCGTATCTGGAAATAAGCATAACATGCTTAGGGATGATATATTCCTAATTGATTTTGAGCTACGTCATTAAGGGCTTCGATGAAAGATCAGGTAGAAAATAACGTTGATTCGCGCACGTTCACGTAGGCTGAACACACGTCCGCGTTCGTCGGAATAACTTATTGGATAAATGTCAAGGCCGATGTACACTTAAAGGGGAATAGATTCTTCGTGGCCATTGGGGCTCATATTTTGCCTCCTAGCATTAGGAAAAAAAATAGAATAATTGCACGGTGGATCAGACTGTAGCTTGGCTCCATCGGTGTATGTGAGTATGTAAGTACGTGCATAATTTACTCAACGTGGAGCGAGTATGATCGTTTCTCGTGTAATGGCATGTTGTACACGATATACCAGAAAGTGTTCTGTAGCCAATAGAGCTTACATTTTCACGGCGTATGTTTTTATGTGTATACAGGGTGTTAGGAAGGTCGATGCAAAGCCTTAAGGGGGCGATATGTCGCCCGTTAGGAGCATATCTAACCTAGGTTACCTTAGTCCAAATTCTAAGGATTTTGAGTTATCATGGTAAGTATGATTTTTGGCAAATTTCCCAAAATTCGGTACTAACTCGTTCACAATTGGTAACTAAAAACGTATTCGCGTCTTAACTTAATGTGTATTCAATCGACAAACACCAATACAATAATCTGTATCCACACAACTAACAAAATGGGACGTGTTGAATAATTAAAAAATTGTCAAAAAATAAAAATACCATGAACATAAGTTCATGCTATTTTTTTTTATAAGGGGGTGATAGGTCACCTCGTTAGGAACATATCTAACCTAAGTTACCTTAGTCCAAAATCTGAGGATTTCGAGTTATCACGGTAAGTTTGATTTTTGAAAAAATTCCCAAAATTAGGTACTAACTCGTTTACCTCTTACGTCAATGCTATTTAAAAAAAATATATACCATTTTAAAAGTATATTATACCATATAAAGTGATATATATAAAAATATATACCATTTAAAAGGTATATATACCCTTTAAAAAGTACCATTTTAATAGTACCAATAGCGTTAATATAAGAATCGATGCTATTATTTTAAAATAACATTAAGGGGTTAGGCCACAGTAACGGGTATAAAATCATGTGCGAATTTAACAATTTTTTTTCGTATAAAAAAGTGATTCACTCATAAAATTAATTACACATGTATTTAGTATGAATGTCAAGCTGTTAGAAAATATATCATTTTTTTTCTATGTACAAAATGGCCGACTATTAATATTTTCTTTTGTTATCTTTTTTAGGCGCTCCGCGGCGTAGTTTAGCATCCACAATTTTTAACCTAGAGCAAAAAACAATAATTCTCGTCAATTTACATTAGAATACCTAGAGAAGTGCGTACGGAATTTCAAAAATATTGTTTTATTCAAAATTGTAGGTATTTGGTCTTAAGAAAAGAGTCTTCAGTGAAAAATTTCGTTATAACTGCTCATAAACTGCTCATAAAATGAAAAGTTTTCGATTAATCAGAAATTCCGTACGCACTTCTCTGCGAAATGCAATTAGGAACATAACTTTGAAATTTGGAGTAAATCGAGTGAAAATTGTTGAAGTTATTTGTCACGCCAATTGGAAAAAAAACTATTCCGAGAAGTTTCGAGTAGTCGGCCATTTTGTACATCGAAAAAAAAAATATATTTTCTAACAGCTTGATATTCACACTAAATAGATGTGTAATTAATTTTATGCGTAAATCACTTTTTCATACGAAAAAAATTGTTAAATTCGCGGATGATTTTATACCCGTTACTGTGGCCTAACCCCTTAACATAAGAGGTAAACGGGTCAGTACCTAATTTTGGGAAATTTTCAAAAATCATACTCACCATGATAACTCGAAATCCTTAAATTTTCGACTAAGGTAACCCAAGTTAGATATATTCCTAACGACGTGACCTATCACCCCCTTAAGGCGTTGCAACGACCTTCCGAACACCCTGTATAGATTGGCATGACGAATAAAAATAGCCGATCGATAAATCGAAATAATTCGACCTGGGAGTTCCGCTCCCTGCGTGGTAGTGAATCATCTACGTTCCTCGTACCGACACGTCAAGGGGAACGATTGCCTTGGTCTTGGTCAGTTATCGTTCCTTTTTCTCGCACATTAATCCCCACCGCAGACTTATGGCCGAGCAAAGTTATAGTTTGTAGAAAGCGCGCATCTAGTCTCGGTGTATACCTGTAGAATCGTCTTATCGATGTTTACCCGTCTCACACACCGAATGCTCGATAAGCGACAGATATTGTATCGCGTTACTCCGCGCTGGGATATCTTCGACGGGCATATCGTCTCGATGATTTATGCACATGGTAGAACGTGTCTGCTAGGGATGCACGGTACACACGGTTCGAGGGCTAGTTCGCCTCATAAATTCCGAATCCTCGTGCATCATTTTGTGCGAGAGATTAGGGCACGATTCGTCCCAAGTGTACAACGGGCAATTTCAATCATCTTGACAGACGCTCCGGATACTGCAATTTTGTCATAAATTTTCGTATGCTCTCAGTCAGCTCGGGTATGTTTTTTTTTCTGATCGAACTACATCGATACGAAAATAAGGTAGGAAGAAGGTATATGGAAGTTAAGGGGCTACATCTCCTCAGAGGCCCGAGAAAAATGGCCAAATTCCGATCTTTTTTTCTGCGGAAGGGTTGGTAAAATATAATCGCATTTTTTCAGCACAAAGGTACATTATTGCGAGCCTTGAGGCTGGACCCTGAATCAAATGGTAAAAAAAAAGTTTTTGGGGAATTTTTTTAGAAGGGAAAAAGACAAGTGAGCTGAGTAAACATTGAGGTATCTTTTCATGTATATTTGAAATGTATTTAAAAAAATGTTCAACATGAAAGAATTAAACATTTTGAAAAAAAAGCACTTTAACGTGCAATAAAAATTATTTAAAAATACTTTTTCAACGACTTTTTTAATTCACTCAGAAGAGGTGTTAATACTGAAGAAATAAACTTTGGTTTGATTCAATAGATCGTTTAGTTTTTTTGCTATCACGCCCGCCAATGTGGAAAAATCGTGAAAATGAAAACTGGATAAAACGCGCTTCAAAGCTTTCGATAGGAGGAAATATCAATATCAAATATCAATCGCTTCTCTGCTTTTGGCCTTGCATCTTCGAAAATTTTTACATTTGGCCTCTGTAACTGTGTCAATATATTCTTGGGTAGTTTAGCTATCAATTTAAGCAATAAAAGAAAAACAATTTTTCGGACCCTCTGGTTCATGCTCCGGCCTTTAAAAAAATACAGAAACAAAAACGTGGCCGCCAGCAGATGTCGACTTTTTTTTGCGACGTTTGGCGGTGGACACTCTCCAGCTTGAACAGTTCATCTGAAATCTAAAACCCAAACGGGTTCTTCAAGTTCACAACAAGTATAAGTCGTTGACGTTCGTCGATTTTTTAAAATAATTGTTTTAACAACGTGGCGACAAAATGAAACTCAAGGATTCAAAATCTATAAAAAAAATCGTCATTTTTACGTAACTATAAAAAGGTTAAGGTCGATTTTTCGAAAGTGAGATTGTCAACGACCTTTAAATATTTCTCAGCGTATCTCCTGTAAATTTGGAAAAAATCCATCAAGTGGTTCCCGAGATATCATGTCCACCGTCTGTGAAAACAGTGTTTCGAGAAAAACGCGTTCAAAGTTTGAAGTATGGTGCTGCGATGACTCGCCCAACCGACTGTGAGAAGCTGTGGCTCATTCAATTTTAGGAATATTCCAATGAAATTTTCAGGGAATATTCCTGAAAGGTGATACTAACGACCAAAACCATTTTTGAAAAATGCAATTTTTTTACCCACCTAGATAGATGTAGCCCGTTAGTAAATGTAAAAAGAGTATAAATACGAAGGGATGAAAATACCGTGAAAATGAAACTGATGTCAAACATTGGAAATGTTATTATATTTTCCAGCAGCTTGAGAAACGTTGCCAAAAGTTACCGAAATATTGCCTCGAGTTAGATTTTTTTGCGTGTATCACGCAGACGTTTTACAGTATAGAAACATCATGACGCAGAAACTCCACTTTCAAAGATGACGTTCAAATTTGCATTGTTGAAACGCAACGATATATATTTTTTTGTCTTTCATTATTGAAATCCTATTTTTTATAAATTGAGGTTGTCAATTTCTTAAAAGAGTATGTAGAAACGTTCGAGCGATTTACACAGCCTGAATCGACAAAAACAATTGAATTTTTAAGAAGAATTAATTTTCGTTGTATTCCAAAGTTGTAAACTTCAACGTCTTCTTTCCAAGTTCATTCACGCGGGTAATCTTACCTACGGACGGGAAATAGTAATAGTGCACTGGAAGAATAAGTCCGTGGCACTTGCAACAAACACTTATGGTATAAGATAGCATCGTAAATTGAACGGTATTTTATTGGCAGCGCAATCCAAATAGGGTTATGTCAGTCTTATTTTGGATGCCTTACAAAGAATCTACAGTCAATTTCACTAAATTATCCTCTACCATGGGCGTTGATTACAAATATCACGGGCTGTTCCCCATAACGTTTGACGTTGGCGTTTACATCGTTGTAATGCAACGATTTTTTATTTCTATTATTATTGAAAGCCTTTTTTGGAAAAATAAGGTCGTAAATTTCTCATAAGAATACGCGTAAACTTTTGCAAAATTTTCACAGCCTAAATCGACCAAAAAATAGAGTAATTAATAAGAATAAATTTCCGTTGCATTTCAACTTCCACGTCGCCTGTTCCCTTCAGTAAGTAGGATTTCACGAGCTCTTCAAAAATATATATCCTCTCTCTTTTTCTCTGTCTCTTTCGAATTTCATCGCAGATTAAGCATTTTTCACATGGCGATTTATGACCACGTTTAGATAGCCCGTTGATAAGATAACTTCGAAATCGTCAAAAATGTTTCAAGTCATAAAATCAACAATGGTGAAGTCATCAGCCGACGCCACGAGAATGTGTGTCATAAATAACGATTTCGAAGATAACTTTATACATCGACAATCGGTTATGAATGTCATAAGATAAATTCCGAATGCCGCAATTAAGATACCCGCCTACCCTTGAAGAAAAAACCCTCGAAAATATTCATAGCATGATCATTTGCACCGTGACGTTGCCCGATCTATCGGGGCGTCATGATCCAATTGATCGGGACGTCATCACCATTCGATCGATCTTGACATCGTCATCTTCCAATTAATCAGAACGTCTCTATCGCCCAATTAACGGGCATGACATCATCATCATCCATTTGATCAAAACATCATCACGAAATTGATCAAAATGTCATCATTATCATCATCCAATTGTTGAAAATGTCATCATCATCCAACTGAACGACATGTTATCATCGTCCCATTCGTTAATTGGACGATGATAACACGATGACATGGACGTTCCCATCAGTTGGATGATAATGACATCCCGCCGGATGCCATCATGATCCAGCTGATAGGAACGTCCCTATCATCATTCAATGGATCGAAACGTCACTATAACTCTTTTCGCTGGCGGAATCCAAGTCAACGGTTCGGGTTGGCACGAAAAGCAGATAATTGAGGCCAACGGAAACGTCCTCGCATAGTGCGAAGTAAAAAATAACGAAGCTTGGACCTAATTCCTCCCGGACGAATCGGCGTTAACGTTTTATTATCCTTTAATCGAGGTCACGAGAGCGAGACTAAGACGAGACTAAAACCACCTACGTCGAGTCTCGCCACGTTCCAGTTGCCGCGAAACGAGGGTTATGCGTGGCGGGGGGGTGAGAAGAGCGCGATGCGATCTTGCAATTATCTCTCGCGGTCGTTTCGCGGTGCAACGATGATGCGACGGACCTCGGCGGTTTTACTGACGCGAGTGACGCGAGCCAGAGCGAGAACGAGCCGTCAGAAACGGAGAGGCAATTGCGGCTGTGTGCGGGTGTGTGTGTGGGTGTCCGTGTACGCCAAACACCTCGGGAGTTCGCGCGACAGCGATGCGCGAAAATTGGCCCAATCACGGTATTTTATCATACGCACTTGTGTCACCAACGAATTTGGACGCATCCTCGAAAATTCCCCTGCCCATTCAACCAATTCATCTGCAACGGGAAGTTTTTAAGGGGTTAGGCCACAGTAACGGGTATAAAGTCATGTGCGAATTTAAAAGGTTTTTACCGTGTGACAAAGTGATTCACTCATAAAATTAATTACACATCTATTTAGTATGAATATCAAGCTGTTAGAAAAAAAAATATATATTTTTTTTCGATGTACAAAATGGCCAACTACTAATATTTTCTTATGTTATCTTTTTTTAGGCGCTCCGCGGCGTGATATTTAGCATCTACAATTTTTGACCTAGAACAAAAAACAAAAATTCTCGTTAATCTACATTAGACTACCTAGAGAACTGCGTACGGAATTAAAAAAAGATTTTTTTATTCAAAAGTTGTATGTTTTTGAAGTGAGTTGTAGGTATTGGAATGAATTTTCAGTGAGAAGTTTCGTGTAAAACTGCTCATAAAATGAAACGTTTTCAATTAATCAGAAATTCCGTACGTACTTCTCTGCGAAATGGAATTAGGAACATAACTTTGAAATTTGAAGTAAATCAAGTGAAAATTGTTGAAGTTATTTGTTACGCCAATTGGAAAAAAGCTGTTTCGAGAAAAACGCGTTTAAAGTTTTAGGTACTCTATGGCCGTGCCAGAGGTGGGCTTACATTATGCACTCAAAGTCAAACTTATTCTTATGGTGATGAAGCACCGTTTTAGCGAAAAACGGTGCCTTATCACTGAAAAAAAATCGATTTTTTGGAAATTCTACTGTGGCCTTACCCTTTAAGGGGTTACCCCCACTTGCGATTTTGAAAAAATCGATTTTTTTTATTGCATTTTTTTAAGTATAAGTATCTGAGAATATGTCCTGAAAATTTCAAGTCGATCCGAACAAAATTGTCTGAGATATGAGCGTTGAAAGAGAAGAATCTGCGTTGAAAGAGCGTTGAAAGAGAAACTTTAAACGCGTTTTTCTCAAAATGGCATTTCTGACGTCGGTGACGAAGATTACTCGAACACTAATGAACCGATCTTCTTGAAATTTTGCAGGCTTATTTAATACATAAAAATGTAGTCTTTAATCGTACGATTTTTTTCGTTAAAATCGAACCATTAACTTTGACTGTCCGCCATTTTGTGAAAAATGAATATTTTTTAAAATCCTTCGATTAAAGACTAGTTTATACTTATATTTGACTAAATCCATCCGCATTTTTTTTTTCAGATGATCCACTTCGCCGCAATGTTGGTCACCGCAAACCGTGTATATAAAAACATTATTTCATTGACGGCCATTTGCCACTAAACAATGTAATATTTTTCAATAAAAAAATTACTGAAAGTTCTTCAAGATGTGTTCTTTAAGATGGTATATTGATCGATTAAAAAAGTTTTGTAGTTTTCTTTGCAAAAATTCATGAAAAAGGCCTTTTTTTGCGCTACAAGTGGGGGTAACGCCTTAAACGCGTTCCGCCTACTCTGCGTTTGCGGTTTTGCAACCTTCAATCATCAGACTATAATGACGGGTTGTGTGTTTCTAAATGGCCAGAAAATAAAAGTTTTTTGGAGATTTTTTTCAAGGGTAAATCTCAAAAAATCAGAAAAATACCTATCGTATATTGATTCGTCTTTTGATTACACGATTTTCATCATTTATTCAACAATAAATTATTCATGTTCATGATGTTGTTGCGTCCTCTGCCAAAAATTCACGTTCCCATGGTCTGCGTGATAACTGCCCTAGGCTCGTTGCATCTGAAAAATTCGGGAAAATTCTTGTAAAGTAATGTTATGATAATAGTCTGAAGCGAAATTGACAGATTTCGAAAAAAAAGACGTCATCGCTGGAAGTCGAAACATTTTGTTTGTATCAAATTTCGTGCTTTAAATGCTTATAAAAAGTGTTCTGAATTTAAAAAATTAATAGCGCGGCACTTTTACCCTCATAACTCTGACCCAAATCGAAATTTTGGGATGATTATTTCCTTAAAGTCGCGGGAAAGTACAGAGAATAATAATAAACGGTGCAAAATTATCTATATCTTTTTCATGCTGAACGTACGCAACCCCTTAAGGCTCGTCTATGTGGCCCACAAAAAGCCAGAATTTTTTGGGAATTTTTTTGTTGATTATACTAAAAAGCAATGAATAGTTGGTTTGGAGAGTTTATGCTGGATGTGTAGACGCATGAAGAAAAAAAATTGATGCATAAAGATGCAGCATGTCGGCTTAGTCGTAGCTATACTAAAAGCTAATTTTTATGCACCCTGCGGTAGGGCGCAGAACGTTTATAAATCAACACCTAGAACGAATAAAAATTCGTCATTAACATAAGTTTTGCTAGAGAAGTAGACGCGATTATTAAAAAATGTAGCCTTCTCGCAAAATAACATCGATTTGAATACATTTTTTTTTCGCTAAACAATCAGCCTTCATTTGTTCATAAAAAGAAGGGTAATTCTTTGGATAAGTGAATTTTCGACGAATAATCATTACGAGCAAAAAATAATCATAATTGTTTGGGTTTGGGACCCAAACAAACCGAATAAATGAGAAAATAGCAACAAAAAAAAAATGTTGGGCTCATTTTTCGGAAAAGTCACTTATCTAAAGAATTACCAAAAGGGGACGATGGTTGATGAATCGTAAAAATCCCATGTACGTTCTAGAGAATCTATCTGAAAGGCTACCGTTAGAATTTCAAGCCAAACGTATGAAAACTGCCCGAATCCTGCATTCCCCTGATTCCAAAAACCTGGTTTTTGAGAAAAACGCGTTGACAGTTTCAAAGCTGATTTGAGAGCTGTCATCCACCCAACGGAATTGAAGCTCTCACTTGAATTCGGCGTGTGCCCACCGAGGCATTTTGATGGTAGGTCTTCAGTTGTTAGGTCTTTGTATAGTTGTTGTACAACGACTGGACTAAACGACTCCAAATTGCCATTTCCACCACCTAGACTATTACGCGTTTCGGATGATGTTGAAGTTTACATCGTTGGAACGCAACAAAAATCAATTATTTTTAATTGTCCGGACTTTTCTTTGGTTGTGATAATCACTGAAATGGTTTCACGTATTCTTGTTGGAGATTTACGACCTCAATTCGCAAAAAAGAAGGTTTTGGATAATTGTAAAAAAAAGAAATGAGAAAATGAACAAAAAAAAATCGTTGCATTCCAACTTTGCTAACTTCAACGTCATGCATTTCGGACTTTTCTTTGGTTGTGATAATCACTGAACCGTTTTAACGTATTCTTGTTAGAGATTTACCATCTCAATTCGCAGAAAAAGAAGATTTTGGATAATTGTAAAAAAAAAATGAAAAATGAATAAACAAATCGTTGCATTCGAACGATGCAAACTTCAACGTCATGCGTTTCGGGACGTTCGGAGGCGTTGCGGAAATAAGCTTTAAACACAAAGAAAATGTCCCGTACATTTCCTTTTGTACATCATTCTTGTGATGTTTCTACATAATTTAAACCACTATAAAAAAAGATATAACATTTTTGTTTCTATTCATATGCAACATCTCAAAGCTTTTTATTCTTTTCGCGCGTTGTCACATCCATATAGATGAGCGTCTGGAAAACAATCATAATTAGCTGCTCGCTCGTTACACGTGTTTAGTTGAAGGGTTCCTATGAATTTCTACGTACGCATCTAGACCTTCATTTTTCTTCTCCAGCCACGTTAGCTCCCGCGCTCCGCGGTGTTTTCACATCCTGCGGCATTGGCAATACATTATTTCGACGCCTGTTCAAAAACTATCAGGAGCATAACTCCAGAGGCCGACACGCGAGTTTCCTCGCTGCGGAAGTGACGCGGCCGGCAGAAGGCCGTATGGTGAACGAACGTATATGTATATATACAGGGTGTCCTGTTACGAATGGATAATCCTGCAACTGTCGATAGGTCAGATCATGTCCTACCATATGTTGGAACTTCAGTTTCGTAAAAGTCCCGCGGTTTTCGAGATTTTGGGCCGGATGTTATTTTTTGAAAAAAATCATCTGCTTTTGCTTTTTCGCATGCCATTTCTACAAATGATACAAATTGGCAATAACAAAGCAACTTTTTAATGTAATTGGCACGATATGCTGCTAAATTTTTTTAACACCGCAGGCTATCAAAGTCAGATGTTCGAATCGGTTTGTATGAAAATTCTGCATAAGACCTTTTTTCATAAAGTTTCCTTAAGGCCTTATGCCACAGTAACGGGTATAAAATCATATGCGAATTTAACCATTTTTTTCGTATGAAAAAGTGATTCACTCATAAAATTAATTACACATCTATTTAGTGTTAATATCAAGCTGTTAGAAAAAATATATATTTTTTTCGATGTACAAAATGGCTGACTACTCGAAACTTCGCGAAACAGCTTTTTTCCAATTGGCGTGACAAATAACTTCAACAATTTTCACTACATTTACTTCAAATTTAACACTGAAAATTCATTTCTTTCACTGAAATTTTTCACTGAACATTCATTTCTTAAGTTCAAATACCTACAACTTTTGAATAAAACAATATTTTTGAAATTCCGTACGTACTTCTCTAGGTATTCTTATATAGATTAACGAGAATTTTTGTTTTTTGTTCTAGGTAAAAAATTGTGGATGCTAAATGTTAGGCCGCGGAGCGCCTAAAAAAAGATGACAAAAGAAAATATTAATAGTCGGCCATTCTGTACATCGAAAAATAAATCATCCTAACATCTTGATATTTATACTAAATAGATGTGTAATTAATTTTATGAGGGAATACCTTTTTATACGAAAAAAATTGTTAAATTCGCACATGATTTCATACCCGTTACGGTGGCCTAACACCTTAAGATTTCAGGTTAAAAAGAATACTTTTCTAGATAAAATAAATAACCATGAGTATTTAAAAAAAACCGGGTGAAAAAATTTATTATTTGTAGAAATGGCATGTGAAAAACCAAAAGCAGATGATATTTTATCTCGAAAACCGTGGGAGTTTACCAAACTGAAATTCCAGCATATAGAGTAGGACATGACCTATCGACAGTGGCAGGCTTATGCATTCATAACAGGCCACCCTGTATATTCATATGTCTATATAGTGAACGCGTGTGGCAAACGAGTATAATAGCCATATAGAAACACAGAAACCTACGACTACGATCCAGTCTCGCCTCGTATAGATTAAGAGGGGAGAAAAAGTTGGGCTACGCGATGTAAGCAACATTACTGGAACATCGTACCAGCATGGTATATCCCAAGCGTGACGACAGCTGCTTGAAAAAACAGGAGAAAAAAAACCCTTATACCGAAACCCGTCTCCACTTTGTGGTTTGCCCCGTACATACAACGTTGTAGCTATAGCACGCACGTTAATTTCTCCATATACGAAACAGACGATAACGATGTACGTATTTATACGCAAAGCATAGATCCCCCTCGCCCTCATACAGAACCCCAGATCCGTTTATTACCGATACCCGATGACGGACTGCACTACTCCCCTTTGTCGCTTAGCAATGCTCGAGAACAAATTCGAATTAGTCTCATTAAATTGAAAAAACAAGCTCAAAAATTGATACGAGAAAAAGGAGGTTTGGGGATGCCTGACTAATTCTTCGATAGACCCAATCAAGGTTTCGTTAATGAGTGGAAAGTCTGTTCGATAATCTTCCATCGTATTCATAGAGATCCTACTTAAATCGCTTTTTTTTGTCCACCCACAAGTGCGGGTGAAATCGCGACGTCTTTCCTTTTGTTCGCGCAATAGCCGCTCTGTGCACGTAGAAAAATTGCGAGGAAGCAATTGTGAAAGTTTTAACTCGAAGGTTTTTCATTCGCGCAGATACTCAGCTAGCAGTGTCAAGTTTAAATTGCAAATGCGAATTATACACAATGGTACGTCTTTTATGTATAAGAACATATAGATATATGTAATATTACATATATCTATTCACTGGATCGAAATGACTCTCGTATATATATATATATATATATATACGAGAGTCATTTCAATCCATTGTACGGTACCATTGTCTAATTTTTTTCGTCCCAATTCGGGAGTGTGTCGTAGGTTTATGAAAGCCATTGTACGAACAAACGAGTCTTGATTTTTTTTTGCTTCGAGAAGGGAAGTTGTACGATATCTAATGTAACGATTCGGAAGACAGAGAGACAGAGAGAGAGAGAGAGAGAGAGAGAGAGTCGTGCGGGGGCGAGAATCTATTTACGAGGGCAATAAAAGCAAAGAGGCACTGTACCCGACCTCAATACTTATTTCAAAGCAGACCTGCTCTGGGTGGACAAAAAAGTCGCCTCACAGGAAAAAATTTCGCCGATCCAAGCGGACGATTGAAAATTGTCAGTTCCTCAAGATCGTTGACACATTTTCCCTAGTCCGAATGAAGATGACGTCGGAAGTTTGCATCGTTCAAATGCAACGAAGATTCATTTTTTTCTACATTGTCCAAAATTTGTCGGTGGATTCAGGCCAAGTAAATAGTTCAAACGGTTTTATAGAAACGTCATTGGAGATCCATAAAATATATCGCCAATAGACATGTTGATTGAGAATAAAATAAAAAAACATGAGGCACATCAAAAAGTTTTTTTTGTGACATCGAACGATGTTGAAGTTTGCATCACTGCAATGCAACGAGACTTCGTTATTTCTAATAATTAACTTGCTGTCCACAGATTTTTGGTTCTTCTAGGATTTTTTCAAACTTTTACACCGTAAATGTGTTGTTTTTATTGGGTAGCAGCAGAGAAAAATAAAAATTTCGTTGAAAACATTGAACCAAGTGGTGGAAACAAATTTGATGGAAACATCAAAATCGTCGCATCGATGCACACATCACGAATGAAGGTCCCTGCGTTTCTACATTCGTTCATCGATCTACAAAAATTCACATCACCCATTACGTACATTTCTTTGTTTCCGGTTCCACGCTAGCGCAATGAAAAATTCCCCATAATATTCCAAATTGTTATTCGTATATTTGACGTTCGATTGAGGAGACTTTTCTACTATCCTCATCGTTCTAATACGGAATAGAAATCTGTTACCCGTGGGTATGTAGTTCAAATGAACGTCGATAGAATTTATCTGTGAGGTCGTGTCTCAAGTGATATTTGTTCGTTCCACATGAACAAACCACAGTGTCGCCAGTTCTATTCTCCTTTCGTTTTTACCACGATCAAACAATTTATAAATCCCGTGGACGAGAATAGTGGGAGGGAAAAAACATTTCCTTTGCTCGGTCACCGCAGCCAGTGAACGCTGCGGCTAGGTACAGGCAAACGCCATATATTGTGGCTGGAGCAGCTAGATGTCATGCTCGGGCAATATGTACGTGAGTAGCATCACCGAGGGATGCAACCCAGAAATTCCCTTTGTGGTGAGCTATCCTCTATGCTGCATGTTCGCTACCGCCATCAGGAGCATACGCGTATGGATACACGCGTAGATATTGGATAGAGGATTTCGAAGATGTTCACCTCCAAGGGCCATCCTCAAAAGAGCGAGATGTACCAACGGCCAACATCACATAGACACATTAGGGTTGGAAGTATCCTATGCATTTGACTACATACGTGTAGGTAAATGTTTAGGTCTCTGTGGATATTATATACACATAGCATGTGTGATGTGATAGGTTTGTGTACGATCTCGCGATGCAGCTTCCGTTTGGGTCTCCCTTTGCGCTCTATACCTCTCCGTTCATTGCCACCATTTCTCGTTTATGGAATATTGATCTCGGTGAATGCACACTCCGGGTGTAGGTACACGGAATACTTTCACCGGTTTCGTACGTTTTATCTCGCTTGTACAGTTGACCAGCTTCCATGATAAAGACAGTCGCCGAAGGTGTGTAAAACATTTAGCGCGTCATGCCTAGTTGTGAGAGTCGAAAACAATTTATTTTTGGGATTTCTATTTTAAAAATCGTGAAAAAGTTCTATCCGAAGAACACGGTAATTTGTTTAGTGTAAACATATTTAATTTGCTGTGAACCATGCCCTTCTGAACCAGGTTATCTAATATAAAAAAATCAAACAGATTTCGTTAGTATATTAGTTTATCCTACGATTAATCGAAGGAATTTTCGAAATATCAAATTTAATAAAGATGGCGCTTGTTCAAAGTGAAACTCATGATTTTTGCGAAAAAATTGGGATTTTTCGTTCATCGAATCGAAAGTGTACTTCGGAAAAAAAAATCCTTCGATCAAATACTATATTTTTACATCTAGAAAAAGCTCTTAAATTTTTCGAAATATCGATGCAGTAGATGTCGAGATATGTTGCTCACCGACTTTAAAAACGTACGTTTGAGAAGAGGCGTTCAAAGTTACGCGAACGATGGTCTGAGCCTTCCAACGGGCGTCAACATAACAGTCTGTAAATCTGTCAGTTTTTATCCGATCACCTTGAAATTATAAAGGAACATTTATAAGATGATATACTGCAAAAATATATTGGTTTGAAAAAAGTGATTTGTCGACTTTTACAACTAGACATAACCCCTTCATCGTTTTTATTGACTTTTTAATTGAGTTCAAAAGGACTCTTTATTCCGGTAGTTTTGCTCAGACGTTCCGCCTGTTCGCGATGTCATTTTGATGCGTTGTGTGTTTTCCAATGGATATGATTTCTACACTTTCAGAAACGACCCGAGTAGAAATCTTACTCCGGCTGCAAGAAAGACCTGATCAGGCTTCCTGATTTCTTTTTCCGGCCTTGATCAGGGTAAAAAATCAAGCCTCATCAGGGTGAAAAGTTAAGGCCTGACATGCAGTTCGAAGAGAAAAGTTTGCTGTTGATTCGGAAACCACTATCTCATCACATTCTTCATTGCACTGCCAAAAAAAATATTCAATTGATATAGGATCTATTTAAATCAAATAGGGTTTTTTCTACGATCCTATTTGTTTCAAATATATTTTTTTAGAATATTCAGTAGAATATTTCATAAATCCAAAATAAATTGGAACACTTAATTAAGAGTTCTACCACAATGATTTCGCAACATAATCCCTCATTCCCTGGTCTTCTGAATGGATTTTTTCGAAAAAAATATTTCTGCATCCACATGGGATCAAACCTAGAATCTCCCTACCTATAGCTTGCACCATTGAACCATTGCTTTTCATGCAATGTGTATGTAATCCAAAATTGTCGGAAATTGCGAACGAAAAACGAATGTTAAATTAAAACGGTCGCAATTCCGTCAAAAATGAAAATTTCAAAAAAAATCCTACGTGGCGAACGAGAAAAACTATCGAAGAATATTGTATCCGAATTTGGACAAAATCGGACAAGCCATTTTCGAGATACATCTGGCACCGACTTTGAAAACTATGTTTCGAGATAATCGCGTTTGAACCGCTTCCAGTCAACGAATTTATTTTCAAAAAATCCTAAACATACCTCAATGTACATATTTTCCAATTAAAAAAACCCGGATCCAGTCGAAAGATTAGTTTTTGAGATAAAAATTCCCGAAGTTTACCTGTTTTTCTCGTCGTTTGCTCAGGTACCTCCCCTTAATTTTGCATATAGGTAATTGCTAGAGTCTATGTAGATAGGAAATTGAATGTTTTGAGGACGAATGTAAGAAAGAAACAGTCGCGAGGGAATAAAACGGTTACGTTTTCTCCGTCTTGGCACGCGCCTCATCATGTCGTTCTATGGAAAATGATGCAGTTAGTGTTTTTCACATTGTTTGTTATACGCCAGCACATGACGGATAAACGTTTCAAGTGTCCTCGTGGAAAGAGGTAATTTTGTTGTCGACGCGTGCGAATACTCGTACGGCGCGGCGAGAGATCGTTGGCGGAAATGACTGTATCTCACGTAATCGTGTAACGATCGCAGCTGTTCTTCAGTCGGGCTCACGCTGCTCGCGATCGTTTCGCAACCACGATCTGTCGATTAGTCCCTTTGATCTTATCGAAACAAGATAAAATAACGGGAAGCCCGTATTTTTGCTCGTTCTTCCACATTCCTCATTCTGTTCATCGTTTGCTGCTTTTGATGACATCGAATTTTGCATCGTGGGAATGCGGCGGAAGTTTCGTAGCCCAAACTTTTTTTTTCACAAATTTGGGCTACGAAAATGTCTCAAACGTTTTTTAGGATCTTCGTCAGAAATCTGCAGCCGAAAGTTGCCGCACTTAATTTTGGATGCTGACGACAATGAAGAAATCAAAATTAAGAAAGAATCTTCGTTGCGTTCCAACGATGACAACTTCAACGTCGTTGGTTTTTTCGAGCATACAGGAAAAAAGAGGGATTAAAATTAATCCGTCACTAAGGGATGTCAAAGAGTTGTTGATTGACAAAATGGAATGTTGAGTTATTTCGGGAAGTATTTATGCCATCGAGCTAGCGAATATCAGGAAAAGTCTAATTTTAGTGTTTTACCTTCGACTTTATTTTACCTACAATTTCATTGACCCAAGTGATTTTGTTCTCTGGGATATGATAGACGCAATCACGACACTCGCGCACCTCGTGATAGCGCATTCGAAATTGTTAAGGGGTTACGTGGGTTTCGAAGACAGAAAGAGCATATTTTCTCTATTAAAAAAAAATATATAATATATAAATTATTTTATTCAAAATGTGAAGCACATAAAAGGGCAACATAAAGGGAAATTCAGCTAGTGCGACGTGGTTTCCGGAGACCCCTAAAAAACAGTGTCCTCGTGGTGGTCGGGATAAGTCATGATAGCTTTATCTACAATTAAAAAACCAATTTGTTTCTGTTCGTAGATAAGTATAGCTCATGAACGAAGGAAAAATAAATTAAAAATTGAAATTTGATTTTTTGGCAGAGTTGCATGCAAATTAGTTCAATTTTTGGTACAATTTAGACTACGTAAATTGTAAAATTAGTTGTACTTGAAAAAAAACCATCGTTCAATCACTGGTCAATGCTATTTTGGAGAAGTGCGAAAAATTTCAATAAGGTCGGTGCATCAGTTTTTGAGAAATCGTGTCCACCGACTCCAAAAATAGTGTTTTGAGAAAAATGTGATATACCTGCGTCGCTCCCGGCCAGTCTTTCCCAACGGAAGGAATTCCCAAAGGCTCTCTCTCCTAGACTTTTACTCCGATTGACTTAAAAACTTAGAAGAATATTCTAGACATATTGTACTATTAGATAATAAAACTAAAAATTGATTTTTTGACATTTTTAAACCCAAGTTACCCCTTAAGGTACAGAAGAATGACGGGCCCATGTATATTTTTAGTGCAATGACAAACGTCTACAAGATTTGAATTTCTACGGGTATGATGGATGACAGCCCTGTGGGTATCTTCTTTGTTCTTGCTCTCCAAACGTTTGTACAAATATTAAGGTGTCGTGGAAAATTAAACCCAAGCTGTCACAAATCTGACACGTGCCATTCGAAGTTGGGTTGGATAGTAATCCAACCCAACGAAAAATATACGAACTAGCAATTTCAGAAGCGAGTTCCCAATTAAGGCGATGTGCCACATGCCTCCGACCGCATCGAAATTTTGAAAAAAGAATTCTCCCAAACGGAACAACCGATTGGAATGAAATTTGTTGTGTGCATGCAGGACACTTGCTCCGAGAGGATGATGCCCTCCGTTATGCAAAATTTCCAAAAAAAAATTACAGTTTGTGGTTACCCTGCGAAAAATGGTGAATTATTAACCATTGCATCGCATTTTCGGTGATTTTCTGAGCGTCATCCTCTGGACCGTGAAAAAGCACACATTTTAAGCTTTGTTTCATCTGTTTTCATGAACAAATGGCGGAGAAAAGGCATTTTGAAATTTTTACATAAATGTAGCAAAAATGTATCGACTAAGCTCAAAATATCAGTTACCGGAGCAAGCGTTCAGTTCATCCGTTTTCTCACTAGCGGCGCGCAGCTCGCTTCGCCCTTTTTTACCGACCTCGCTCGCCTCCTTCCGGAACAATTTATTTTCGACAGGTCGAAAGCCTGAGCCATAACCTCGCACATTCGTTCGAAATATATTTCAAACGATGTGTAATAGTGTGTGATAGAGTGAAGTTTGTTTTCGTCGCGTTTTGGTGAGTTTTCTTTTGACGTGAAAAACGAAACGAGCCCGGTGGTCGAGGACGTCGCCTCAGCTCGCCGGCACACCACCGACGACAAATCCCGACAAAGAAGTAATCGACGAGAAAACCGCAGCGGCCGATTTCACGATGAAGATCGAGGAACATAGTAACAGCGAGAAGCCGAAGGAGAAAACACCGGAAGGCAAGGTACGTACGTGCTATAACTTGATAACTTCAATTTACGTGCTTTGTTATTTGCCACGATCTTCCCTCGCATGGCTGTCCCGCTCGCCGATGTGTCAAACAGCCAAGGGCTCTGATGCAAGAAAACTTTCATCTCCGATGAAAGAGATAGTACCCTACGGTGTACCTGTACGGTAGTACATGCTACACGCAAATGTACGTGTTACTAGTATGGTACGGGTACACTGTGCAATAATAAGATATACCGGTTCCGTATCCTCACCATACTAATGCTAGTACCGATACGGTACGCACACATGTAGTAGGTACGGTACCTGGGCTATCATGTAGGAACCAGAACTCAAATAGCATCGGATTTACCATCTAGATGGACCATCGGATTTATCCAGTGCAGCAAGTACGTACTGCCGAGGATAAGAAACCGCGTCAATCGTCGCAGCTACAATATATAGTCCCAGTGTCGAGAGGATATCACCGCTGTCTCCAATGTCTCTGAGAGCACGAGCGAGGCTGACCTCAAGGAACAACATCTCGCCATGGATCGCACCACCAATCTGTGCAAGGCCTTTCGCTTACGTATGTACGTTTAAAAACAAAGGGCGAGGACGCTAGGGCCTTCTTGCGTTGCAATGGTTACGGCTACCATCATCTCATACTCAGAGTCGATGGGTCCAAACCTTCAGCCCAACAAAATTGAATGCCCAACAGTTAAACGTGTTAAGGTAGAACAAGCATGCGCTCTTGATTTTTATAGATTTTGTTCGAATTTTAACCAGACGTTGTTCGTATAATTATGCATGTTTCAGTGAAATTTCAGAACAGTCGACTATGTAGATTCGGAGATAATGGGTTTTGAAATTGCAACTTTTAACACTGCAGGGTCGGCATTGAAATTTAGACAGAGTAATTTTTTGTAACACATATTTGTCCTCTATAAAAAGACACAAGGCAATAACATAATCAAGATAAAATATTAATGTTTATAACGCAAATATTTCTTTTTACGTTAAAAGTTTTCAACTTTAGGAACACGATAATTATCTTTTTTCTCAACATATTGAACAATACTGATCTACGGTGTTGCATAATGTCTTCTTATCATAGGGGACAAATATTTTTTACCGAGAGTTATTCTGTCGTTACTGAACGTCTTTAGCAAAATTGAATAGCAAAGACAATCCAAACTTTTTTCACTCGTTCCCTAACTAGTTTGCTATCTGATCATAATTTTTTTTTCAAAATGAATAATCCAATAGAATGGTACGCCGAATTATGTGACCTGACTTTCGGCCAATGCAGACCCTGCAGTATTAAAAGTTGCTATTGAAAAATCCATTATCTCCCAATCTAAATAGTCAACTGTTCTGAAATTTCACTCAAACTTGCATAATAATATCAATAATGTCTGGTTAAAATTTGAACAAAATCGATAGAAATCAAGAGCGCACGCTCGTTTTACCATAAGGGCTTACACTACTGTAAACGGCCAAAATTGAGTGATATTTCGCGATTTTTTTAGGACAAATGAGAGACTATTAATATTCAACGATGTTATTAGTCAAATCTTCGAGTGACCGAAATGAAATTTATATTAAAAAATTATGCCAAAAGGTGACGCTGGAGCCATTCTGGTGAGGCATGTTGAATTTGAGACGCTTTGTGGCACGCAGTATAGCTGACGCAAATTTTATTTTAGAATAAAATAAAAAATTTCTTTCAATTTACACAAGTATGGCTAGAGAAATACGTAGAGGATTGTGAAAATAATAATTTTTGTGTAATTGGGGAGCATTAAACCAAAAACTTGATTTTCGACAGAAAAAAAGGATTATCATTTCGTAAATTACTAATGTTATAACTAACTCATAGAAAGACCCGTACGTATTTCTCTTTGGAATATTATTTTAAATGTGTACTCAAAATTTGGAGTGAAAATAATGAAAATTTTTGGTGTCATGCGGCGTGCCGTTTTGAAAAATTGTGTTTCGAGATAGACCAGCATAACGCAGAGTTTCTTCTCCGTTCCCTGGTAGACTATGGACAAAATATTTGCGATGAAACTTTTCGAGGAGAATAAGCCACTGTCCGGGCTGAATCTCCGTCGTCTGATGACATCAGCACCCTACCCCTACCTTCGTGAGGCGAGCGGCGGACAAAGTGTATATGAATCGTGGTCGAGGTATTTGTTTAAATTTATTACAACGGACGGTAAGATGTCACAACCTTTCCACAGGGCAAGTCGTTAGCAACTCGGAAAGCCTAAAGTTGAATTGTTGTAAAAAATTATTGAAAACTTTCTATTTTGGGAAAGTCAGCATTTTATTTCAAATTCGTTCAGGTCAAAATGACGCAGTGTGTCAAGGAAGGAGAACACCACCGTCACTGCCCATTGTCGACCGTTTTTTTAGATTTAAAAAAACAGAAACCAATAAAATACATGTTCAAAAGAACTGTTAGGCTTTATCAGGTATATATTGAAGTATGTAAAAAGAGTTTATTTGTCAAAAGAATAGAAAATCGCGGTGTACGAGTTGCTATAGCACTACTGGTTTTCAGTCAACCCTCTCCTTAGTGTTGAAGTTTGCGTCGTTGAAACGCAACGAAAGCTCTTGCTTACATTTTATTTTTTATATTTTTATTGTTATAGAAAATCTTTTTTTTAAGATTTATATTGTAGATCGCTAAATAAACATCTAAAAAAATAGTTAGAAGATTTTTGTGAGCAAGATTTGCAAAATAAATTAAAGGAATTCACGAATATTAATTTTCGTTGCGTTCCAACGATACAAACTTCAACCTCATACTCTCTCCGCGGAACGCAGTAGAACTATCTTAAATTTAATCCTGGAACTAAGAGCGAAATATTTTTGTTAATTATGTTAGTTTTAGAAGTCAAATACAAGAAATTTTAAAATAATCATAAAAAAATCGTAACGAGTTTGAAAAAAAGTTCGTGTTTTCGACCATAATTTTTATGTACTACTCCAAATAATTAAAGGAACAGAACATTTCTTCATTTTTTGGAGTGTTTTTTGAAGCGCTGTATTTATGTGAAAAATGGTCGCATCGAGATAAAAAAACCTTCGAAGCTTCAAGTTTCTAGTTTCGCGATTTTTTGGCATTTTTTTTGTGAGCTGCGGTTTTCTCTCTATCATAAGAATAGCGGAGGAAAAAAATTGCCAAATTTATTTGTTTTTTTTTCAAGGTTTCTAGTCTAGTTAATTTTTCTAGGCTAGTTAATTTTTTTCCACGTAACTCAATGTATAGGTCCGTTAGCTTGTTGATCCAGCTTTAATTTGGATTTTTGTCTCTCTACGTCAATTTTTTGCTGAGATATCCTACTTTAAATGAAAAAAGATCCTTTTGTCTTTGTTCATCGATATCTCAGCAACCAATGATTGCAACGGAAATTAAAGGGCAACTTTGAAAACTTGAATAAATTTCCTACCAGCCCCTTTCGTTGACCTTTCAGAAAAACATTTTTTCACCCTTAACATTAATTTGAAAAAAGGACAAAATGTCACTTTTTATAGTTTGTCAGTAAATCTACTATTACCTTACAAATATTGATGGAAACACTAATGTTGCCGCGTTTTTTTTCAAGCGTAATATAGCCCCCTGTTAATTTTCAAATTGATCCATCGAACCGTTTTTCCGAACTCATTGATCAATATTTTACAGAACAATCAAAGGCACAAGTGTATTGTTTCTAAACACCGTGTAATCATCATCAAAATGGAAAGACCAATTTTCTTCGACTCTTTTCACAAATTTGCACCCGTAAGAAAAAAAAATTCAAAAAATCTCAATTCTTAAAAAATATTGCTTTTAACTTTGTAAAACATTTCAGGAAACAATACTGACTCATTTTTTACCCGATTCGGCCTTTACGCACTATAATTTCACTCATGTTTAATAGCATTAATTAAAAGTTGATAACCCTAAACTGTATTCAATAGTCGATCTGAGAACATTTATGCGATTAACTCTTGATATTTTTTACGAAGGTTATTGGGTTCCAGAAAACATTTTTTTTTCAAACTAGGCATGAACAAAAATTGAAAAAAGTTAAAGTTTACAAAAACTTTAGACTAGTTTTTTTACCAAAACGTAGAAAAAAATTACCAAAAAAGAGTAGTTTAAAAAAATGTTAATTGGTTTTTTCTTTGAAAAAAGATCAGTTTTAAAAGAAAGTTTTTTTTGTTACCCTAATAAACTTCGCAGAAAATATCGAGAATTCATCTCATACAAGTTCTCAGATCGACTAGTGAATACAACTTGGGTGTATCAACTTTTAATTAATGCAATTAAAGATGAGTGGCATTATGGTGCGCAAAGGTCGCATCGTGTAAAAATGAGTCAGTATTGTTTCCTAAAATGTTTGAAAAATTTGAAGAAAAAAAAATTGATATTTTTCGAATTTTTTTTCTTGACCTTAACAACCGGGCAACGCTATTCTTTCCATCAATACTTAAAGTATTATACATATCCTATAATATATAAAGTAGTAGTACATTTACTGAAAAACCATAAAAAGTCATTTTTTGTCTTTTTTCAAATTAATATTAATGGTGAAAAAATGTTTTTTTTTTCTAAAAAATCAACGAAAGGGTCGGGTAGGAAATTTATTTAAGTTTTCAAAGCTTCCCGTGCAATCATTGGTTGCCGAGAAAACGGTGATCGAAGACAAAAGGATCTTTTTACATTCAAAGTCGCATATCTTAGCAAAAAATTGACGTCGAGAGACAAAATAAACAAGCTAACTGATCTATACATGTATTTAACTGGAATAACATTCTCGAGCGCGTGGACCCTTGAAAAAAAAAACCCAAAAATTTGGAATCAAATTTTCTCTCGCTATTTTTTATTATTGCGCGATTACAGTAGCTCAAAAATTTGTTTTGACGACAGATCTCGCAACTAGAAACTTGAAGCTTCATGATGCTTTTTTTCATCTCGATGCGACCATTTTTCACATTGATACAGTGCTTCAAAAAACACTTTGAAAAATTGAAGAAATTGGATTAGTCGATTGGACGAAAATTGTTCGAGTACGTGGTTGAAAGCGTGGTTTGGAGAAAAAAACGTGTGTGAAGTCAACGGTTAAACGACAGAGCTGAAGAACTTTTGTTTCCATAATCTAATCCCACCTTTTGGTCGAAAATAAAACTATTTTTAGTCGGTGAATTTCTCCCCTTAGATAATAGGCGTACAAGAGTTGAGAATTGCGACTACCGGCATGGCATCGCCGAAGACGCGTTTCAGCGCCGGAGACCCTATAAAAATAGATCGAAAACCACGTTAAAACTGTTTTTTTTTCGGCTATAAACGAATTTTCATCATATTTTTGGAGGTTATAAGGATTTTTTAAATGTTTAAAAAAAATGTTTTTTCGAAAGTTTTCAACTGGTGTCCTCCTTTAAACATATCGCGATCGTAAAACTTCACCGCTGTTCTGTAGGGCGAGACTCCTGCGATCGTCATTGCTAGAAAATTCGATCCTTGGAGGAACTTGCCGAAGATAAATCCCGACAGAGACAAAAAAATTCTAAATGTATTTATTTTAGCAATAATTATAAAATTTCACCACTCTTTCGCACAGTGAGACTCGGTCGATCGCGTTCGCTCGCTCGCGAATTTGGTCGGCCGCAGCCAACCTGCCGAAGATAAGCCATGACAGAGAAAAAAATGGCGAACGCAATTGTTTAAACAAAGAGCATTGTAAAATTTTTTAAGATTCCAAGGATTTTTTAAAAGTGCTTCCAACAAACCGATTTTTCGAAAATTTTACACCGATGATCTCTAAACAATTCGCGGTAGTAAAATTTTACCACTCTTCTGTAGAGCGAGACTTCTCCGATCGTCATTGCGAGAAAATTCGATCTTTGGAGAAACCTGCCGAAGATGAACTCCGGCAGAGAGAAAAAATGCCAAACGAATTTTTTTTAGCATAATTAGTAATAATTTAGTAATAATAAAATTTTACCACTCTTTCGTAGAGTGAGACCCGGTCGATCTCGTTCGCTCGCGAATTTGGTCAGCCGCAGACAACCTGCCGAAGATAAGCCATGGCAGAGAAAAAGTGCCAATCGCAATTGTTTAAACAAAGAGCATTGTGACATTTTTTAAGTGTCCAAGGATTTTTGAAAAGTGCTTTTAACAAAACGATTTTTCGAAAAATTTTCACCGATGACCGCTAAACAATTCGCGATAGTCAAATTTTACCGCTCTTCTGTAGAGCGAGACTTCTCCGATCGCCATTGCTAGAAAATTCGATCCTTGGAGAAACCTGCCGAAGATGAATTCCGGCAGAGAGAAAAAATGCTAAACGAATTTTTTTTAGCATAGTTAGTAATAATTTAGTAATAATAAAATTTTACCACTCTTTCGCAGAGTGAGACTCGGTCGATCGCGTTCGCTCGCTCGCGAATTTGGTCGGCCGCGGCCAACCTACCGAAGATAAGCCATGGCAGAGAAAAAAATGGCGAACGCAATTGTTTAAACAAAGAGCATTGTAAAATTTTTTAAGTTTCCAAGGATTTTTTAAAAGTGCTTCCAACAAACCGATTTTTCGAAAATTTTACACCGATGATCTCTAAACAATTCGCGATAGTAAAATTTTACCACTCTTCTGTAGAGCGAGACTTCTCCGATCGTTATTGCGAGAAAATTCGATCTTTGGAGAAACCTGCCGAAGATGAACTCCGGCAAAGAGAAAAAATGTCAAACGAATTTTTTTTAGCATAATTAGTAATAATTTCGTAATAATAAAATTTTACCAGTCTTTCGTAGAGTGAGACCCGGTCGATCTCGTTCGCTCGCGAATTTGGTCAGCCGCAGACAACCTGCCGAAGATAAGCCATGGCAGAGAAAAAGTGCCAATCGCAATTGTTTAAACAAAGAGCATTGTAACATTTTTTAAGTTTCAAAGGATTTTTGAAAAGTGCTTTTAACAAAACGATTTTTCGAAAAATTTTCACCGATGACCGCTAAACAATTCGCGATAGTCAAATTTTACCGCTCTTTTGTAGAGCGAGACTTCTCCGATCGCCATTGCTAGAAAATTCGATCCTTGGAGAAACCTGCCGAAGATGAATTCCGGCAGAGAGAAAAAATGCTAAACGAATTTTTTTTAGCATAGTTAGTAATAATTTAGTAATAATAAAATTTTACCACTCTTTCGCAGAGTGAGACCCGGTCGATCTCGTTCGCTCCCGAATTTGGTCGGCCGCAGACAACCTGCCGAAGATAAGCCATGGCAGAGAAAAAAATGCCGATCGCAATTGTTTAAACAAAGAGCATTGTAAAATTTTACAACTCTTTTATAGAGTGAGTCTCGAGCGATCTCGCTCGTGACTTGAGATTTTAGCAGAGATCGAATTTGTCGTCGATGAGCGACATCGAGATGCCAAATAGTCTTCAAGCTTATTTGTTTAAATTACTTAAAAAAGAATGGGAAATGCTACCACCCTTCCAGCATCCGAGTCTCTAGCAAACCCCGTTTGCTAGAAAATTCAACCATAAAGAAATTTCCACCGATGACCGCCGAAAAAATGCTGTCAAATATGAACCTGGCAGAGATAAAAATTCTGAACGCATTGGTTTGAATAATGAGCATTGTAAAATTTTACCACTCTTTTGTAGAGTGAGTTTCGAGCAATTTCGGTCGCTCGAAATTTTGGCAGGGATCGATATCGTTAATGATAAGCAGCATCGATGTTACAAATTGTGCTCGAGCTTATTTGTTTAAATGAATTAAAAAAGTATGGGAAAATGCCTGAGTCTTTTAGTTGTGGCCGTCGTCGAAAAAAAATCGATTCGATTGCTGCATATACAATGTACAATGCAACAAAGTTTCACCGCTCTCCTGCCGAGCGAGCGCATGCTTCCAATACAAGCGTACCATGGTCGCTACGCATAGTTGTGTGAATTGTGTGATACACACATAGATGTAAGGTGCTTGCGTACGACCGCGAACGGCGCGCGAGAATGGATTCGTTCTTTTTGCACGCGGTCGGTGTAGCTAACATACACACACACACACACACACACACGCGTGCCAGCGATCGCCGTCTATTTCGCTTCGACGCTTCGTCCCAGTGCGAAGCATCGAGACCGAATTCGCGATCGCTGCGCTGTCCGTCGGTAGCGACTCGTAGCTAAAAACTACGAGATCTGCGCTACCGACGTAACGAGAGGCCGCGTCGAAATTTTCTGGCGTGTGGCACATGGCCTTAAGGATACATGGGTGATGCAATCCCAGGCCAAAGCAGCCGAAATTGGGAATTCTCTAATGTATGTACTAGGTCTAAAGTAAAATAATTCGTAATTGGTATTACTAGATAGATCGAGTCTCCAGCTTCCGTTTAAAACTGTGACTTTTTTATGGCGTTGAAGTTTGTATCGCTGCCATACAATGAAATATTTTTAAAAATATTTTCATTGCCTTATTTTTTATTATACCCAATTTTTCGTTGCTTCTTCATAACGGGGGAAAGAAATTTTGAAATTGCAAAATAATATTTTTCATTGCATTCGAACGGTGCAAACTTTCATCTCATACCAGGAAATTAGTGCTGTTATAGTTATATAATTATAATTCAATTGATTAAAAAATTATCATGTCTTATAATTCTTCAATGTGTTCGTGGATCGACCCCAAATTTTGCAAACAGTCTTACAACAAACGGCGTGATGGTGCATCCAATTTTTATTGCCATGCTAGAATTTCTATGGTCTTGAAGTTTGCGTCGTTAGGATGCAACGAACTTTTTTTTCTTCTACTGCCCAATTTTCCTTCTCCACATGTAGGCTATAGAAATCACTGAATTGTTTTTGAAACCCTTTTTAGGGGTCCACAACCAAAACCCGAAAAAAGAGTTCCGATTACTATGAAGAATGAAGAAATGAAACCTGAAAACCCGAAAAAAGAGTTCCGATTACTATGGAAATGAAGAAGTGAAATAATACAGAAGAATGTTCGTTCCATTCCAACGATTTAAACTTCAACGCCATGAATTTCTGTATGACTCTCAGCTCTAAATTTGAGCCTCCATCTGCGAAATCGTGTCGTTGCCTCGACGATGCGCGTTCACTCTTCGTCCCTTTTTCCAACCCTGCCTGCGCATTTCATTGCACAAATATAGCATGCTTTTGCTACACAGTTCGGGATTCACCGCACCTGTTAGAGCGCATTTTCCTTGACACCACCATTACTTACGTACGCATATATAAGCTTTGCTCTCCAGCAAAATATTCGTACCAATCCTATTGTAATCATGGTTAGTACATTAATAATAATAATAATAATAATAATAATAATATGTATGTCACTATTAACGCAGGCGTTGTTTCGTACGATTCGTTTGGTCACAATTCCGTGTACAGTGCACCCTGTTTTGAATGCGCGAGCCGACATAGCTGAATTCAATTTTCCAATTCGTGAACCCACGGCCCATTCGATAAATTGAATTAACCCTTTACTCGCTCATGCCGTATAAAACAGGAAGCGACGCTCGCGATTCCTCCACTTACGCAGTACATGTTTTTCTTGTCGCCCCAAACATAATCCGCTGATAGTGTTAAAGTCATGGTATTGAAGTTGGCATCGTTGGAGTGCAACGAAAATATTTGTTCCCTCATTACCTTATTTTTTTGGCACATTTTGCCTACAAGAATCATTGTAACATTTTCAAAGATTCTTCCTAGGGATCCGCAAACTAGACCTGCAAAAGCATTTAAAAACTAATGAAAAAAAAAACAAAGAAAAATTTTCGTTGCATTTTAACGCTCTCTTCATTATTTTATTTGTTTATTACTATAAAAAAATCCTGCAGATCAAGATCGTGAATCTCCAATAAGGTTACACAAAAAACGTGTCAGTGATGATCATAGCCTACATTGCCTGAAAAAAATGTAGGTAAACAAAAAAGCTAATTTCCGTTGCGTTTCAACGACGGCTGGACAGATGGATTCCTCACGTTACGTAGGCTTTCTAACTTCGGCTGCGTACAAAAATCTCAAAAAGCAACTACTGCGACCACGAAGACCACGAAGAGACACCAAAGCAGCCAGACTTTGTTCAGTAGACTACTCACCATGAAGATCGGAAGAGAATGAAGAAAAGTGTCTGGACTGCGTCTGCGGAAAGAAAAAAACTATATACAGGGTGTCCCAGAACTTAATGCGTTCCCTCAAATGGGGGGTTGGGGGTGAAATTCCAAGTCGATTGATATAAGCATGTGTCGGTCTCAGATCAACTCCTGAATTATTATTCATTTTTAACGGCAAGCCAATCAGGTGCACCTGATGAACCAGCGTACTTCACGTCGGTGAGCGATACGCTCGCTCATCGGGAGCACGGGATTGGCCCGCCTTTAAAAAGTAATAATAATTCAGGGGTTGATCTGAGACCGACACATGCTTATATTAATCGACTCAGAATTTCACCCTCAACCCCCCATTTCAGGGTACGTATTGAGTTCTGGGACACCCTATATATATATATCTATATATATATATAGAAAGTTGAGCGAAAAATGAGCGTCTCAGTGAAAAAATAGGGGGTCTCGGACGTGTGCTCTGCCTCGAGGGTTGTTGGGTGCATCGACCCTTTTCCCTTGGGGCAAAACAACGGATTGCGCGACTCAACATAGTCCAAAGAACGTTCGGTGAGGTCTGAAGAGGGGTTGGTTGCTAGCTGGCGCGTGGCCATTTCGCCGCTTCGGCCATCCTTAACTGGCGGCACACATCGCAGATGTATATATGCGCGTACAGCTATAGTTAAAAGTGTGTACTTTGTGTACCGCAGAGAAGAGAAAGGAATATATATGAAGTGAGGGGTCCGAGAGATTTTATCGTGTGTCTGGGGTATCTGCATGCGTGTGTGTAAGTGTCTATTCATGTACAGAGACGCGTCCATTTATCGATTACCTGCTGGTTTCTTGTACGGATGTCTCGCAGTGAACCTGCTCCATTCTCAACCACGTGAACATTCGACGGAATGAAGCGTGTTATTCCCATAATGGCGATCAATGCACACCTGTCATCATCCTCACTCCCTCTAGCTTTCGAGTGCACAGTCTTTTTTTAAACATTTCCAGGGTGCATAATATATGTAAAAGAGTATATGGATGACAATTGCGATCGTCGAATCCGTCGAGACTTCCGTTACGGAGGTGCTCGTCTGGCTGGTGCCTGGTTTCATCCTTTACCTTACCGCCATAGGCCATTGAAGTTTGCGTCGTTGGAATGCGAGGAAAATTCTTCTCAATGTTTTTTTACTTCTCCATTTTTATGGCCATCTAAGTTTTTTACGTATCCAAAAACGAGTGCAATGGAAAAAAGTTAACTTCAGCTGCATTCCAACGACGCGACTTGAACATCATCCGGTTACGGAGTTCGATCTCAACACTACGGTGGTAGTAATGGTTTATGTTCTCGAGTAAAGTTCTCCACTGTTGATCAGCTTACTGCTGAATTTTACGACGTTTTGACTATGCCAACCAACGGCAAGTCTACCGAACTCCAATCTTTCTTTGTCCCGTCATCTGAATCCCTCGTCCTTGTTTGATCGACCCTCACGATGGGAAAGCCGCGGAAGAGCCTTTGTGCGTGCGGAATTAGTTTCCCCCTTTTCATCTCCCTCTCTCTCTGCCTCTATTCCTCCCTGTTGCTTTCATTCTCTCTCTGCCTCTCTCCTTCTATTGCCGTTACTCTATAACTGCCGCCATGGGTCCATGGATGGGGAACCACCGCCAGTTGCAACCGCCGCCACTTGACGTTGACAGAAGTGGCACCAAGCCCGAAATATATATGTATATATGCAAGGAGAAAGCACAGCGAACTTGTTGTACCCATGGAACGCTGGCTATTAGTATATATGAACATTTGAACATTAAGAATAGTCCACAAATATTTTTTAAGCAAATCGCTGCTTTTGAAGACAAGGCTTGATATGATATTTATATAAATATCATATCTTAAGGTGATTCTAAAAGCATTGCGGTCTTCAGAACGTGTTCGAAATCACGGGTCCCCATATATATATATATATATGGTGGACGATATGGTGGACGTCGCTATGTACATATAGCGACCTCCACTGTCGCGTCCTATTCTACGTTTCCTCGTCCCCCAGCCTTATTTGCCATACTGCAACGACCGGTCTTTCGTGCTCTCGTCGTTGTTGCAATGTTCTATACGCACACGCACTTACACGGAGACCCCAACCAGTCTATACGAAGAGTAGTTTCGCGGACGATAAAAGAAAGAGCGTAAGCGGAGTGAAAACGATGTGTACGTGGAGAGGTGAACGACGGTCGATGCATAGCGTTGCCTATGTTGAGAAGGTAAATGAGCGAGAAGGACGTAGTAGGAAAAATGGCGGGTCCTGATGCGGATGCTGTAGTTGCTTCTTTCTCTCTCTCTCTCTCACTCACTCGCTCCTCACTCACTCACTCCTCACTCACTCACTCACTCACTCACTCACTCACTCATTCACTCACTCCTCACTCATTCACTCACTCACTTACTCCTCCCTCATTCGCTCACTGACTCGCTCACTCACTCACGCACTCACTCACTCACTCACTCACTCACATTCACTCACTCACTCACTCACTCACACTCACTCACCCACTCACGCACGCACGCACTCACTCACTCCTCACTCACTCCTCACTCACTCCTCACTCACTCACTCACTCACTCACTCACTCACACTCACTCACTCATTCACTCACTCACTCACTCACTCACTCACTCACTCACTCACTCACTCACTCACTTACTGACTGACTGACTGACTGACTCACTCACTCACTCATTCACTCACTCACTCACTCACTCACTCACTCACTCACTCACTCCCTCACTCACTCATTCACTCACTTACTCACACTCACTCACTCACTCACTCACACTCACTCACTCACTCACGCACTGACGCACTCACTCACTCACTCACTCACTCACTGACTTACACTCACTCACACTCACTCACACTTACTCACTCACTCACACTTACTCACTCACTCATTCACTCACTTACTCACTCACACTCACTCACTTACACTCACTCACTCACTCACTCACTCACTCACTCACTCACTCACTTACTCACTCACTCACTCACTCACTCACTCACTCACTCACTCACTTACTCACTCACTCACTCACTCACTCACTCACTCACTCATTCACTCACTTACTCGCTCACTCACTCACTTACTCACTCACTCACTCACTCACTCACTCACTCACTCACTCACTTACTCACTCACTCACTCACTCACTCATGTCGTTTCGTGGCGATCTTCCAACGCCAGTTCCTGCTCTTGCCTATCCTCTTTCCTCAATCGTCTAGACTATGCTTATTGGCGAGTCGATGAACGCGTCTCATACGTGTGCTCACGTACGCGCGCATGGTGTACGCATCGTCATTAGTAGAGCTGCTAGCAACGCGATACGCGCTGATCGGCGTTTTTTGCGCCATTGACAAAAAACGCGCTAGTTCATGGGCGACGTTCGAAGCAATCAGCGGGAGGCTCGCGACTGTTAAGGGAGCTCACTTTTCGCGAATACTTTCAGAACAGCTCGTAGAACCAAAAAAGTTAATCCACTTTCGTTTGAATTCGTATCGTGTGGTACACACGCTACGCTATTTGTAGTGTGTGTACAATACCGCGTGTGTGTGTGTGTGTGTATGTGTGTGTTGGCGCTCTCAATTCAATGAGGCAATAGTTGCGGCCGCTGCACGCTTTGTGCAGGCTGTCCACTCAAACGCAAAGTGAGGAGGACGCCACAATCTAGCTGAAAGGTTTTAATTCAATTGGTGCGATACACAATTTGTCGGATCCTCGACATCAAAGGATAAGGCTTTTTACTTGCGCATATATTTTTTCCGCTTTTTTTCCGTTTGGCAACTGTTTTCGTACTCTGGGGGAATCGATGATACGCCAGTGCAGAAGGATGATCAATTCTGTAGATACTTATTCAGATCTGTGGAAACTTTTGCTTCGATCACCCGCAATGCATCATCATTTTGGGGATGATTCGAGTCATGAGGAAGTTGTCGAACGGTTAGGATAGGATATATATTAGGTCATTAAGAATAGAATGTTCGATTTCCAGCTTCATAATCCTACCGACTTGTTTCAAGTAGTTGTATATAGTTGGAATCGTAATGTTAGCGCTTGCTGCTAACTCACGTACAGTTTGCGATGTATCCGCTTCCACCTTGCTCTCAGGTCGCCCACGTGGTGAATTTTGAAGACCATGATCGCTAGATCGGAACATCTCAAGCCATCGACCTACTGTGCGTTCATTGGCTACATGCTTGCCAAACACTTCGTTGACACTCCAAGTTGTCTGCGCTGCATTGCTTCCCGGACGGAACTCGTATTCGAAAAGAACGCAAATTTTCGTTTTGTCCACGGTTTACAAAATTTAATTTGCGAAAGGCAATTGAACAGCTACCTAATTACACACCAACACGTGCGTCTGAAGGACTGATGACGTACCTTCGTGACGACAAAAAATCCGCGAACTGTCAAAGTGAAATATCAGAGATATCGGGTATCAAGCTTGGTACTTGAGCCAATCAGACATTTCATACCTAATGACCTAATACATATCAATGTTTTATGCAAATGTTGGCACTTTGGCACTACTAATGGAAGACCATAAAGGGCCCATCGTGCCACACGCACGTTATACCGTTAATAATCTCGCCTATATAACTTTGCCATGCGCACAACCTTGTACAAAAACGAGACACGTGCCTGTGTGCATACATATGTGCATGTTCATATTCAGACGCACACTCTCACACACGCATATATATATATATATAGACGGAGAGGTCTAAACTTGCTTATCGCCATCTTTGGAAAAACTGGCATGGAACACTCGGGTCTGTTATGTCTGCGCAAGCTTCTTACCTCTTGCAGTCTGAAATCTCGATCTTACGTTGCTAACACTATATGTGGAGAACCCGGGATTTACGGCTATACTTGCGATTTACTGACACGCGAATTTTCCCACGCGACTAGCGGTCATACCGTATCGATATTGCAACGCGGGGATCACCAACACATCGCGAGTCATTCACAGAGTCTAGAGCTCCAGGCGGTTATCGCAAAGAAATTCGAGATAAGAAAATGTGTCAACCCGTCATGCTATGCTTGAGGTGGAGCCATGCTTTTTCAGGAGCACATATATGTATATCTTTTCGGAAATGGCCAGGTGTATAGAGAAATGAATGTTGATTCGATACTGTGCCAGATCCACTTGGCATTTGTAGTAAGAAAAAACGTATACTCTAATTTAATTTTAATTTTTTTATTTCCGGTTCTTTAGAGATCTTTCGGTGTTGCCCCACTGGTCACCCATCCAAGTATTGACTCCACGTGCACTACTGTTGGTATTTTCTTTATTTACTTCCCCTCGAAAATGCCAACGTACCACGTTGAAGTTTGCATCGTTGGAATGCAATGAGTTTTTGTCCACTTTCTTGATTCTTATGCTCATCCAAAACCTTTTTTTTTTGCAAATTGACGCCGTAAATCTCTAATAAAAATGCGTGAAAACGTTTGAGAGACGTTTACAGCACAAAATTGAACAATGGAAAAAAAATGGCGTTGAAATTTGCATCGTTGAAATGCAACAAAAATTCTTCTTTTTTTTATAACGTTGAAGTTTGCATTGATGGAACGCACCGATTTTTTGTTCGTTTTTTATTGCTTTATTTTTATCCTTATCCGCAGCCTTCTTTTTTGCAAATCGAGGCCGCAAATGTCTGATAAGAAAATGTAAAAACATTTGGGTGATATTCACAGCAAAATACAATTCGTACAATTAAAAAGAATTGATTCCCGTTGCATATCAACGTTGCAAACTTCAACATCATTCTTTCATACCTTCATTTTTTAATCCTTTTTAAGGGGTTACCCCCACTTGCGGTTTTGAAAAAATCGATTTTTTTTATTGCATTTTTTTGAAGTTAAGTATCTGAGAATATGTCCTGAAAATTTCAAGTCGATCCGAACAAAATTGACTGAGATATGAGCGTTGAAAGAGAAGAATCCGCGTTGAAAGAGCGTTAAAAGAGAAACTTTAAACGCGTTGTTCTCATAATGGCATTTCTGAAGTCGGTGACCAAGATTACTCGAACACTAATGAACCGATCTTCTTGAAATTTTGCAGGCTTATTTAATACATAAAAATGTAGTCTTTAATCGTTCGATTTTTTTTCGAAAAAAAAATGGCCGTTTTATAGCCAAAAAGCGGCCGTTTTTTTTCGTTAAAATCGAACCATTAACTATGACTGTCCGCCATTTTGTGAAAAATGAATATTTTTTAAAATCCTTCGATTAAAGACTAGTTTATACTTATATTTGACTAAATCCATCCGCATTTTTTTTTTCAGAAAATCCACTTCGCCGCAATGTTGGTCACCGCAAACCGTGTATATAAAAACATTATTTCATTGACGGCCATTTGCCACTAAACAATGTAATATTTTTCAATAAAAAAATTACTGAAAGTTCTTCAAGATGTGTTCTTTAAGATGGTATATTGATCGATTAAAAAAGTTTTGTAGTTTTCTTTAAAAAAAATTCATGAAAAAGGCCTTTTTTGCGCTACAAGTGGGGGTAACGCCTTAACAGTTGTAGACCCCTAAAACGATGTTCACAAATGTCTCAGTGATTTTTATAGCCTAAAGTTAGTGAAACAAAAAATTGGGTCGTACGAAGAAAAATCATTTTCGTTGCATCCCAACGCAGCAAACTTCAATACCATAAAATGAAATACTTTTCGTTGCGTTCCCACGATGCAAGCTTCGACATCATACCGTACTTGTATCGATGAATTTCGATTCTCAGTTCGCGACGTAACGAATAAATCGGCGGTGGCCGCGTATATTTTTACGATTCGTCATTCTTACAGTCCAAATGATGTTATCCGAAAACTCGTTGCACGAATTACTGCGTATACTCCATGCGTAACGGATTGTCGTGTTTTTCCATTTTTGCGCCGATGAGGGTCCTGCACGTTTATTCAGAGTTTGCGCTCGACCGGGCGCGTGGACGCCGGTCTTAAAATCGGCGGAAAGATTCTCGAATTACTGTGCGGGGGCGTGAATCGAATTTGAAATATAACGGGACTGCTCCTTGAGCAAACGATATTTGAGAGCCTACGAATCTTGTTACACTTACACCTTGTGTTGGCATTTGTTTTTGTTCTTTTTCGTCTTTTTTTATTTTCCATTGGCATTTCTCTTGAAACGGAGCCGACGGAGTATTTGCCAATTTCTTTCCCATTCTCTCTCTCTTGTTTTACTTTCCAAACCACTTACTGTGTGTACTTGGTGATACGTACAGCCGGGCTTTATGTGGGTATATATATGGAGCCCGCGGGATCGTAACCGTAAACGTAATAGTCTTGGCAAATAGAGTCACGTGCACACACCGGCACCCACTCACACACATATATGTATATGTGTGTGAGTGGGTGATGCAAAAAATGAAACGATTTTTTTTCATTCTCATCGCTAAGAATGTTAGCGGTGAAAAAAATTCTCGCGCAAAGTGAGTCATCTTAATTTTATTGGTCGTGTGGGCTTTTTTTTATGAATCGACATTCATTTTGCTATACACCTGGCTACTTCCGATAAGATGGACTGCTCCTGCACATGCTGATGAAAAATCATGGCTCCAACTCGAGCATTACAGGTTGACATAAATAATTTGCTAATTTTTTTTTCAATTATGATTCTTCACGTGTGAGATAGAAAGACTGTTTAGAAAATGTGTTGAAAAATATTATCGCGAGATTAGTCTTATTGGCAAGTCCGAAAACATTTTAATATATTCTACAAAGGACCGAGTACGCTCCTGATCGGACTACAGCGCCTTGGCCCTGTTTAAGGCGGGATATACATTTAGACAGGAAAAAAATAAGCAATATTGAGGGATTTTTTAAACTAAGAAATAATTATTCCACAATTATCAAACTTTAGGTATACTTTAATAGTATATTCAAGTATACAAAACAATTTTTTTAAATTAATTCATCATCAATATGACGAGGCTGTGGCAGAGTGTCACAGCAAGATCGCCGCGGGAGTGTGAATCGGCGTGCAGTCTAGCTTCCCGCAGACTTTGATTTGCAAAAAAGTTCAAACATTTTTTCAGTTAGAACATGTATAGTTTCTGTGTGACGGTAATTAAAATGAAGAAAATGCAAATTTAAGAAAATGGCACGCTTTTACAAAAAAAATCAACATTTCACGCAACATTTCTGTAAAATGTGGATTAAAAAAGTAGGTTTTTTTCCAATTTTTCAAAAACAATTCTGGTCAAGTAGAAGGTACCAATATTATCAATATTTCTACCGAGTTTCAACTCAAGCAGCTTAATAGTTTTTGAGTAATCCTGCACGCCAATTCCGATAATGCAGTTTTGAGAAAAACGCGTTTGAAGTTCACGCCCGCCCCGAATCCGAGCGGTGCGGGCTGTAACGTTTGATGTTTTTCGAATTTCGCTTTGAAACTTTAGGAAAATATTCTACGTATATAGTTCTGTCGTTTAAGGCAGTAGTCGGCTTTAGAAGCCGAAAAAAGCGTTTTTTCAGCAATTTTTTTGAGAGGTAAGGAAATGATTGCGGTAAACGAAATTTTGAGACGATAGTGTATTATATTCAAGCTTTAAAAAACAATTTTTATTATTAAAAAATATTGAAATTTTTCAAAGTTGTAACGATTTTTCTGGGGCGCCTGGAGTCTGCACTTGTAAATCGGTGCCGGTGATGGAGGTCGTGCGATGCATCTGAAACAGTCGAACCAAATTTTTTTTTAGTTTTTATAACTTCCTTTTCTATATGAACTAAAAAAATACCGAAGAAATGATAAAATTCCAAATTTTTTCGAAGTTTGAAAGGAAAATTCACTTTTTTGAAAAAAAAAATTCACTTTAAGTTGCAAAACAAGTAATTTAAATAGTACTTTTGTCCAACTTTTTTAGTTAAAATAGAAGATAATTTAATACTGAAGCTAGATCATTTTGATTTTTTTCGATCGGACATATATTGTTTTTGCTATCGCCGGCACCGTTTTCTGAAACTTGTGAAAATGAAAACTCGAGAAAACGGGCTTTAAAGTTTTCGGTCCAAAAAAATATAAGTTTTTGGATACTTACACTAATTAGATGTTAATCAGCTATCCCCGGGCCATACAATAATCCTTCCTCTTCTTCAAATCGATTTTTTGAAGCCTGTAACTGCCTTAAAGAAAAAAAAAGAAATCGATTTTTTTATCTTTGTAAATGAAAATCCCGCCTTAAACGTTTTACTCCCATCTACAAGGAAATCCATTAATTTTGAGACATTTTATAAGGGTTTTTTTTTCTAACAGGAACATCACTTTGTTGTCCGCCTTCGATTTTGTTGAAATTGATGTGTTTATGTGGTAGAGTATTAAAAGTATTACATACTTTTTTTTTTCATCTGCGGAGAAATGGTCTTAAGGGGTGAAGCCACACCACAGATTGCAGCATGTCGAAGGTTGATTTTGCAGTTTTACGACCGAGCAATCCGCTGATTCCAGTAAAAGACAAACAAAAATTCTTCTAATTTAAACGGATCACCGATACTATAGGTAAATTGGAGAAAAAAACTAAAATGAGGGATAAACCACCCCTATAATTTTTTTCTCTCACTCTAAATTTAAAAGGGGTGCATTGAACTGAATAAAATGGGTAAACCACATTCCACACATTTTTTATGGTTTTCAATGAAAATAGTGAGTTTCGGGCGTAACGAATGATGAATTCATATTCAGAGGATGAAAATACATCGATATGGACTTGTAAAAAAATATTGTACATACATTTTTTCCGCATCAGGGCCAAAAATAAGTTTCGCCACTCAATCGCCACTTATTCATTTTCTGTTTCGATCTGGAACTCCGCTCTGTCCGCATTCTCTTCGCAATCGGTTGCTTTAAAAAGTACTGCTTGATTCATCGAGCTACGATCATTTTTCGATTTTTCACAGAATTTCCAACTCGCGACCACCAATTGACATGTGAGAATAAATCAAGCCGCATTCTTTAACAAGGAACATCATCTAAGTGTCCGCCTTCGATTTTGTTGAAACTCATATATATGATAAAGCATTGGAAACTATTAGACAGGGATTATTTTGTAATCGGCGGTAAGGCAGTTTTAAAGGGGGAAACCACCCCTTAAAGAAAGGGGTGCCGAAGGGTGATTTTGGAATTTACCCCACAAGCAGTCCACGTATCTGAATGAAACAAAAACGAAAGTTTTTCTAATGTAGAGTGATGGAAAATGACTATAGAATTATTGAGAAAAAAAATACATTAAGGGGTGACACGCCTTTATTTGTGGGGTGGTTTCCCCCTTAAAGCTGTTTTTCCGCCGATTAAAAGAAATACATGTCCAACATTTTTCAATGCTTTATCACATATATGAGTTTCAAGAAAATCGAATACGAACAGGTGAGTGATTTTCCTTGTAAGTCTGCCAAAATCCTATTCCGCCCAAATAGGACCGATGTTGCGGCACTTGTAATTTTGGAATTTGGCAATTGTAAAAGAGTGACTAAAAAGCAAAAAGACGCCCCTTTTACGCCCGTTTAAGCGTCTTTTCGATGGGAAATTTTCTGCTGATTACAAATATCTTGCATTTTTTTTCGAAAGGTCACAATACGACGACTAAACGCGAAAAACGGGTTTCCATGCAATCGACGATTTGCAATAGAAATTGAGGGTTCTAGGGGAAATTAATGGTGAATTCGTATTCAGGGGGTAAAATTACATGCATAGGCATAAGCTTATAAATAAAATATGTAAAAACCAATATTTTTTCGCTTCTCGGTAAAAAACAATTGTCATCACTCAATCGCCGCTCATTTATTTTCCGTTTCAATTTTAAGGCCTTAGGCCACTCTAGAGGCCGAAAAAATAGGCTTTCTGGGGATATTTTTCTTCAGAAAAACTACAAAATAAATCGAGATTACAAAAAAGGGTGTTTATCATACGTATCAGTGACTGTATACAATAATTTTTTTGAAGCGATCAATTTCAAAATGGCGGCTGTGCAGCGTTTATCTCAAAACTGCATTTTTTAAGTTGGCCGGAAACATAACTCAGACAACTTTCAACCGATTCACTGGAAATGTTGAATATATCTTGAAAAATACATTGTCTATGGAAGTACGTAGGGTTTTTTTATATTGCATATATCATTTGTTATTAACAATTATCTGACGATTTTTTAGGCAAATTTTTCACTTTCCAAAAATTCGCCTTAACAATTCGCCTAAATTTTTTTGGTAATCTCGATTTATTTTGTAGTTTTTTTTTTTAAAATCCCTAAAAGCCTATTTTTTCGGCCTTTAGAGTGGCCTAACCCCTTAACCTCCGCTTTGCACGCATTATCTTCACAATCATTTGCTTCAAGAAATGTAACTTGTGATCGTCGAGCTACGATTTATTTTTCGATTTTCTCCAGTATTTCAAAGTCGGACATTAATTTGGAGTTTGTAGAAATATTTTGAATCCGCACATTTTACATTCAGCAAAAAAAACAACTGTGATGAATAACTTCGAAGAAGAGGTGGCTTACCCCCTTAATCTTACTATCCGACAGGAATGCAAAAATACACAAGTTTTAATTTCCTCGTCCCACTGGTATCTTATTCTCCCACAGGAAGAAAAAATCTTACGAACTCGCTCCGTTCGAATAATTAAGTGTACATTTGATCTTTCTTTTTCGTCTAGTGCTTTAAATTAAATCGTTCGATACGTCGATATTGGCGGCCCTCATCCTCTTATTTCTTCTCGCAGGAACGAAAAAAAAACACCTACGATATTTCCATTGTATTCACGCTGTTTGATGCTACAGGTTGCACAAAATTGTATTCGCTAGCCAAATGTTCTTTTATAAGGCAGCGAAAGCGGGCGATGCCTTTTTTAACCTCTTTCTCGGCGCCTCGATGGACTGGAATCGTGCGTTGAGAATTTTTGTACACGCATAAGATCCTTATGCTATTTTATTATATAATGCGAAAAGTCAACAATGGCACGCCTACTAATACTGCAGTAGCTACTTTCCCTTGACTTCCTGTTGTTGCTTTAGAATTCATTGAATTGCAGACTTAGAGTTTCCTCATTCCTACTGAATATGTCCGCGTCGACGGGACTGCTGAGAATTTTATTTTGGCCGGAAAACCTATGGGCTCTTTTATTATTCAGATAATTAGAGTTTCCATACAAACTATATCTATATACATAAATGTAAAATTTTCATTACGGGAACTTGTGTATCTGTCAAAAAGTCCCTCCTCCTCTTCCTTTTTTTCCCTATACAGGCTGTCTGGCACATAGACCGACACCATTTTTTAGGGGATTGAAACGGTCATTTTCTACTTTTTCGCTCTTAGACCCTATGTCCTAGGTGTCACAGTAATTAGGATATGATTTTTCAAAATTTTATTTTAATTTCCCGAAATGTATTTGTGACTTCTTCTTCCTTTGTTAGGGGGTCAAAGTCGTTTAAGGTCATTCAAGGTTCATTCAAGGTCAATTAAAATGTAATACTAATCTAAATATATCGGATCACTACCAAATATTTGGTAGTGATCCGAGATATTTAGATTTGCATCATCTATACTGACCTTGAATGACTTTGACCACCTAATGTTTTTCATGCGGTTTGAGGTGCTCCACAAGATGGTTGAAAAGAATGTACCATTCCATTTGAAAAAGTGGAAGTGACCTTCACTGTGCGTCAGCGCCTCCACCGAAATAAAAAAAAATTAGTTGGTTTAGATGGTCCCCTTCACACCTTACAACTTTTGTCTGGAACATTTTTTTGTGACGTCGATAATTACCGAGTTATTTCGGGTGGCAGAGAGAAGAGGGACACCCTGTATATGGACATGTATATATATATATATATATATATATATATATATATATATATATATATATATATATATATATATATATGTATATATATATTCGAAATCGAAAAGAACGAGTGTTTCTAGGCCACTGCAATTTTCATTGATACGATCCGTTCGCGAAGCGTGAAGCCGGGCCCGTTTCCGGTCTGCACACTTTCTGACCGTTCCCGATTTTACATTCGTTCAATCGAATTCCCCGCGAACGAATACTCTTTTTCTAACAGAATAAAGAATATTTTTTCCGTGCTGCTAACACTGAAACTATAAACTGCCTTTCAACGTCATTGCAATCCTTTCGTCAATTCAACGCGGATGGTAACTTAAAAAATCTTAAATTGTACAGCGAGCGAAAATTCCTTAAGGGCCTTAGGCCACAGTAACAGATGTAAAACCATGTGCGAATTGAACAATTTTTTTTCGTATGAAAAAGTGATTCACTCATAAAATTCATTACTCTATTTAGTATGAGTGTCAAGCTGTGAGAAAATATATATTTTTTTTTCGATGTACAAAATGGCCGACTACGAAACTTCTCGAAACAGCTTTTTTCCAATTGGCGTGACAAATAACTTCAACAATTTTCACTCCATTTTCTTAAAATTCAAAAGTTATGTCCCTAATTGCATTTCGCAGAGAAGTACGTACGGAATTTCTGATTAACCGAAAAGTTTTCATTTTATGAGCAGTTCATGAGCCGCTATAACAAAATTTTTCACTGAAAATTCATTTCTTAAGTTCAAATACCTACAACTTTTGAATAAAATAATATTTTTTAAATTCCGTACGTACTTCTCTAGGTATTCTAATGTAGATTGACGAGAATTTTTGTTTTTTGTTCTAGGTAAAAAATTGTGAATGCTAAATGTCACGCCGCGGAGCGCCTAAAAAAAGATAACAAAAGAAAATATTAGTAGTCGGCCATGTTGTACATCGAAAAAAAAATTCTAACAGCGTGATATTCATACTAAATAGATGTATAATTAATTTTATGAGTGGATCACTTTTTCATACGAAAAAAAATTGTTAAATTCGCACATGATTTTATACCCGTTACTGTGGCCTAAGGCCTTAAGAAGGGAGCTTCATTCGATTGTTTGCCGATGAATTTAACAAGCGATTGTTGCAGAAGTTCGATCGTTTTCGTTGACAAAATTGCGTGTGTGAAAACAATGGAGTCTTCCGGCTTGAATTTTTTGTTCGTCAAACATAGTCCGGAAGTAATAACGGCGCGCTGAGTACATCGCCGGTGAAAGTCATCGAGTACATGCCCGGGGAGACTTTCGAATCCGAAGGCTTCGACGTGTGGGGATTCTGACCAGTGCACGCGAGATTGTTATCACACGAATTAGTGTTTTTCTTTTCGTGCATAGTAGTCGTCTAATCCGTGAATACGAGTATCGTATTTACGTGCAGAATCGAAAATGTCGGAACAGCCAATTCCAATCGTCATTTCTTGACGGACCGAGAAGACACGATGCTACTTTTGATTTTACCCCTCGACGGTTTCAGGTGGTGTTTGGAAAATTTATTTGTGTTGTATATTTTAATGATGCGGGGTGGGCGTACGTTGTTGGCTGTAGCTAACAAGTGAAATTGATTATAATGTTATTCAAATCTTTTGAATTATGAAGTGATAAGCGATTTTAAATTTATAATTCAATTTTATAGGGTAATGGAAATTAAAATATGATTTTTATATGGTTTTTATATTATTATTATTATTTTATTTTATTTTATATATGATTTTGACATGATTTTTAAATTGCCGTACGAATTTCGTGGGATAATTAATTCTGATATCTGAATTTCAGAGGATAATTGAAATTGTTATAGAAATTATGCAGGATAATTGATATTGTAGACATTTTATCAAAGTAAACGTTGACATTCATATTTAAGGGGTTTGAGATCATGGAAATCCATGAAGAAGTTTTATAGAATAATTGATATTCGTGAATAATTGAACAAAAGTGACGTTAAAATTGGCGTGTCAATTTCATAGGATGATGTACATTGATGAAAAATGAAACAAAACGGACGGTATTTATCAATTTTGATTAACCTGGGGAATAAATAATTAACGACATTTAACTAGTCTATAAAACGCATAATCAATAAATAAACGTTGGTATTCGTGAATAATTAAACAAAAATGACGTCAAATTGGGGTGTGAATTTAATGAGATAATTAATATTGATGAAAAATCAAACTAAATGAACGTTATTTATCAATTTCAATTATCTTATGAAACAAATAACTAAAGAAATCAACGTTGACATTCGAGGATAATTAAACAAAACTAACGTTAAATTTGCCCTGTGAATTTCATAGGATAATTGACATTGATGAAAAATCAAATCAAATGAACGTTGATATTAGTGCATAATTAAACAAAACTGACGTGAAAATTGGTATGTAAATTTCATAGGATAATTGATATTGACGAAGAATCGAACCAAATGAACGTTACTTATGAATTTCCATTATCCTAGCAAATGAATATTAAAACATTTTAACTATTCTATAAAACGCATAATTTATCAATGAACGTCGTTATTAGTGAATAACTAAACAAAACTGACATTGAAATTGGTCTGTAAATTTTAGAGGATAATTCATGTTGACGAAAAATCGAACCAAATGAACATTATTTATCAATTTCGATCATCCTATGAAACGAATAATTGAAAAATGAACGTTTATATTCGTGGATAATTGAATAAAAATAACCTTAAAATTGATCGGTAACGTTAACAGAGGATAATAGATATTGACTAAAAATCGAACCAAAAGAAACGTTATTTATCAATTTCAATTATCCTATGAAACGAATAATTAAAAAAATGAACGTTTACATTCGTGAATAATTAAACAAAACTAACGTTAAAATTGGTGTGTGAATTTCATAGAATAATTGACATTGATGAAAAATCAAACCAAATGGACGTTATTTATGAATTTCAATTATCCTGGGGAATGAAGAATTACAAATTTCCAACTTTCCTATGAAACGCATAAGTAATCAATTCGTGGGTTGACATTCGTGGGTAATTAAACAAAACTAACGTTAAAATTGATCTATGAATTTCGCAGGATAATTGACATTGATGAAAAATCAAACCAAATAAACGTTATTTATCAATTTCGTATTATTCTTCCTTCTGTTGGAAGTTCTGTGTACCTATCATGCGTATTTATATTCTCCACGGTAAATATAATAATACAAAAGAGCGCGTGTGCCATTATCCGTATCTGGTGAAAATCGATACTGTCTGTTTAGCAGCGCCCTATCCCCCGTCGAATTGTTCCTACTGTTGTGAGACTGAAGGGTTGACCACGTGGTGTGCATGTACATGCATACGTACATACATAAATAGACACGCGCGCACACCATGAAGCCGTGTACGTATGGTCCCATATCGGCTGCGAATATCTTCCGTTCACGAGGGTTGTAAAATCGCCCTTGATCGAAGAGGGGTTGCCAAAACAGGCGCTTGGTTTGGAATCGAGCGTTCTCCGATGCGAAAGCTTGGGCAACGCTTGTCGAGGGGTGGGGTAGGTTGGCTTGAACGGTGGGTGGGCACGAGGGCATGCATTATGCAGCCGCACGCTACGTAAATATACGCGCTTGGGGTTCGACCACCCGCGAGACCAAGATTCTTTCTCTCTCGTCCTCGTATACACACTCGCACGCGTGCGCTGTCGTAACTGTATAAATAAAACGGAAGTCGCGTCAGATTTTGTTGCAATGCTGGGATAACGTTTTTGCCCTTTAAAAAATCGACGTTTCCATACGACGAAGTTTGGATCAGAGTGTACGTAACGGGACACTATGAAAAAAAGACTGCAAATTTATGAAATTAGCGAGTTTAACAAACAAACCCAAGCAAACCCAAACTAACCCAAAACAAACTTAAACAAATCCAAGCAAACCCAATGTTTGTTTGGGTTTGTTTGAGGACCGCATTCGACCTGCGCGCGCCGCAGGTAGAAGCGAGAGCACGGAGAGACAGCCCGAGATGGGCAAAAAGTTATTGAAGGGCATGTACAAGGTCAGCATAACCTCACAAATTTTCCAATCCAATTTTCTCATTTATGGTTGAATTTTTTAGGAAACACAAAGCATTAGGCTCTGGAGAATTCCCTGACGCAGGGCTTGATGATTTCCTTTTGCCCTAAATATTATTGATCTCTGAGAAATCTCTGTTCGAAAATTTCAGCTATCTGTCTCGCACTCATAGGTCACGTGGTAGATCTTCTACTTCGCCTTAATTAAACTAACGATTACAATTACTACTGTAATTAATAATTTAACTACTTCGTAACAGATCTCTTAAGTAATTAGTTATCACAAGTACCCAGTGCAATTTAATTCAAATTCTATGTAAACTTCAAACGTATTTTTCTCAGAACTGCATTTACGAGATTGGCGTGCAGGATTACTCGAAAACGATTAACCCGATGGAATTGAAACTTAGTAGAAATATTGATAATACTGCTACCTTCTAGATGACGAAAATTGTTTTTGAAAAATTAGAGAAAAAACTGGTTTTTTAATCCAGATTTTATAGAAATTTTACGTGAAATGTTAATTTATTTTCTGGGAATGTGTGCCATTCTTTTAAATTTGCATTTGCTTCATTTTCATTACTGTCGAATAGAAACTATACATGTTCTAACTGAATACTTTTTTGAGTTTTTTTGCAACTCTAAGTCTACGGGAAGCTAGACTGCACGTCGATTCGCAACGCCCGCGCAACCTTGCTGTAACACTCTGCCGCAGCTCCGCCCTTTGATGATAAATTAATTTTAGTAAGCTGTTTTGTATACTTGAATATACTGTCAAAGTATACCTACAGTTTGATAAATGTAGAATAATTATTTCCAGTTTTAAAAAATCCCTCAAAATTGCTTAATTATTGTCCGTCAAATTGTAGATCCCGCATTGAAGAAGATTTTTCTTTGCTCACATTTTTTTCGTCAATTTAGTATGACGAAATTTAGTAGTAATTACTTTAGTACTTTTCGTCAGTTTAGTATGGCGAAATTTAGTAGTAGTTGATTTAGTACTTTTCGTCAATTTAGTATGACGAAATTCAGTAGTAGTTCATTTAGTACTTTTGGTCAATTTAGTACGACGAAATTTGCGGTAGTAGTTACTTTAGTACTGTTCGCCAATTTAGTATGACGAAATTTACTAGTAGTTACTTTAGTACTTTTCGCCAATTTAGTATGACGAAATTTAGTAGTAGTTACTTTAGTACTTTTCGCCAATTTAGTATGATGAAATTTAGTAGTAGTTCATTTAGTACTTTTCGTCAATTTAGTATGACGAAATTTAGCAGTATTTCATTAAGTACTTTTCGTCAATTTAGTACGACGAAATTTAGTAGTCGTTAATTTAGTACTTTTCGTCAGCTTAGTGTGGCGAAATTTAGTAGTAGTTATTTTTGTGCTTTTCGTCAATTTAGTATAACGAAATTTAGTAGTAGTGAGTAACTTACAGTAGCTTTAAGTATTTTTTCCAATTCTTGTATTGAAAGATATTTATAAATGTGATAGATGGAATGGTTTGCGCAGACACTGCTGCTTGGAAACAAATCATCCGAACCACAAATAAATCAAACGCATTTATCTAGTGCATGGACAACAGATTTTAGACAATATAGTTTTTTGAAACCATTTTGAAAAAAAGTTTTTTGGAAAAAAACACTATACATTCGTTGGTAAAAAACCTATACATCGAAAAAAAAAATACTTCCTTCAAGCGCTGCTTTTTGACGTGTAAAAGTAGCTAGTAACATTTGAAGTTGATGGGTGCGGTGATGTTTGAGAAATGGTGGTCACCGATTCTGAAAAAGTCATTTTGAGAACAACGTGTTTAAAGTTCGCCCGCTTGCGGAACCTGCCTATGAACGCCTACAACTCCTTCAATTTTGAACCGATCGACTTGGAATTTTTTGGAGAATATTTTTGAAATGTTACATTTTGAGCCGTAGAGTTTTCTGCCGAAAACAAAAAAAATCGATATTTTCAACAACGTTTGAAGCTTGACGCTTGCATCGTTGCAATTTAATGAAAATGAATATTTCTAAATTCCCTTGATTCCTTTTCGTAGGGTTTTTTCCTTCAAAAACCGGTCAACAATTTTTCAAGATGCTTATTTATCGATCTACAATATAAATTCACAGAACAGAATTTTCAATGATAATAAAAATAAGGAAATTAAAATACAAAAGAGAACTTCCGTTGCATTCCAACGATGCAAACTTCACCGCCAGATTTTGCATTGGAAACATGTCGACGAATCATTTCGACGAGGCTGCAAAGTGCTTTTCTCCTATTCAAATAGTCTTTGTTCGATTAATCGATTACGTGTGCTATTTTTCACGATTTCACGGGGAAATAATGAGAGGTTGCTCGCGGGCAGTCACTGGAATTTATTCAGACGTTTCGAATTGATCGAATTGCTTTATTCCCTCAGAGCCCGTTTGCTCGAGAATTATTCTCCTCCTCATTCGTTCTTCATCGAGAACTGTTATCATCGATTGTCCCACTCACTTTCCATCCCCAATGGACGAGGGCTGGAAGGGACCGTCTTCATATTTTTCAAAAAACAAATGGCCGCACCCGAAGTAGCGAAAGCGCGGTCGCTCTTCCGTTCTAAGCGCCATTGCCCTGGGCCGATTCTTGGATGGGTGACCGCTTAGCCAGTCGTACTGGCTTGCGCGTCGACTAGTTAGCGGGACGGCACTTCCCTGCACTGCAAAAACAGGCGTGTTGTTTTTACACACTTTAGGTGTGCAAATGGCTGTAGACACTTTCTGCACGTTTTAACATGTGTTTGTGTGAAAAATAGTTGTGTAAAAATATCAAGGATAGATGCGTTCAAACAACATACTCGCGTCTGTTATTTTCTTACACACGTTGAAACGTGTAAAAAGTGTCTACAGCCATTCACACACTCAACGTGTGTAAAAACAACATACTTGCTACTGTATATAGGTACGTGGGATGCGTCGGAATAATAAGTTCAATAACAAAATACTCAAAATATATGTATTTATTGAACTGAACTTAACAATACTTGTATGTTACTCTGTTTTAATTCTCTATACAGGGTGTCCCACAACTGAATGCGTTCCCTGAAATGGGGGGTTGGGGGTGAAATTCTGAGTCGATTGATATAAGCATGTGTGGGTCTCAGATCAACCCCTGAATTATTATTCATTTTTAAAGGCGGGCCAATCAGATGCGTCCGCCTTTAAAAATTAATAATAATTCAGGGGTTAATCTGAGACCCACACATGCTTATATCCATCGTCTTAGAATTTCACCCCCAACCTCCCATTTGAAGGAACGTATTCAGTTCGGGGACACCCTGTATACACAGTTTTGATAGTTGTCTTTCGATTTTGAAAATTAATAATATACTTTGAAAATGATTTATCCGTATTCTATATAAAAAAACATGTTAAAACGGTAACGAATTCCATTACTAGCATGAGCGGTGTCACTGTTTTTCTTGTCTTCGCATAGGTTAGGTTCTCGTACAGCTTCACGATGACGGCTGCTTTTTGCTCGTCGGTGATGGTCTCGACGCAAAAATACGTCGCTAAAGATTCAATGCAGCTATCGAGGCTTTGGAAAATAGATTCCAATTTCAGGTTCTTCCACGTGAAGAACTCAAAAATGATCTATAAATGGAATAAAAAGTTAAGATGTTAAGATATTAGATGTTGATGTCAAATCAACTAATGAGTTTCACGTGATGCCGTAACCAAGGTGATTTTAAAAACAGATTATCAATAACTCCCAATCAACACACTTAAACTGTGTTGCTTTGTCCCGCGTTGCTGTTGCTTGTGTGTTGCTATCAACGTGTGTTGTTTAGTCGAATGTGTGTAAATATGCGTCTTGTATGTTGATTCTACACGCTTTATGTGTGTTCGAATAAGCGTGTTATTGATGAGGACAACTACGAAAGTGTGTGATAATGTAATGCGTGAAAATGCATACTCACTTGTGTAATTTCAACCCATTACGTGTTACCAAATGCATAAGTGTGTAGAATGAAACATGGCAACGCGTGTTTAGACTTTATATTGTGTTATTTCCACACACTTTGAACACACGTCAAACACACCTTGTTTTTGCAGTGTAGCCTTTACTTTGTGTCACCTCTACATACTTTGAACACACATCAAACACGTCCAGTTTTTGCAGTGTGAATTTCCGATAATGAACATATGTGAAACTCCGTACAAAATATATCCGCCAATCTAGCCCTACGGGGTTTCCGCAGTTTCCCTGTGCCCTCGTGCAATTGCGACGCGGGTGTGAGTCGGAAAACGAGTGGCTGCGCGGACCATCCTCAGGGCTGTCTCCATACCGAACTGAAAATACGGAAGTAAAATGAAAATATGAGGGATGCAATCCCAAAAGCCCTTAACGGCAGACGAAGAAAAATTGCAAATAATCAACAATAAACGATAAACATTGCACATGAATACCAACCTCGCATCTCGCTAGATTTGCGACGTGACGTCTCGTCTTTTGGTACTGGACAAAGTGAAAATGGCGGTGAAGCTCCCTTATGTGCTCGCGTGCCTCGAATTCCAAAGGTCCAAAAGCCGCCAAGCGCAGAGCATCGCTCCGTGGACCGTCGCCTAATGTCTTCGAGCCTGGAGACTCCCTCGTTGCGAAGCTATCTCGACGGAACATTCGTATCTACCCTTTCGCTTCAACCATTGTCCACAGCTTCGTTTACGCCCGCGCGGAATTCTCCGCGTTGTGGCATACCCGAGGTAGGGTGAGTCTGCTGCTGCGACGGATCAGCGAGAATGCGTCGCCATTTATATATACCGGGTGGCCCATTTTAATCTTTCACCTGATTTGTTCCGAAAAATACTACTCCGATCAAGTATTAAGTGTAATAAAATGTTTAGGATTCAAAGGGGGATTTGGTCAAAAATTCAAAACGGTGACGTTAAGATGACGACGTGTTTAAAAAAAAAGTTTAAAAAAGACTTTGTCATCAAAATATTTGTCAGGCCAATACTAGCAACTTTTGTAGGAATTTTTTTTTTGATAATTTTTGGTTAGAGCACCAGTCAGATAACTTTTAGGTTAGGACACCATTTTTGACTACTTTATCGCTATCCAGAATGTACCAAGAGGAGGTAAAGACTTTAACATGCCTAGTGTGAGTGTGCGCGTGTGTGTGTGTGGGTGCAAGTGTGCGTGTGAGTTGGTTTGGGTTTGTTTGATAACGGAAGGGACGAGCCACAGAGGCTTAATCCTTGTTTGGTTTTGTTTGGGTTATCGAACAAACCCGAAAAAAACACACACGCACACTTACACTAGAGATGTTAAAGACTTTACCCCCTTCTGGTACAATCTGGATAGCGCTGAAATCTAAAAAAATGATGTTCTAACCTAAAAATTATGAATGTTATATAAAAGAATTCCTACAAAGTTGTTAGTTTTGGACCAACAATTTTTTTGGTGAAAAAACTCATGTTGCCGTTAAAAAGAACATGTCGGCTATCTTAAACGTTGCCATTTTGAATATTGGACCAAACATTTTTTTTTAACGTCCCCCTTTCAATCCTAAAAGTTTAATTATACTCATTACTTGATCGTAGCAGTATTTTCGAGATAAATGAGGTGTAAGATTAAAATAGAACACCCGGTATATGTATATTCCCTTGCACATATACACGTCCGAAGGATATATCAACCTTTTCATTTCTACGTATATAGTGTGTGACTTTACACCATGTCCTCTCAAAAGGGACATTCAAAGGACTCTCGGAGCGAAATTATGACTGAACTTCCGGCCGAACTTGGATGCAGATTTCGTGCAATTCTTTTGAATGATAATATACAAAGATCAACCCGTTATATCACCGTGTGGCCGTTCTGTAACAAACCATCTAACTCCTCACGAAATCCCATATTGACATTCAACCTTTTTTCACATCAACGTCAGACGGCAACAAAGCGTTCTATGGTTTTTGAGTACAATTCATACAAACTAAATGGCGTTAGTTGGATCCAAATTTGTTCCAAGTTCACTTATCGTGAGATTGCAAGATTCGATTTCTCGTGAAGTTTGCGAAAATCGAAAAAAAAAATATCAAAATGATAAACGGTGTGTGAAAAATGTGGCGTGGCTTTGTTGCTAGAACAAGCAAAACTACTACTACAAAGCACTCCATACATCATAATGGAATGTTATAAAACAATGTAAAACGTCTGTCACACTCCCTTTATTGCTCTATAACTAGCCCCCTGATTGCAATTGTCAATAACTAAACAATACGTGTTTTTTATTTATTAAATTATTATGTAATTAATTATCAAAACCTACCATTTCATATTTTAATTAAAACCTAACATAAAGTTGTAATACTAAACGCGTCCATAAGTTTCATTTGAACAGGCTAATACGTCGTACAAATTTAATCCTGAAATCGAAAAACGAATTGAGCGAGTCAAGGATGCTTTTCAGAAATCAAGATCTCGGTCAATGATGTCTCTGTCGGCTTATGTTCAAACTCCCCAGTCAACTTTCCACGAAATTGTGACAAAAACTCTAAAGACAACGAAAAAAAAACTTTGGCTAAAAACGTCTTTAACTAAGGAGATCATTTAAGGTAATTAAAATGGCAAACATGTCTCCGCTACAAACACCCCCAAAATTTCAGCCAGACCGATCAAAACTTTTTGAGCTATAACATGAGTAGTTTTTCAAAAGACACCTAAAGGAATACCTGATGACGCCGCCATTTTGTTTTGTTCAAAAAAGCAAACATTTTTTTCAACAGTTGAAAGTTGTAATAAGATAATGTCAACATTTTGATGCTATTATTTTATCACCTTTAAAGAAAATTATAAAAAAATGATTCATTTTCGAGCGTCTAACAAGGAACATCCCTCAGGTGACAGCCTTCGATTTTGTTGAAATTTGGATATGTTATGAAGCAACGAAAAGTAAGCAATACGTATTTTTTTTTATCGGTGGAAAAAACGGTTTCAAGGGGTGAAACCACCCCTCGAAAAAAGGCATCTTTAGGGGTAATATAGCAGTTTCACGCACAAGGAGTCCGGCGATTTTAATGAAACAAAAACGAAAATTCTTCTAATGCGAAACAATTAAAAATTTACCATAGTGACATTGCAAAAAAAGGGGTGAACGACCCCTATGTTAAGGAGTGGTTTCACCCCTTTAAAACCGTTTTTTCCGCCGATAGAAAAAATACGTATCGCTTACTTTTGGGTGCTTCATAACATATCCAAATTTCAACAAAATCAAAGGGTGTCACCTGAGGGATGTTCTTTGTAAGGGGATTTCTCCCCCTTAAGCGAGAGTTGATTATTCAGACATTGGATTTAAATATAATGTTGTGGTATTAGGAAAAGTAGGCTGTCGGAACAATTTTTGTAGTTGAATGTCTTCAAAATCAGCGAACCAACCTTTTTGCCTGATGCTTTGGGCATCAATCACCTCTCTCAATTCTGTACTCTCGAAATTCAATTCGATTCCAGTGGCGCACAGATCGACGGTGTTTCTTGTCGTTTCACTTTACTCTCGTTGTACTCTCGATTTACCTTGTTTATTACGAGGGCAGTAGGGATTCTCTCTCTCTCTCTCTCTCTCTCTCTCTCTCTCTCTCTCTCTCTCTCTCTCTCTCTCTCTCTCTCTCTCTCTCTCTCTCTCACTCTCTCTCTCTCTCTCTCTCTCTCTCTCTCCTCTCTCTCTCTCTCTCTCTCTCTCTCTCTCTCTCTCTCTCTCTCTCTCTCTCTCTCTCTCTCTCTCTCTCTCTCTCTCTCTCTCTCTCTCTCTCTCCCCTCCCCCATCATAACGGGATGAAGCGAAAGCTCTCGGAAGCTTTCGAGTCTTCTTTGGTTGCGCCGCAAACGTATATGAGCGGATCGTTAAATGCTGAACGAGCGCGAGACAGTAAGAGAGAGGGAGAGGTATGCGAGAATCTACGAGTGTAGTATACGCACACTCTGTCATCGCGCTTATTTTTTTTTCTTCTACTCCTCCACCTCTGCCCCTCTCGCCACATCGCACGTCAAAACATTTATCTTTCATTCCCGCAGCACCGACGACAGAATTGGCAAGAAAAATATTCCCGTCGAACGTTCGTCTCGCGCAAAGGGCGAAGGTATCCTCGAAAACGCGAATTGCGTTTCAGCTTGCAACATTTTATCCCCCGTTTTTATGCCCCTCATGATACATCAGAAATTCGACAGTCATATCGATTTTATCATTATTATTGTTGTTATTCCGTATTGCAGCGACGCAAATGAAAGAAGAAAAATATGGTTCCACTACTTCAGATCTGCGGGAATTTTACTATTACGCAATGGAGTAACGCGATGCCGTCAGCTTGTTTTTTCTTCCGGAACTTCGTACTATACTTAGCAATGTTTGAAGGGTTTGCCTAGTTTTTAAAAGTGAAAAAAACGATTAAAAAAAAATGCTATAGTTCGACGGTATATCATCTTGTGAATGTTAGCTGAAAATTTCAAGGTGGTGGAATCAAAATCGACAGATTTATAGGATGTTAACTGTGAAAGAATACTAACCCAAAAGATCAAAACTGCGAATAAATTTTACACGAAAGACCAAAACCCCGAAAATCTGAACACCGTCAAAATAATTCGGCTATGGAAGTTTTAAAAGGTTCAAAATTTTCAATTAATCGACGAATTATTTCAAGAATTTTTATTTATTAAGAAGTGATTTTACGTCAATTTTGAAATTTTGTCTAGACAATGATATCCCACAGTTGGTCCCGTGAGCAAACTGCGGACCAATCTGTGACGAGAGACGCCATAATACAATAATACATAATAACACATATCGTCTAATCGTACAAATGATTATACTAAATTATTCAGAAAATGTAACACTTCGCTGTTTATTTTGTTTTTATGCTACAAGGAATTATAACGCATGCGAGATTTATTTTATTGGCGAAAATTCTGAATTTTTAAAGCCTTGTACGACCACTGAATATTCATTGGCAGGTAGAGCTTTCGCGAAGTTAATTTTAAAATTATAAAGAGTAAAATTCATGGGTGAGTAGTGGACGAGAAAAAAAAATGATTTTTTCATGACAATTTGTATTTTTGCGAGGCTTGATGAGCGACCTCTTAAGGCGTTACCCCCACTTGTAGCGCAAAAAAGGCCATTTTCATGATTTTTTAAAAAGAAAACTACAAAACTTTTTTAATCGATCAATATACCATCTTAAAGAACACATCTTGAAGAACTTTCAGTAATTTTTTTATTGAAAAATATTACATTGTTTAGCGGCAAATGGCCGTCAATGAAATAATGTTTTTATATACACGGTTTGCGGTGACCAACATTGCGGCGAAGTGGATCATCTGAAAAAAAAAATGCGGTTGGATTTAGTCAAATATAAGTATAAACTAGTCTTTAATCGAAGGATTTTAAAAAATATTCATTTTTCACATAATGGCGGACAGTCAAAGTTAATGGTTCGATTTTAACGAAAAAAAACGGCCGTTTTTTGGCTATAAAACGTCCATTTTTTTCGCAAAAAAATCGAACGTTTAAAGACTACATTTTTATGTATTAAATAAGCCCGCAAAATTTCAAGAAGATCGGTTCATTAGTGTTCGAGTAATCTTGGTCACCGACTTCAGAAATGCCATTTTGAGAAAAACGCGTTTAAAGTTTCTCTTTCAACGCTCTTTCAACGCGGATTCTTCTCTTTCAACGCTCATATCTCAGTCAATTTTGTTCGGATCGACTTGAAATTTTCAGGACATGTTCTCAGATACTTACACTTCAAAAAAATGCAATAAAAAAATCGATTTTTCCAAAATTGCAAGTGGGGAACCCCTTAATATTTTTTAACCGCTCGCAGCTGCCGCGACAATTTTTTTTTTCTTTAATAAAGATAATGAGATATTACGAAAAAAATAGAGCTTGAAATTTTGCATATACCCGTGCGGAAAACTGATAGGGCATCCCTAATAAAAATAAGGGCCTTTCAGGGCTTTCCTAGTGCTTTCCCTAGTAGGGATTTCCACAATGGGCCCAGACTTGGCCATTATCGGGATAAACTTGTAGGGATTTCCACAATAGGCCCCGACTTGGCCATTATGGGGATAAACCTGTAGGGATTTCCACTAAAGGACCCGACTTGGCCATTATAGGGATAAACCTGTAGAGATTTCCAAAATAGGCCCAGACTTGGCCAGTATAGGGATAAACAAGTAGGGATCTCCACAATAGGCCCAGATCTGACTATTATAGCGATAAACCAGTATAAATAGCTTAGGCTACATGGTTGATGGTATTTCAATTATTCAAATCGATTATATACATCGATCAAATAATATTATCGAACACAAATTGGGAAAAAGCGTAAGGGCATTAGCAAATAAAAAATCAACGAAGAACACAAATATGCAGACAAACATCAAACAGTATTTATTTATCAAATTAAAGAAACCTTTTACATAGATACAAACAATTACTCATGGTTTCACTCATACATGGAGAAATGCTAACGCATAAGTGTGAACAGTCCCAACCGGTTTTCTCGACATTTTTATAGCAACTAATTTCCGCTCAATACTTATCATAGGGGAAATTATTTCTTCTGAAGACTTCGCTGATATTTCCCATTCATAAACATTATCTGACTGTAGGATAAGTAAATAAATTGGTCTTTGTTTTTCAGATCTTTCCCTCAATGGAAATAGATTCTAGTGATTCAGTAGACCCATATATTTTTTTTATTTCTACTACACATCCATTCCTTAGAATGGATTATTTTTTATATTAATTTTGTCATGGCAGTTTGTCATAAAGGCTCACATGCAAATACGCAATCACATTTCTAGGCGTGCACACATACATAGACATGTACTCACTTCCACACCTATGCACGTGAACAATTACAAAAAAACAAATACAGATATACCCTGACGCATTTAACATACACGTATATCCGCTGATACGGATATTTTATGGCGCTGAAATGGTTATGATGAGGCGCCGTTGAGGCATTTTCAGGGCGCTAAAATGGTTTTGATGAGGCGCCATTGAGGCAACTTATAAGGCCCCGGTCGTTGCGCCTTTAATGGCCCTTGTTGACAAAGTGTGACCGGCCGCTAACGGCCCTCATGTGGTTTCCAGATAAGGGCCCGAATAAAGTTAGGGGAATATTATTGGGGCCCGATCACAGCCCAACTCAATTTCCGCACGGGTATATATATACTAGGGTACATATTAAAGTTATTTGGGTCGTAACAGTATATTTATCGACACAATACCCTACCCGATGGTTGATGCTGGATAACTCATGGTAGCACCGGGAATCTTGTGCACGTACGTCATATTCACGTACGTTGCAATTTAGGAGCACGCACTGTGAGTATCCACGGCGTGGAGCGCTCATGCGATTTAATATATTCTCGTGGTTCGCGTACATAGATACGGAATCGCGTTTATAGATATACCATACGTGATTGCAGAACGTTGCACATGCGGTGGATCCTCTGCGTAGACATACACGTTTCATACCTTGCGAATCAGTTTGCACATATTTCGCATATCTATAGTATGTATTTTCTTCTAACAGTCGAAACGCCGGATTTTGCGTGGCTTTGAACGTCGCGGTGCATGGAAGATACGTCCTTGTGAAGTTTAACGTTGGAAATGCGTTGACAAGAGGGTTGTAGCATCCCACTTACAGAGGGCGGGAGGGAGAGAGAGAGATAGTCGTGCATGATGATGTAGTTCGAACCTCTACGTGTATGAAACATTATCGAACCGGCCGATAACTACATGCATTTGGAATTCTCCTCCAAATCCATGTACGGGGTGATACAAAACTGGCGAAAGTATTTTTTCATCATGAATATTGAAGTTTCCATCGTTGAAATGCAACGAATTCTATTTTTAATTTTTTTCCATTTCATTTTTATTGCAAACTTTGATTTTTTATTGATTAAGATCGCGGATCTCTTGTGATGGTAAGAAAAAATCGTTTAAGTGATTTTCGCGCCCTCAATAGGCGAAAAATACGTGGAAAGTAGAAGAAAAATTTTCTTTCGCTGCATTTTACCGATGCAAACTCCAACGTATTTTTTTATTTGTTCGCTTACGATTTTTTTCTCTTTCCTTCTTACATTGAATTTTATTAAATTTAATTCATGTTTTTAGAAAATAATACTGTTCGGCATATTTACAAAAATTCGATCAATCGATTGTTCCCTTCCAATTTGACGTCAAAGCTTGCATGGTTGGAATGTAACCATTTTTTTAAATAACAAAAAATCATTTTTTTAATTAAAAAAATCATTTTTTTAATAAAAAAAAAACATTTTTTTAATTAAAAAAATCATTTTTTTAAATAAAAAAATCATTTTTTTAAACAATAAAAATCATTTTTTTTATTTTCCAAATTTCCGTCAGCAGTTTTGAGCTACGAAAATTGAGCAAAAGTTTTTTAAGATTATTATTCAGCCATCTACAACAAATCTGCGAAATATTATGTTGATTAATAATGAAAATAAGGAATTGAAAAGAACGTTCGTTGCATTCGGACGACGCAAACTTCAACTCCACCTTCCTATTATTCTTGTCGACATAAGCATTATGTTAATCGCCTTATCATTAACGTGGGAAAATGCTTTGGACAGTATTCAACGCACCTGCGTCGCGTTCCTCAACATCGGAGTTCCTGAGGGAAATTGATTTTGTAGAGAATAAAAGAACGAGAACCTTTTATGAAAATTTGCAATGTTAACAAAGGTGATAGCCCGAACTGCTGACGTTTCTCGCGATAGATTAATTTACACACATAGATATCCAGCCGGTCTTCCCCTCATTTGCACAGTGAGTAATCGTGATCCGTGCTAGCCAAGGGACAACTTTATTCTTTATACTCATTGTCTGTAAAAGCGGCGTCACTTTTCATTCTCCGTCTTTCAAAATTCAATTCGGTGCCCTCAAATACCGTCTGACGTGGAAAAATCTTCTCATTTAAGGCAGTCCTCTAGTTTCTCCGGTCGAAAAAATCGATTTTTTTTTCATGAATCACATCTACAACATGTGTAGAAAATGTGTGCCAAAGGATTTTTCGATATTCGAAGTGGTTCACAAGTTACGGCCCTGGAACGGAGCAGGTATGAGCTTCTCGGAGAGTCTGAGCAATTCAAACACAATAAACCGCCTCTTTCTGAAGCAGTTCAAAAAGTTATAAAGCCAATTTATGAGGATTTATCCAAAGAAGAATTGTTAAGCAGATGCCTGGGAGCGGAAACTTAAAATAATAACGAGTCGCTCAATTCGTTAATCTGGACTTTTGCTCCGAAGCACCCCCATTCTGGGCCAAAAGTGGTTGAAATCGCCACGTTTCTCACTGTCATAATCTTCAACGAAGGATTCAAATCTATCCTGAAGACCTTGGAAACGATGGGAGTGAAAATCGGCCCACAAGCTAAAGGATATGTTCAACAGCGTGATAGCTCTCGGATCGACCGTTCAGAAAGGCGCGCGAGTGATGCTGTAAAACAGGCCTGAATCCCGAAAAGGGAAGACGGAGCAGCTCTGCGTGACTTCCAAGAAGAAGAGGAAGGCCTATTGTATGGTCCAGGCATAGCAAATTGACGGTGAGATGAAATTTTTAGTATAAATCACATGCGCGAACTTTCAAACGCGTTTTTCTCGAAACACCCTTTTTCGAAACGGTGACCACGATATTTCAGAAACTACTGCACCGATCTTGTTCAAATTTATACAGCATCTTTAATATGTTATAAGCCGGCGATTGAACTAGGATTATCATGATTGCTTCGATAGTTTTTTTTTGTACGAGCGAAAAACTTAAGAAAAAATGAGTAAAAAATAGAATGTAATTTTCAAAAGTGTATAAAAAAGTCATTTTTTGTAATTTAGAATTCGCTCTAGTTCAATCGCTAGTCTCAAATATGAAGATTGAAATCCCGTTTGGTTTTTCGATTTCAGATAAGCAGAACAGCCGCAATCTTGGTCACCGTCAAGCACCTCTTTTAGTTGATGTCTTCCTGTCGGCCACTATAACCTTTATTCTATTATATATTTTGACTTCAAAAAATTTGTAAAGCTTATTTAAATGTTAATAAAGATTATGCAAAAACAATGAGATTGATTATTTTGATGCTTTGCCCGTAAAAAATTATTGAACAAGCCGTAAAAAAACAGCCGAGAAACTAGAGGACCGCGTTAAATTCCGCGCTCCCAGTTCACGTAACTGACGTCATCCGTAGCTCATGTCATCATAGAAATATCGTTCGCAATGTCCTCGTGTCGTAATAAAATTGACCGATAAACGTGTAGGGTTTAACGATTTCGTCTGAAAACAATTTCACACCTCTCAATTAGCGAAACTCTCGAATCCCTTCAAAAGTTCGCCATTGTCGAAAAGTATCCGGGGAATTTGATGCAGGTTTTAGCTGTTCGCTTTACATTCTCTGGATGTTCTATTTTCACGAATCACCAGCTACGCAAAGACCCGTGATGAACCGGAGCCCCTCTCGAGACTTGAACTCTTGAGAAACAGTTTTTTCTTCCCTTCAGGAGGAAAAGGACGGAGCACATACTTTGTGTTTTACTTGACGAGGAAAAAGATTGACGGAGCGCTTGGCGAACGAATAATGTGGTGTGGCCGCGTTGAAAAGTCTAATGAGCTGATGAAAGAAGTTTTTCCTACTATCGTTGATGACGAGTTGGATTATAAAAAACGGCACGATGAAAAGACCTCGATGCACTGTTGCAGATTTCTTGCTAGTTCGTTTCTCTCCTGATGAGTGCAACATTTTCTTGCTCTCAAGATTACCCGGACCATACAATTTCCCTAAAGGGGCCGGGTTTAAGTTCCGAACTTAGAATGATCAGAACGCTCAAAACTCCGAAAGAATTTTACACGACAGACCAAAACTCCAAAAATCTGAACACCGTCAAAATAATTCGGCTATGGAAGTTTTAGAAATATCAAAATTTTCAATAAATCGACGAATTATTTCAAGAATGCTTTTTTTATTGAGAAGTAATTTCACGTCAATTTTGAAATTCGTCTAGACAACGTTATACGTTCTACATAATTTACAGTCAACTGTGTAGACTTTCGCTGGCATGATCTTGACGAAACTTGTAATTTCGAAACATTCAAATTAGGAATTTTAAACCGTCGGAGCATTTAAAGTTGGAAATTCTATTCCGCAATTTCGAAACTTTTAAAACTTTCATAGCCGAATAATTTCAACGGTGTTCAGATTGTCGGAGATTTGGTCTGTCGTGTAAACTTCTTTCGGAGTTTTGAGCGTTCTGATCATTGAAAGTTCGGAATTCCAACCCGGCCCCATCTTGAATTACGAACATTAAAATTAGGAATTTTAAACCGTCGGGGCATTAAAAGTTCGAAATTTCAACAGGGCCCCTCCCTAAAATAGTTTGGCCGAGTTGCAAAGTCCAATGAGCCAATGAAAGACGTTACTCCAGTATCGTCAATGGCAAGGTGGCTCACCCAAAACAATGCGATGAAAAGTCACTCCTGCATTGTTGCAGATTTCTTGCAAGTTCGATTCTCTCCTGATGATTCCAAGATTGCTCCCAACATTTCCCGGACCATACAATTTCCCTAAAATAGTTTGGCCGAGTTGCAAAGTCCAATGAGCCAATGGAAGACTCTACTATCGTCAATGGCAAAGTGGCTCACCCAAAACAACGCGATGAAAAGTCACTGTTGCGCTGTTGCAGATTGTTTTGCAAGACCCAAGTTCGTTTGATGCTTCAAAACTTGTTCAAAAGCGCGCTGAGCCTTTCTTTTCTGCTTCCAATTCATCCATCATCCTATCCAAGCTGCAAACACCCATCGGACCTGTAATGTTTTCCTTCCCTCTTCTTAATCAAAGTCGCAACAAGCTGCAGACGGAAACACCTGCTCGTCAATTAGCGAGGCGGTAGCAATTAATTATCCGAAAAAGGGCAAAGAGAGAAGGCGAGGCTCCCGTCTCACGATCAAGCGACGATATTCTCGCCTTCCATTTTTATAATAAGCCGCGAAATTGGCCATTACGATACAAGTGCCATAACGAAGAGAAAAAGTGCCAAAAAAAAGAAAGAACACATCAAAAAGAGTTGCGAAAGTGGAAGTGAGTGTTCCCTATCTCGTTATCGCAAAAAGTAAACTTTTCCAATTAAATACAAGCGAGATGGACTGCGAAGAGCCCATCATCCGAAAAAAACAATGACGCTGTGCAAAGTTTGGCACAGGGTCTGTATTTATGAAAAAAATTTCATCTGGTCGCAACGTCGCGAAGTTTCGTATAAGCGAATACGTCGTGAAAAACCCCGAGTCCTATTATGTTTTGTTTTATTTGAATTAAAAGCTGAGAGTGAAGAAGCGACAATTAATTGGTGACCGCACCTCTCAGACGTGCACTTCTCGTCGACTTTGACGTCCTTCAGTAGATGGCAGAGGCCTCTTCTACATTCTGCTTTCTAGACTGGAAGTTTGGTATCTCCACTTTTCTTTCTTGGAATCTCTTGACGTTTTTTATTTCTCTCTCTCTCTCTCTCTCTCTCTCTCTTTCTCTCTCTCTCTCTCTCTCTCTCTCTCTCTCTCTCTCTCTCTCTCTCTCTCTCTCTCTCCCCCCCATCTCGTGAACTCTCGCGCTCTATTTCTCTCCTCGATGAGCTCAACCCCGTCTAGAGTCTTGTGAAAGATTCTTGGGTCACGTTGGAAAGAGAACTAAAAATAGGGAGTTTCCAGGCGATCGTACGTTGAGGTCGAGAACTCTGAGGACGCGGCGCGCTGGAACTACGATCGAGGGCTTAATAGCTGGCACAGGTTCTTTGTTACCCTTGTTGCCAGTGTCCACGGGGATTTTGCGAGCTTCGAGCGCGCGTGAGAGAACGGAAATATACATTAGCCACCAAAGCAGTAAAACCGAAACGGAAAAGTAAGGAAGAAAAACAAAAGATAAAACAAGCCGGCGAAACGTATACGGGAGGCTATTAAAAAATAGATTGTAGTAAAGATGTGAGGTGATCAAAGTTTAATCGATCCTCCGGGATTCAGCATGACGGTGTGCACTGATCGATGATGGTATTGTGTTTTGTCCTAAGTGTAATCTCCATGAACCACGACACCAAGGGATGGTATGGACACGTCCTTGATTATTGGATCGCTGCTAATATTATTGATTAATATTCCATAAATATTGTACAGAGACTCGTGTGAATGGAAAACTTCATCTAGGTCACCGGCTGTTCACGCCGAATAAATAAAGTCGACAAATTTAACACGGTTTCCTCTCGAAAAAGCTTCAAGGGCGCGAATCAATAATTCGCTAATTCATAGGCTATTGGGAAATTATAACGTTAAAATTCGCACGTAAAATTAGACTATTACATTACGATGATTCTGGTATTCAATCGTATGCCCTGAGGCTCTCACGATATGAGGTTGAAGTTTGTATCGTCGGAATGCAAACTTTTTGTTCCTTCGTTATTTGTATATTTTGATCAGGCCAAAGAGAGATCTCCGAAGCCGCGTAACGAACGCGCCTCCAGCACCATCTCCTCTTTTCACATTAATCTTCATTCGTCATTGAAATAAAGATGCTTCAAGACTTTCACACTGCAGTCCCGCACTGCAAAAACAAATGTGTTGTTTTTACACACTTTACGCGTGTCAATGGCTGTAGACACTTTTTACACGTTTTAACGTGTGTGAAAAATAACGGTGTAAAAATAACACGGGTCGATGCGTTCAAACAACACACTTACGTGTGTTATTTTCTTACACACGTTAAAACGTGTAAAAAGTGTCAACAGCCATTTACACACTCAAAGTGTGTAAAAACAACACGTGACGAACTCAAAAATGATCTATCAATGAAACAAATAGTTAAGACCAAATGTGGTCTTTAATTAACCGGTCAATCAATCGATGTTAAATCAACTAATGAGTTTCCCGTGATGCCGTAACCAAGGTGATTTTTAAAACATATGATCAATAACTCGCAATTAACACACTTAAACTGTGTTGCTTTCTCCCGTGTTATTTTTGCTCGTGTGTTGCTATCAACGTGTGTTGTTTAGTCCAATGTGTGTAGATATGCGTCTTGTATGTTGATTTTACCCGCTTTATGTGTGTTCTAATAAGCGTGTTATTGATTGGGACAGCTACGAAGGTGCGTAATAATTTAATGCGTAAAAATTGCACATTCACGTGTATGCTTTTAACGCATTACGTGTGTAATTGTAACGCATCACGTGTTACCGAATGGATAGTGTGTAGAATCAACATGGCAACGCGTGTCTAGCCTTTATGTTGTGTTATTTCTACATACTTTGAACACACGTCGAACACGCTTCGTTTTTGCAGTGCATTTGAGTAGCTACACTGCAAAAATAAGTGTGTTGTTTTTACACACTTTAGGTGTGTAAATGGCTGTAGACACTTTTTACACGTTTTAGTGTGTGAAAAATAACTGTGTAAACATAACACGGATAGATGCGTTTAAACAACACACTTACGTGTGTTATTTTCTTACACATGTTAAAACGTGTAAAAAGTGTCTACAGCCATTTAAACACTCAAAGTGTGTAAAAACAACACACTTATTTTTGCAGTACTGTATATACATAGGATGCGTCGAAATAAGAAATTGAATAACAAAAGCTTTTTAACGTCAAAATATCTGCATTAAGGGGAGACATACACCTAGGAGCCGGAAAAAGGTCATTTTTATGAATTTTTCAAGGAAAACTATTTGAAATTTCGGATTGGGGTTTTAATTATCTAAAAGTATATACATTTAAAAATTTGTTTAATTTTCTTCATTTAAAAATATCAAAAATATACAAGGATATTGTATGATCCTTGGAGCGTCGTAAAAAACTCTGCGTATACGCTACCCACGCTGCAAAAACAAGGCGTGTTTGACGTGTGTAGAAATAACACAACATAAAGTCTAAACACGCGTTGCCATGTTGATTCTACATACTTATGCATTAATGCATTAAATTATTACACACCTTCGTAGCGTCCCCATCAATAACACGCTTATGCGAACACACATAAAGCGTGTAGAAACAACATACAAGACGCATATTTACACACATTGGACTAAACAACACGCGTTGATAGCAACACACAAGCAAAAATAACACGGGAAAAAGCAACACAGTTTACGTGTGTTAATTGCGAGTTATGGATCCTATTTTAAAAATTACCATGGTTACGGCATCACGTCAAACTCATTTGTTGGTTTGACGTTGATTAATTGACAGGTTAACTAAACTACATTTAGTCTTCAATTAACCGATTAACCCGTTCAATTAACCCGATCAGGTTATCGCTTTTTTCGGCCCCTTGTCAGGTTATGGTGGGTCACTGAAGGACCGAGACATGTGAGAACACGTAATTTGCAATGAAAAATTCTGATAAAATTCCTGAACACTCTTGAATACTTCTACTTTAAGGGTACACCATGAATATTGCAAAACAATTTAAACAAATATTTTATTTTTCGTCATAAACACACCCGCCTCCCAAAAATGCGGACATTAACTAAAAATGACTCGGGTCTCCAGCGACTAACGATAACCGAATCGGGTTAAGATCTTAGTATACACACACACCCTCTATAATCAATATAATCAATATATATTCCTGACTGTTGATTATGAATTTATTTACTTACTTATATGGAGGATATACATTTTATTTACATGGAGGATATACACGTTATTTACATGGAGGATATACATTTTATTTACATGGAGGATACATATATGTAAATAGTATTGTAAAAATGCGATTGACAACTTTTATTTTATCCGGAAAATTCATCTCGTCCGTGGTTAACTAAGCTCACGTACATTGCGTCTTTCAGTTTGAAACAAAAAACAGGGTGAGGAAAAATCAAATAGCTGTAGACCCTTTTTACACGTTTTAACGTGTGCAAGAAAATAACACACGTCATTGTGTTGTTTGAACACATCTATCCGTGTTATTTTAACACGGTTATTTTTTACACACGTTAAAACGTGTAAAAAGTGTCTAGAGCCATTACACACTTAAAATGTGTAAAAACAACACACTTGTTTTTGCAGTGCACTGGCGTTTGTTCAAAAATCATCTGAAAAAAAAGAACCAAAAAGATTATTAAATTAGATACTATAATTTAGTACTTGCCGATTTTGAAAATATCGATTTATGAAAAAATGGCGGACGTTTGAACATAAATAGTGATTTTTGGGCAAAAAATTAGTTATTATTTCGCCTATAAAACAAAAACTAAGTAACGAAAAAAAATCCTATGACAAGTACTAGATAATGGTGTATAGAATAACCACAAAAAACCTCAAGGCAATCGGTTGATTGGTTTTCGAGAAATTTTGGGTATCGATTTGAAAAACGTGGTTTTGAGAAGAACGTGTTTGAAAATTTGGGAATGAATAAATGATGAAATTTGTCAACTCACATGGAATCATCGATACCAGGCCCATAGTGTACGTCTTCTACGGTCGACGAAATGTTCATAGCTTCTAAATCCTCGACCTCGACCATCTAGGTGTATATCTCCCGTTAATTGAACTGAACTCAACAGTACTTATATATTACTCTGTAGTATGTATGAGAGATGTCACTGCTTTTCTAGTGTTCGTCATGGCAACGCGCGTCTAGCCTTTATGTTGTATTACTTCTCTCCTACATACTTTGAACACACGTCAAACACGTCTAGTTTTTGCAGTGTACCGTCAAACTCCTACTAATTTCAAGACATAGAAATTCTACGATTTTGTTTACGTAAATGATGAAATTACATCGAATTGTTGGTAAAACGAGCACCAAAGCATCTGGCAAATGTGAAATCTACCCCGGTCTCGTTGGACTGCGAAGCTCGTGATTTCGTCGTGTCCTCGATGGCTGCTCGTCCAGTGTGCGCCGGCTGGTTCTACCTCGTGTTTACATTTTCACGGATCTCGCAAACTCACTGCTGCAGTGAATATTCAGCCCCTCGGCGCAACGTTCGTTTGTAAATGTTCTTCTCGTCTCTGTGCCCTCTGCACCGGTACTTGTTTTCCCGTGGGGATAATGTACCAAGAGCGGAGTAGTGATACATTGGAAGTATTGTGTTGGGTGAATTCTACGTCGAGCATACAGTATGACGCAGCTGTCTACCGTATTTCCAGACGAGATTCGTAGGTGCTAATTTGGACGACGATGCGAAATTTGGATATATGCACGAGGGCACAGGGCAACCGTGGACAATCTGATGCAGGTGGCTACATTTCACCGCATTCCAGTTGCGTTACCATCAGGAACTCAGTACAATTGGTTCTCACCGAATAGTCAGCGCGTAAGCGAATGCGCGGCTAAGCGGTCACCCATCCAAGTACTGGGCCGAGTCAAGGCTGCTTAACGAGTTTTAAGGCGTTACCCCCATTTGTAGCGCAAAACAGGCCTTTTTCATGAATTTTTTTAAAGAAAACTACAAAACTTTTTTAATCGATAAATATACCATCTTAAAGAACACATCTTGAAGAACTTTCATTAATTTTTTTATTGAAAAATATTACATTGTTTAGTGGCAAATGGCCGTCAATGAAATAATATTTTTATATACACGGTTTGCGGTGACCAACATTGCGGCGAAGTGGATTATCTGAAAAAAAATGCGAATGGATTTAGTCAAATATAAGTATAAACTAGTCTTTAATCGAAGGATTTTAAAAAATATTCATTTTTCACAAAATGGCGGACAGTCAAAGTTAATGGTTCGATTTTAACGAAAAAAACGGCCGTTTTTTGGCTATAAAACGGCCATTTTTTTCGAAAAAAAAATCAAACGATTAAAGACTACATTTTTATGTATTAAATAAGCCTGCAAAATTTCAAGAAGATCGGTTCATTAGTGTTCGAGTAATCTTGGTCACCGACTTCAGAAATGCCATTTTGAGAAAAACGCGTTTAAAGTTTCTCTTTCAACGCTCTTTCAATGCGGATTCTTCTCTTTCAACGCTCATATCTCAGTCAATTTTGTTCGGGCCGACTTGAAATGTTCAGGACATATTCTCAGATACTTATACCTCAAAAAAATGCAATAAAAAAAATCGATTTTTTCAAAATCGCAAGTGGGGTCAACCCCTTAAACACGGCAGACCGCTACACTAGGCGTTTGAACTAGTTTGACCGCTAAACTAGGCGTGTTTGACGTGTGTTCAAAAGTATGTAGAAGTAAGACAACATAAAGGCTAGACACTCACACCTTATGTATTATCCATTTTTCCATTGGCTGCGAAAAATGGCTCCTAAAGACTGTCATCAGTGGAGGCTTCTCCCCCAAGTACTACCTTGTAGCATGGAGAAAAAAAAAGTAATATCGGTACTGGTTTCGAATGTTACGAGTTCTCCGTTGCATGTGAGCGCTCCTCCTCCAAGATTCATTGATCCGCACGGGATGTCTCGATGTTGCATCCGCCCACGTGGACCCGCCATCGAGTGGGCGTCCCGCGTGTACATATGAAGGAGTCCTCACGCACACGCATTTGTACATAAGCAAAAACATGTACGGGATTTCTCCTGGCGTTCCATTCATGATGTTCCGAAATCAATCGTTACTTCGGCGAAATGAGTATCACTCATGAGCCATCATTCGCGATTGCTCATCGCGAATCTATTATCTTATCGTCCGCTTCGTAAGCAAGAAAAAACGGAAAGAAACAGAGATGCTGAATTAACGAAATACTAGGAGTATGGTTTTCTTTGTTGTTGAATTCCTTCGTACCGAGTATGCGGGATTCGTTTCATGATGACTCGTGCGCTTGTATTGCTACGGCTAGTCCAGTAGCGATAAGAGACGAACGCTACACCCCAGGCTGGGTGAGGTGAAATCGAGATGCGTTGAAACGCCGGGGAAGTCGAGATGCTGAATCCGCGATTGTCTACTCTGTCGCGTGTCTCACGAGCTACCATGCTCCAGACACCGGGGATTTACGGTTTTCGAACACGTCTACTTTTTTTCTGCTGCTGCTGCTGGTGCTGCAGTTTTTACAACTCCCTTGACGAGGCAGGAAGCTGGACTCGATAAAGTATCGCCTGATGAAAATAGCACGGAAAATGAACACGATCATTATGTGTTTTCAAGAAAAACACTGTAAAACCCTAAATTCTCGTCTGGCATCGTTGAGGGGCCTTCTCACTTTAGACGCTACAAGAAGGCTATTTTCATGAATTTTTATGATGAAGTTTGCATCGTTGGAATGCAACGAAAATGCGTTTTTTTTAAATTGCTCGAATTCCTTTTTGGCGAATCTTCGTTACGAAAATCCCTCAATCATTTTTTAAGTCACTTATTTAGAACTCTAGAATATAAATCTGCAAAAAAACATTTTCGAAGATGATCAACATAAGGAAATCAAAATATAAAAAAGAATTTTCGTTGCGTTCTAACGATGCAAACTTCAATAACATGAATTTTTTTGATTGGTTTATATTATAAATATTGATATAAAAGTTGTTACACTTAATAATCACACTTTCGAAATACACAAAAAATATTTTTTTATGTATTCATGTAACCCAAACAAACTTCAAACGCGTTTTTTCTCGAAACAACGTTTTTCGACGGCTTGTTGATAAAATCTTCGAAACTACTGAACCGATCCTCATGAAATTTTAACTACATATTCTTTACAATTATAGCTATAGCGCATATCAAGGATTTTTTTAAATTTTGACATTTACTTTTTTGCCAAAAACGGTAAAAAACATTTTTTTTCGAAAAATGTCCGCCATTTTGTTATTTTTGCATACGTAAAAAATCGTATGATATGCGCTCAAGCCATTAATATACAGAATCTAAAATCGTTTAATTTTTTTTGTTTTGGTTGATCCATCTCCGGGATTTCATCAACAGCGCAGACCTACAATTTTTCTAGGACATTTTTTTTACTGTCACTTTCGTCTATAAATAGTGACTTGAATAAATAATTTTTAAAAAATGTATTTTGAAAGTGTAACAATTTTTATATCAATATCTATAATAAAAACCGATAAAAAGATTCATGAAAATCGCCTTTTTAGGGTCTAAAGTGAGAAGACCCCTTGAAGTCACAAATCTTGAATCATTAGACGTTTTAATTGTGGTGGAAGGGCAGTTGATTGTATGAAGCGTCTTGTTAATGGTATTATTCGAGGTAAATATCGCTATGCTCAAGCATACGCGTTCGTTATTCGAAAGATCTTCGATACTCGCACGAGGGCACGAGAAAACGATGGTACGTGATCACAACGATGTTCCAACCATGGTATCGTTCCCTAGAAATGGACGACAGCGAAATTCAGTCAACGGTGGAAGCGATTCTCGGACCCGGAGTCAAGGTGATCGACTGCGAGAAAAAGAATTGCGTACGAGAGGAGGAGGTTCTCTTGATAAACGGCGTGCCGATCGCTCTGGAGGGTCCCGATGGTGTTGCGATACGCGAGGCTATGATAACGGGCCAAATACCACCCTGCGATCTTCTCAACCAGATCCTCGTCAGAGCTGGAATTCTGAGGTAGCGCGGAGTTTGACGGAAGGACACTTTGAACGACCGATCCTTTTGGATCGATCAATGCATTCGACCGTTTTGTTTCTTGAATCCAAACTTTTTTCGGCTTACCCGCTCGAAGATACCATGAAACATTTTTCAATCCACCTCAATTCGCTTCGTCCTTCGCGAAAGCAAAATCAACGGTGTTGAAGTTTGAATCGTTGGAATGCAACGAATATATATTTTTTGGTATTTAGTACAGTCGTGCTGTATATTGGAATCGAACAAAAATCAGAAGAAGGCTAGTTTTTTGACAGGTGATATTGTAGGTGCTGAATCCAAGTTTGTCTAAAAATCGGGGTGCAGGGTTTTTTAGGGGATGAAGGGGGGTGGTGAGGGTTGATTGATGCCAAACTACAACCTCTATGTGGTCGGCGCCGTGAGACAAAATGGTCAGAAAAATCCGGGCTTCAGTTTCGTCCACAGCGCCGAAGCCGTGGAAGTTCATTTTGGGGGTGTAAGAGTGGGATGCAATTTAAAAAAATCAGTTTTAATTCGATAACTTTTTAGGAAAAATTCATACAATCTTTGTTCGAATGAGATTGTTGCAGCCCTTGAAAAGACGCGTCGATCGAGTATTTGATCATCCCTCTCCAATAATATATTTGCACCAAAAAAAAAAATGTTGAAGTATATAAAAATGTTTATTGAATAGCTGAAAAACAATCTACTTTTCGGGGATGGTTTTAAATGTACGAAATGTAGAGAATAATTTTCTCTATATTTTCGTTTCTATGGACCACCCTTGAATTTTGCTTTTTCCAACCCTTGTCGGGGGTTGAAAATCAAAAATGAAATTCTGGGAAAACTATTGGCCAAAAATAAAGAGATACGAGTTCGGCGCTGTGGACAAAAATGTAGCTGAGGATTCAATCTACAAATTGTTCCACGGCGGCGAATTCGTGCGGTCGATACTTTACCCAGAATTTCATTTTGAATTTTTGAACCCCCGAGAGGGGTTGGAAAATCCAAATTCAAGGGTGGCCCATAGAAACGAAAATATAGAGAAAATTATTTTCTACATTTCGTACATTTAGACCATACCCGAAAAATCGATTGTTTGTTAGTTATTCAACAAACAAATTTTCTTGATATTTCAACAATTTTTTTAGAGGTGAAGATATTATCGAAGAGTGATGATCAAATACTCGATCGACGCGTCTGTCCAAGGGCTACAACGTTCCCATTTGAACTAAAAGTGTACGAATTTTTCCTAAAGAGTTATCGAATTAAAACTGATTTTTCAAAGTATCATCCCACTTTTTCACCCCCAAAATGAACTTTCACGACTTCGGCGCTGTGGACAAAACTAAAGCCCGGTTTTTTATGAACATTTTGTTGCACGGCGCCGACCTCGTAGGGGTTGTAGTTTGGCAGTCCACCCCCATCCCCTAAAAAAACCTGCCCTCCGATTTTTAGGCAAACTCGGATTCAGCACCCGCGGCACCTACAGAACCACCTGTCAAAAAACTGGCCTTCTTCTGATTTTTTCCGATTACAGGGTTTTACATCGACAGCACGACTGTACTAAATCCCAATTTTTTTCGGCATATTTAGACTACGAAAGTCAATGAAAACATTTTAAGAATCCTTATTAAAAATATATAATCAAAAGCTGCAAAACATTTTTTAATCACTATAAAGATCAAGAAATGAAAAAATCAAGAAGAATTTTCCTTGCATTCCAACTATGCAAACTTCACCACCATCAAATTCAAACGTACGTAATTTCGATTGGAAAACCGCAATCATGTTTTTTTTGTTTGAGAAAAGCGGATAACGAGATGTTTCCGTCTGATCAATTGACTTCATTTATCATGCTGATACCGCAGGATTGTCGTTACGAAGATTATGGTTAACGCCCCGGACTGCATGATTCCCATTGATGTGTCGTACAAAGTGTTCTTCCCTTTTCGATCCAATTGACATCCTCGTTCCAATCCGAGGGTCTCGCTACCTCCGAAGATCCACCGACGGAAAAGGAAAGACAAAAAATGATAATTATTCAAAGGGCCCCCGTTCGTTTGGAGACGTCTTTGAGCGTCAAGTCGACGGTCGTTACGAAGGAGGAGGTTACGGTGGCCCGCGGTGGCAGAGTCGTAGACGAGCGCAGCCGCGAAACCAAGGACAACAACTTCTACACCTCGTCGACCAGCGAGATATGGGAACCCGTGGGTATCATACATCGTCCTCGAAACATCAAGCCCTTCGACAGCTCGGACGATTCGAGGCCCAACTCGAACGCGAGCTCGGATCAGGGCTACACCACAAACGCGAGCAACAATCACGTGCTAAGGGAACGCGGGGGTGCTGCGTTCGGTTGTCCAATTTGCGAGGACACCGATCCCGATTGTGCCAAACGATGCCTTGGTGGATTGTCCGGACTTGGCGGTGGTAACGGCAACAAAGTGCCGGGTGTACAGACGACAACATCCGCGGTAAGCCCCTCAATTTATAACCTCCTTTTCGTTGCATCCCTTCAATGATTGTTCCCTTTGGCTCCTGTCAGCACACAAAGAACTCAACAAAACGGGACGAAAAATCCTTCTTTCAGCTTTATAGTCAAACTCATGAGAATACCCAGAGACTCGAACGTTTTCTGGAGACAAACAGATGAACGGAAATAACTGCCGCAACTCGGAAACAATCATAACGAAATTGGATTCAGGGGAACTCAGGGCAAAATGCAAACGCTAAGGTTATGTTCAAATGAAACAATACACATGAAGGAGTCGACTTTAGTTATTCTTTTAAACTAATCAACAATTATTAGGCTTTTAATTTTGGGAAAAAAAAATCAGTCTTCCTGATTTTTGGTATCCCCCATGGAAATTTATATACGCAAAAATATACTGCAAATGTGTTTTATTAATAATTGTAATATATGTGAAATGTGTGCCATATATTGAAAATATATGTTGCATATATGTGCCAAATTCTAATTTTCGTAACGTTTTTATATATGAGATGTATATGCGTGGTATTACTGTATATCAATGTATCATATATCAATGATATATGTAGCATTTACCCTGCATATATACCACATATATTTAGCATATATGTTGCATACGCACTGCGTACATACCACATATATACTGCATAAATGGTACATAAATGCCACATATATACAGATATGCGTAGCATATCTGTATATAGTGTTTATATGTAATAGAGTACTTTAACTGTAAGTTAAGTTTTTTTAAGTTTAAGTTTTAAGTTTTATTAAGTTTAACTGTAATAGTGTTTATACACAGCATATATTTTTTGTCAGGAATATGTATCAAAAATGTATGCGTCATATATGACGCATAAATGACACATATATGAGTCATATATGACGCATACATTTTTGATATATTTTTCTGACAAAAAAATAGATTAAAAATATATCGAAAATATATGCGTCGTATATGCCTCATATATGCATCATATATAGTGTTTATACGTAGCATATATGTTTTGGTCAAAAAATATATCGAAAATATATGGGTCATATATGCGTCATACATTTGGTGCATATATATTGAATATATACGTATTATTCTATTTTTCGTCACTATATATGCGACCGATACATATATATGTAGCATACATTTTCTGCATATATTTTACATACATAAATTTCCATGGGGGATGGAACATGTATTTTTAAGTAAAACTTTATTTTCCCCATCTTATGGGACACGAATGATTGGCAACTTTTGCATATAAACATGGTTTCATTCTCAATACCAGCAATTTGATAAGCCAATCGTTTTCTAGAGACAAACAGATGCAACGGAAATTGCTGCTGTAACTCGGAAGCAATCAAATCAAAATTGGATTTAGGGGAACTCAGAGCAAAATGCAAATGCTAAATGTCAACAAATTTGTATCATGCTATTCCGTCTGTTTTCCGGAATGTAGTGAAAGGCCAATAGCGTAGCACGTACCCAGAAGACCCATTTAAAAAAATTAGACATAAAATTATCGCGTACCGGCTGAAAAACATTTTTACGAGTAACTTTGGGTAATTCGATGCGAAAAAAAATCAATTTTCAAAAAAAAGCCCGAGCACTTTATATTTTGAGAGTATTTTGAAAATGTTAGAAAGTTTTACTGATCGGTAACGTAAGTTGCCCAGATGTAGAAAAAAATGATATCAGACATATTGAGTTCAGCAGGGAACTAATCAGTCAAATTATAGGCGATATTGAAAATGTCGGAAAACAGTATTTTGGTGTTCTCGGCAGTCATACAATTTTTTTAACATTGAACCGGATTGCCATGATGCAGTTCGGTCGATTTTCTGTCATTTTTAAAAATGCGCTCAGGCTGGATGGTACGCACAACATGTCTGAAAACGAAAATTTTAGTAATGAGATATCAAAATCCATGTACGTTTTCAATATCAGACGAAATATGATAATACCGTCTGCCAATTTGTCTTTATCCTTTGAAGCATGCATTTTTCGTTACGTGCACGTTTTTCTGCACTTTTGTCATTGATGACACCCGCTACGTGAAAAATAAAAATCTAATATCTATGTTTTAGTAGTTATTGACTTGAAACGCATGTACAACTGCCATGTCTAATTAAAAAACACTTTTGAAGTTTTTCTCAAAACTGCATTATCGAAATTGGCGTGCGGGATTACTCAAAAACTATTGAGCCGATTGAGTTGAAACTTGGTAGAAATATTGATAATATTGGTACCTTCTACTTGACAATAATTGTTTTTGAAAAATTGGAGAAAAAAAAACTAATTTTTTAATCCACATTTTACAGAAATGTTGCGTGAAATGTTGATTTTTTTGCAAACGCGTGCCATTTACTTAAATTTGCATTTCCTTCATTTTAACCCTTAGTAGACACACTTAGCTAGAATCACGTTATAGTCATACTGGGTCCATGGGACCCAGGCGTTTTTAAATTGTTATAAATAATGAAATAATGCATTGAGCGATATGAAAAATACAGTGAGGTATAATTTGAACCTTGTTTAATTATATTATTGTTTACAAGGATATCGGTTAGAAATCAAAAATTAAATTTTAAATATGCAAAAAAACGTGAAAAATGACTTTTTTTTTACAAAAATTGCCGTAACTCTTGTAATTATTGACAAATAAATGGTTTTATAATCTAGAAACAATGTACTTTGAAATAGACATAGCGGTTTCTGTGGACTTTTCAAAAAGTATATTTATTTCATCCAACGCAGGTGCGATTTAGAAGGAAAGAATGAAACGCTTACGCATATAAAAAAATGTATGTTTATTGGAAAAAAAAGTTGTACGGCATGAAAATAATTTGTTTGGGTCCCGTCGACCCAGTGTGACTATAAAGGGTTAATTACCGTCACATAGAAACTATACATGTTCTAACTGAAAAAATGTTTGACCTTTTTCGCAAATCGAAGTCTACGGGGAGGTAGACTGCACGTCGATTCGCAACTCCCGCGGCGACCTTGCTGTAACACTCTGCCACAGCTCGGCCATTTTGATGATGAATTAATTTAAAACAACTGTTTTGTATACTTAAATATACTAAAGTATACCTAAAGTTTGATAATTGTAGAATAATTATTTCTTAGTTTAAAAAATCTCTCAATATTGCTTATTTTTTACTGTTTATATGTATATCCCGCCTGAACATAGCAGAAATATGCACCCACAAGTCAGATCTAGGGTCATCAAATCTACCCATTTTATACGGTTTTGGTCGCAATTTTGGTGGTTTTGGTGCTATAAGCCGGATTTACAGTCTGTTCCCTTCAATGTCAACTTCCACCTCAATCTCGAAGTCATCCCCAGCCACATCGTGACATTAATTTTTTGGGTACACATGCCTTCAGGTTGGTACCATTCGAAGCGATACTCTGCATGCGTATATGCAAATGACCGTGCATTGAAATTTTGCGAAGGCCCAAATAGCCCTTACATGACATCATTGTCCTTTGCAAATACTCGCCGCTCTCATTTCCCACCAACTCCACACTCTAACGTTCTCCTTCTCGCGGCACCTACCTCCACTGTAATTCCTAATAATTAGGGCACAGTTGAATCCCTCCGTCGAGAGAGCTTCAAACGACACCCTCTTCAACGGGCACCTACTACTAACGTTCTGCGCTGATGCATGCGCGTTTGCCCGAGTGTTAATACACTTGATGTTCCTTGCTTGCGCCCTCCCTTCGGTTTTATCGTGGCGATGGTTCGCGATTAACGTACTCGAGTAGTTCATGTACCCATGCACACAGAAACACACACCCACGTTTGCGTATATGGGCGGAGGATGTTTGGAACCCACTCTATCCATTCAACGTAGGCTATCATCGCATTTAGCGGTTTTGAGGACGGCCCTTGATCTTCGCGCATAGATATGCTCATATTTAGCTGAAGGTGGATTCAATCCATCGGGGCTTACGCGATGCTCGGTATGGGGACTATTGGCTAGTATGAGAACGGTCTTCGATGTCGAATGTCTTCAAAATCGACCCCCAACTCCAAGACACACACATGTGTATACATCTATGTGTATGTTTATGCATATGTTTGCGGACGACGTTTATTGCATGGATGTACATATGAGCTACTGGAGCGGGATAAAAGTGGGTAACAGGGTCTCTCGGTGGCTTCCTGCGTCACTTCTGTTACAGCAACGCGTTTTCTTTCGTTTTTTTTCTTCATCGGCTAGGAGCCCGGTGAGGGTCGGATTTGAATAATAATTCATCACTCTCGGCTGTCCCTCTCGCTCTTTCTCTCTTTATCGTGCTCCTCCCTCGATACGCGAAGATTCTCGTTCACTGACCGTACAAGAGGTGTGTCTCGCGGCTTTCCTTTCTCCTTTTTCTCATTGCCTTCCTCTTTGATTTCTTGTTTGCTCGCCACTTCCTCCGGCGAATAAGTAACGCGTGTCCCGGTGCTGTGAGAGCAATAGTCCAGTAAAAGAGACGAAAACCCAGCACTTTTTAGCGTGGAATATGAATTTTTGACTGAGGATAGATGGTTGCGTATTGAAAGTAAACCCAATAAAATTTGGCCCCTCAACTCGCGCCAACCCTAAGGAATAGGGGTTGAAAATTTTTAAATCGCCGTATCTCGAGAATTAATAGCCCGATGGAAAAATGTTCCAAACAAAAGTTCTTTGGAATAATAAAATACGCATAAAGTTATCTGACGTCCAATCGTTTTTGTGCCGCTATTTTCAAAGATAGGGCGTTGGACTTTGAATAACTTTATACAAATTTTATTATTCCAAACAACTTTTGTTTGAAAGTTTTTTTGATCGGGCTGTTAATTATCGAGATACGCCGATTTTTAAGTTTTCGACCCCGTTTTCTTAGGGTTGGGGCGAGTTGAGGGGCAACAATTTATTGGGGTTACTTTCACTATGCAACCATCTACCTTTTGTCAAAAATTCATATTCTACGCTAAAAAATGCTGGGTTTTCGTCTCTTTTATCGGACTACAAGCTACGAGATTGAATAACGGCGGAGCGTGCTGAAAAAAATCGTAGACTCACCGAGCACGTAGCGAGGAATAGCTCCAGTTTTCGATTGGCGCGGAGGCAAACGAGGAGAAAACTTGCAGTCGCATGGCTCAGCCGATTGTGTGGAAAATTCGAGACAAAAAAGGAAAAACGAAACAACGAAGAGTGGAAATTTCTTGTACGTTTTCATATAAGATACTTTAGCGAGAGGGGAGAGAGAGAGAGAGGGGGGGCAACGATGACGCCGTTCCGCATGACGAGTGCTATATTGTCTACCACGTTAATATGGGCACTTCTGGTCGCAGCCGAGTCGTAAAAGTCTCGGGTTTCTTTTGCTTTAAAAAAAAGCGTGTCCGTCATGATAGGAACGCCTGAACCAATTTTTTTTGCGTTTTTTGAAGCTCTCTTTTTCCTCATCAAAGAACGATCTTCAAAGCTCTCGCGACTGTCTTTTCATTTCGCGATAATTACATTTTTCCTTCGGGATTCCATCTCCAAACGGGCTCGTGGCGATTATTTCAATGTTGCATTTCGCGGATAAATTCGCTTTCATAAGGCGGGAGCCTGAATTAGAAGGTACAAAAAAAAGTTCCTTCGGAATTTTTTGTAGAAGGAAAAATAATAAGTGAGCCCAGTAAACATTGAGGTTTGCATGTATGTTTGGTATGTATGAAAAAAATGAATACATGAAACAATAAATGACTGCAGATTTATAAGCATATTCCATGTGCGTCTTGCCACTGCAGTTCCCAATTGGCGGGAAAGATGCAGCTCAAAATTCTTGACTGAACCAAATAATCCAACAAAATTTTCCATTGTCATATTTGTTTCTTCTGAGTGAATTATGAAAAAACTGAAAAAGTCGTGAAATTATAACCTTTCGCAGGTTTGAAAAAAAATGTTTTAGAAAAAACACTTTAACGTGCTATAAAAATCATTTAAAGTATTTTTCAACGACTTTTTAAATTCACTTAGAAAAGATTTTCATACTGAAGAAAATAAACTTTGGTTTGATTCAATAGGTCGTTTAGTTTTTCTGCTATCACGCCCGCTAATTTGGAAAAAGCGTGAAAAGGAAAACTGGAGCAAACGCGCTTCAAAGTTTTCAATAGGAGAAAATATCAATCGCTTCTGTGCTTTTGGCCTTGTATCTTCGAAAATATGCCGATTGGCCTCTGTAACTTTGCAAATATATTCTTGGATAGTTTATCTATCGATTTAAGCAATAGAATAAAAAAGATTTTTCGGACCTTCTAATTAAGACACCCGCCTGAAGGGAGGACACCATTGTCCTATTTATTTGGGATTTGTAAAAAAAGCATGTCATTAGGCATACGTTGAACTCATTTCGTGTAATTTCTTATTAAAGAAGAAAGTAAAAACAATAACGTTATTGAGGTATCTGCCTCATTTATTGAGTTATTCAGCCTCGATATAAAAACTATGGCCCAACAGTCGGATCGATAACTCGACAATGGTTGGTCTGAAAAATGAAAATGAAAAAGTTCTATAATCTATATAAATGTAGTTCTCGTTGTACGTGTCCGTTAAAAAAATCACTAAATAGAGTGTGTTCAAAAAAGTGATTGAAAAAATCCCAGTATACGTAAATCGTTGCGCTACTTGTTCTCACTAAATCGTCCGTAACTTGGTCAATTTTCAATATTTTAACTTGAATTTGCTTTTAGATATTCTTGAATATGTAACCTTTGAAAATATGCAAAAAATGAACTTTTTTACCCGTCACAGTGGTGTCTTGCCTTGATGACTATTTTTGTGCCACGTTGCACGAAAATTGGCTCTTTTGATACCGCCAAAAGTGACATGCTTCACAGACTTCAATGGTCGTTTTAACTTTGAATGTTTGCTGTCGAACGTTCGAAAAAAAAACTGTCTCACACGCGTTTCGTCACTGAGGATATTGTTCATTTGTTCAATATTTTGGGGCTTATCGTAGGTCCGCGGAGTGGGCAGAGGCAATGACCGTTTTATCGAGATGTAGGTGGGAAATCCGGTATTTCCGAACCAGGCGATATCGGTTGGTTCATCGTATCCGCACACGGCACACACGACACACACACACACACACACCGATATTATATATATATATATATATATATATATATATATATATATATATATATATATATATATATATATATATATATATATATATATAATATATCACGTGTCACGTGTCACGTGTATATATATATACACGTGACTATCGCGTGCGTGCAACTTAAGCGTGCTCTAACGACCCGGGAGCTTTTTTTGTTTCTTTTTTGTTGCCTCGCACATTCAGGTGAATTCCAGTAGGCAACTTGTCGGGGTGTCCCTGTTCAGTTAGCGTGCTTCTTATACCACGTTTCTGCAATAAATTTTATCTCTAGTTCGTGCTTCGAATTTAAAGTGACCGGTGCTCGATCTCCAAGGAATAATCGGAAAACCTGTACTCGCATCATTATGAAGTCGAGCATGTGTGTGTGTTTTTTTTTCCACGTGTATTTTTTCTCCCACGTTGCAAGGCCTCTTTTTCATTCGGTAATCATCTTTGGACAGTTTGCCATTGACAGCATTTTGTCGTCGTGCCGAAAATGGTAACGATCAGGCAAACGAAGGGAAAATGTAAAAATAAATCAGTGGAAAAGTCAATGTCGCCAGTTTTTCAACTGACCATTCGTTGCGTTGCAGATCGTCTTTTGTTGAATTTCAGAATGACAGGTTTCCTTGCGACTATCGTCTTCCTGGTAATATGCAAAATTGGAACACGAGCGTAATTTCCGCTGAGTCACATAACTCTCGTACATTCCAGCGTGCATTTCAAAGTTATGGAAATTAAGCCGAATTGCGCTGTACTGCTTTCAATGTTTGGAGTACGAGATCTTATTCAGCCATCTGGCGGCTGAATGCAACACTCACTCGTCATTGGATGACCGACACTGCGAAGATCAGTAGTCCTGGTGTTTCCTGTCTTACCGAGCTCGCGGTGCAACGCTCTGCCGGTAACGCTGTATTACCTACTGCTGGTGAATTTGCAGCGGTTGGTACCGTACCGACTAACGGTAGCTGGTACAGTGCTCCAATGCAACGTCTACAGGGATTGTTGAATTTCCCGATGATGAGGAGGGTCCCTGTAGCTTTCTCGGCTCCATGGGACGGTGTTGATTGAGGTGCTCGCGGCTGATGGTTATCCTACGCTGATGTCATTTCTTGCGGGCAAGTGCTACCGGCCTTATCGACTTCTCGCATACCAGGTGTTTGCGCCGACGATTAATGAAATCCAATTACTCCCAATGAGTAATAGCTTGAGATTGGAGGGAAATTGGGAAATTAATTTGGAGGAAGGACATTATTATATGGAAGCGATTGGCGGAGAGTCCATTTATGTTCCTAGGTTTTCTGGGATTTCGAAGGGAGATAGAATCCGATAGTACAGTCTTGCTGTATATTGGAATCGGAAAAAAATTAAAAGGCCAGTTTTCTGACAGGTGATTTTGCAGGTGCCTCCAAGTTTGCCTCAAAATCGGGGTGTACGGTTTTTTAAGGGATGAACGGGGATGGGGGTGGATTAATGCCAAACTACAACCCCCACGGGATCGACGCCGGAAGACAAAATGTTCCGAAATATGCAGGATTTATTTTTGTCCACAGCGCCGAAGTCGTAGAAATGCATTTTGGGGGTGAAAAAGTGGGGTGCAATTTTGAAAAATCAGTTTTAATTCGATAACTCTTTAGGAAAAATGCATACAATTTGTGTTCAAATGGGAATATTGTAGCGCTTGAGAAGACGCGTCGATCGAGTATTTAGTAATCCTTCTCTAATAATATTTTCACCCCCAAAAAAATTGTTTATTGAATAACTCAGAAACAATCGAGTTTTCGGCGATGGTTCAAATGGACGAAATGTAGAGAAAAATGTTCTCTATATTTTCGTTTCTATGGACCACCCTTAAATTTTGCTTTTTCCAACCCTTTTCGGGGGTTGAAAATTCAAAATGACATTCTGGGAAAACTATTGACCGAAAATAACGAGATACGAGTTTGGCGTTGTGGACAAAAATGTAGCTAAGGGTTCAAGCTACACATTGTTCTACGGCGGTCAATTCGTGCGGTCAATAGTGTTCCCAGAATTACATTTTGAATTTTCAACCCCAGAGAAAGGTTGGAAAATCAAAATTCAAGGGTGGTCGATAGAAACGAAAATATAGAGAAAATTATTCTCTACACTACGTACATTTAAACCATACCCGAAAAATCGATTGTTTTTGAGTTATTCAATAAACCATTTGTTTTTGGGTTTCAACAATTTATTCGGGGTGAAGATATTATCGGAGAGTGAGGATCAAATACTCGATCGACGCGTCTTTTCAAGGTCTATAACGTTTCCATTTAAACAAAATGTGTACGAATTTTTCCTAAAGAGTTATTGAAATAAATCTGATTTTTCAAAATTACACCCCCCGTTTTTTTTTCCCCAAAATGTACTTCCACGACTTCGGGGCTGTGGACAAAACTAGAGCCCAAATTTTTCTGAACATTTTGTCTCACGCTGCCGACCTCGTAGGGGTTGTAGTTGGCATCAATCCACCCCCCATGCCCCTTCATCCCCTAAAAAACCCTGCACCCCGATTTTTAGGGAAACTTTGATTTAGCACCCGCGGCACCTACAGAATCACCTGTCAAAAAACTGGCCTTTTTTCGATTTTTTACCGACTACGGGGTTTTTAAGTGACAGAACGACTGTACTACGAGCAGACTCACGGTGGAAAGTTACCTTTTGTCCTGAGGGTGTATGCCCGAGTTGAAACTTCCCTCGTTAATGGGTTATGTCTAATTTTCACAATCGAAAACAGCTCATTTTGGGATTTTCTCTTATAAAAACGCGATGGCAATTTTTTTTAGAAAAAAATGGGTATTTGAATAAGTGTCATCTGAAGAACACTCTGCAACTTTTTGTGTAAAAATATTTAATTTTAATCGATTTACAGCCGATGTCCGGGAAGTACCTCCCGAAAACGCCTTTTGCGTTGAGCAATGCCCTCCCGAACCAGGTTATGTAATATCAAAAAATCAAACAGATATCGTCGGTATATTAGCTTATCCTATAATCAATCGAAGGATTTTTAAAAATATCAAATTGAAAAAAATTACGCGTGTTCAAAGTAAGTCTTGATTTTTGCGAATAAAAATGGGCATTTTTCATTCATCGAATCGAAAGAATACATCGGAAAAAAATCGTTCCATAAAATATTATGTTTTTACATCTTGAAAAAGGCCTGAAAATTTCAGTAAAATCGATGCATTAGTTTTTGATATATTTAGCTCACCGATTTGGAAACCGTCCTTTCGAGGAAAAAAACGTTTTCGGGATAATACCACTCTAGCGGCAGAAAATAAGGCCTAACTTTGACAATTTATTTTGGGAGTATGAAAAAAGGAATAGGATTTCTTTTGAGAGGGTTTATTTAACACATATTAAAGAATACAAAAAATGTTTTTATTATAATTTTCATACAAAATCGCGGTGGCTAAGCCCATATTGAATAATGCGTTTTTTACAAATAGCTTCATTCCTGGTTTTCTCGTAAAGTACAAAACCAGGAAAAAAAAACAAAAAAAAATTTATATGTTATTAGCTATAGATACGTAGCTAATAACATTACAACTTGTTGAAATTGAATTTTGAAAAAATTGCGCACTTTGAAAGAAATTAATCGATTATTTGCCCAAAAAATAAGCAGTAAATTGTGTATAAAAAAAGTTTACATATAATCAAAAAACGGCTGCGTACTCCCATAGAGAATGTAATTGTGATGCTACTGTCAACATTTTAATTCGATCCATGCAAAGGTGTTCGAGTAATTCTTCCTCCCCGTTTTAAAAAAGTGACTTCGAGAAAAACGCGCTTAAAGTTGTACGAGGCGCCGGGAATAAGTCCAAGGCGCTGCGGCAAAACCGATAATCAAACCTTTTAAAAATACATTTTCGCTACAGTACCAATTGCATATTGTTTTTATCGGCTCAAAGTATTTTCTCAGCCAAGAAAAAACAGTTTTTCCAAAATCCTAGAGTGGTGTTATCCCTTAAAGTTTCAAACGACGCTCCGAGCGTTCCGACGGGCGTCAGCATAACAGCCTACTAATCTGCCAATTTTTATCCGATCACCTTGAAATCTTTCGAGAACATTCATAAGATGAGATACTGTCAAAATATATAGGTTTTAAGGGGTTACCCCCACTTGCGATTTTGAAAAAATCGATTTTTTTTATTGCATTTTTTTGAAGTATAAGTATCTGAGAATATGTCCTGAAAATTTCAAGTCGATCCGAACAAAATTGACTGAGATATGAGCGTTGAAAGAGAAGAATCCGCGTTGAATGAGCGTTGAAAGAGAAACTTTAAACGCGTTTTTCTCAAAATGGCATTTCTGAAGTCGGTGACCAAGATTACTCGAACACTAATGCACCGATCTTCTTGAAATTTTGCAGGCTGTTTTAATACATAAAAATGTAGTCTTTAATCGGTCGATTTTTTTTTCGAAAAAAATGGCCGTTTTATAGCCAAAAAACGGCCGTTTTTTTTCGTTAATCTCGAACCATTAACTTTGACTGTCCGCCATTTTGTGAAAAATGAATATTTTTTAAAATCCTTCGATTAAAGACTAGTTTATACTTATATTTGACTAAATCCATCCGCATTTTTTTCTTCAAATGATCCACTTCGCCGCAATGTTGGTCACCGCAAACCGTGTATATAAAAACATTATTTCATTGACGGCCATTTGCCACTAAACAATGTAATATTTTTCAATAAAAAAATTACTGAAAGTTCTTCAAGACGTGTTCTTTAAGATGGTATATTGATCGATTAAAAAAGTTTTGTAGTTTTCTTTTAAAAAATGCATGAAAAAGGCCTTTTTTTGCGCTACAAGTGGGGGTAACGCCTTAAATCCATTTAGGTATAGTCATTATATAGATTTTGAAGTTCTTCTTCGACTCTTACAGGTAGACATAAGGCTCTTACAGTTAGACAGTTAAGGCTGATGATCTACGTAAACTCTCAAAAGATTCTGACCTCTTTGCGCAGTGTCACTTTCAGATGATAACAAAGTAAGCATTTAGACAAGCCAAAACAAATTCCCAATCGATATTATCGTAGGAGGGAACAGGATTATGGAATTACGAATAAGGTTGCCAATCTCAGCTATTAGGTACTTTCTGAAATATGATACTCCTCGCACGGTGAAATGACAGCTGCCCAACCCCCAAGAATGTTCTCATACCTAACAACGTCCCATCGGAAGTCTGGTGACTCGCTGCTCATTCGCTCTGTCCGCGAACCTCCGTTACAATGGCTATCCTTTTCGTTTCTTTCTTTGTTTACAATCACGTATTACGTATTCTTCGAGTATATCAATCGTCCTGACGGGCTCTCGCGTTAATGACAGGCTCGTGTGCTTCATGACACAAGACACAAAGATACGAGGCCTCCGTGCTCCCGAGTTTACGGGTAAGGACACACATAACGTCGGATCGGAAATTTCCAAGTGACGGAATCACGACGGGAGAAACGTGATCGGCCTATACAAGCCGGGAAAAGTCTCGCACACGTCATAGTAGATAGGAAAGCTTTCTCTAACGTGCTCGACAAGACCCAAGACGCGTTACTTCTCGCTCCTATCATCCGACATTTTCCGACACGCCCCGTTACATTCCCATACCTATACCCTGCACCGAGAGCCCCCACGAAAATCCTCTCCAACCTCCGACCCACCTCGAACCTCAACATTCGTTCGATCCACACGTAGAGCGTAGGTATATGTGAGTCTTGCAATCCAACGCATACAAACTCGTGCCGCATCGTCGCCGCATACAGCATTGCTCCCACACCCGCGACCTTTCCATCAATTTTCCTTCGACGTTTCTCTTCTCGTCTTGGCCCGCGTTCGAAATTCGCGCGAGGTAACGAAAAAGCCTTGGAGGCTGCTGGAAACCACCAAAAAGCTGGCCAATACTTCAGCTTCGCGAGAACGAGTTACATCTCGGCGGATGCATATGTATGTGGGTGTGAAATCAAGAACTAGCTTATCGACAGTAATCTACGTGGGACATGGAGGGTTTCAATAGATTGGACTCGAAGAAAGAAAACATGTATGCACACGTGTTGACATCGATCGTAAGGAGATGGAAATAATTTCCTTTTCATTTCCAGTCGACAGTTCTCCCCGAGAGATTAACTTTTGATGTTCGGTGGAATTCGAAATGATGTTGAAGTCTCGTGCTTTCAACCATGCTCGATTTTAGCTCAGCCCTATTGCTTTCTGGATACTCGGAATATCTATATATTCGGGAGTACATTTTTAACTTATATTTGTATTTTTCTCTTGAGCTGAACCTAATGTAATTTACATAACTAAGATGATGAGTGACATGGCTCTTCTTCGTCCTGCTCACTCTGTGTGTCTTCAGGAACGTCCCCGGAATGTGAATCCGACAAGGAACATCACTTAAATGTCCGCCTCCGATTTTGGTGAAACTCATAAATGTGATAAAGCATTGCAAACTATTAGATAGGTATTTTTATTTGCGGAAAAACGTTTTTATGGGGGGAAACGATCCCTCAAAGAAAGGCGTATCACCCCTTAACTTCATTATTCTTCAATTATGATATAGTGGATTTTTTATCGCGTTAAAGTCGAGGAATTTTGGTTTTTGATTCATTCAGATCGGAGGACTGCTTTTGGGTGAAACTGCAAAACCACCCCTCGATGAGCCTTTCTTTGAGGGGTGGTTTCCCCCCTTAAAACGGTTTTGCCGCAGATAAAAAAATACGTGTCTAATAGTTTTCATTGTTTTATGACATATATGCGTTTCAACAAAATCGACGGAGGACACTTAAGACCTTAGTTATTATTACCTCACTTTTATTTTTCGCTTCCCAAAAATTTGCCAAAAAATCGTCAGATAATTGTTAATAACCAACGAACTATGCAATATAAAAAATCCTACGTACTTCCATAGACAATGTATTTTCTTTAGATATATTCAACATTTCAAGTAAATCGGTTGAAAATTGTCTGAGTTATGTTTCCACCCAACTTGAAAAATTCAGTTTTGAGATAAACGCTGCACACCCGCCATTTTGAAATTAAGGGCGTCAAAAAAATTATTGTATACAGTCACTGATATGTATGACAAACACCCTTTTTTGTAATCTCGATTTACTTTGTAGTTTTTCTGAAGAAAAAAAAATCCCCAAAAAGCCTAATTTTCGGACTCTAGAGTGGGCTAACCCCTTAAGCGATGTGTCTTGTGAGTCATCTTCAGAGTTAGGTTCAGCGGGAATCATCAATTCAATTGCACGCTTCGTAAACGGCATTGATTTGGGGGGGGGGGGGGGGGGTCTCATGCTAGTGATCAGTGGGTCGGAATTTAGTAATAGCCTGTTCATAATATCAAGGTTACACTCCGCCTGAATATAAATTCTCTATTCTTTTCACTATCATGGTTGTTCACCCCCGACTCGAAAAAGTGCGAATGAGTGTGGCTGATTTGATGGTGATTATATTGCACAAACTATCATCTCCCAATAACGATTTCAATAATGACCGGGACGAACCCGGAAATACAACAAAGAGCCTCTTATGCGTAAAAATCTGGTAGAAAATTGAACAATTCTAAACTTTTTTCAAATGACGAAAAAACAACATTCGAATTATAAATGACACAGCGAAGTTTTAAAAGTATGTGTTCTTATCTGCGCGATCCTAATTCGTAACAATATTGGCAAAGAAATCACTGTTACTAAAAATGTTTACTTTTTAAGGGGTTATATACAGTCATGAGGCCCAAAAAGATCGATTTTCCAAGAATTTTTCTTGAGACCTTTAAATCTATTAACGTAAAAATGTGTACACATATTGTGGTAACTTTTAACTGTATTTTAACATTTTTTATTTGTAAACATAATTAGTTTGAAAGCTGCTATAGCTGAACTCCGGGCGCACCTCTAAAATAGGCGTCTTGCGGTGAGCACGATATCTCTGGACTGGAACATCTAAAATGAAAAAACCAAAAATATTTGGTTAATATAATGTTTGGTTAATATAATGATCTTGTAATTGATTGAGTAATATTTGATCTTGTAATTGATTGTAGTTGATGATCTTGTAATTGATTGAGTAATATTTGGTTAGTATAATGATCTTGTAATTGATCGAAGGAATAAGCAAAATAATAATTTTTGACAAAACGGTGGCTTCTAAAAAAAATCGATTTTTGACAAAAATTTACGCCTTAAATTGTTTATAAAATGGAAAATATTTATCGGTGAGAAAAAATCTTCGATTGATTACTAAAAAATATACTTGAAAAGTTTGTGTTAAAATTTCAGACTGATCGGTTCAGCCGTTTCCGAGAAATCTTGCTCACCGACTTTCAAGACACAGTTTTGAGAAAAACGCGTTTCAAGTTTCAAAAGCACTTTCGAACGCTCGGACACGTCATTACAAATGTGCGTGTAACTTCGAGAATATTCGCCGGATTGACAAGAAATGTTCTGTATGTGTACTTAAATATATGTACATTACGAAAATAAAATAAATAAAAAATCGAATTCTCGAAAATGTTAACTGTATATAACCCCTTAAGGAGGTACGGTGATGACCATGCTAGTAAACTTAGAGTCTATTTCACGCCGCAATACCGCCCCGTTTTAGATTTATGTATATGGCCTATTTTTCGAGAAATATTTTTTAAGTATTGGATTTCGAGTTTTCTATTATTTTTATGATATGGAAACAACCTTAATAATCTACTACTCGACTTCAGTAGTACGCCATATCGTTGACGTTTAGCATCGTCGCATTTTCGGTGGCTGTCATCGGTTCCACGCGCCCGGCTCATTATTTTTTGTAGTCGGTTAACATGGAGAATGAAAATACTGTGGAAGTTTATCAAAAGAGTAACAGGATTGTACATGAAGTCCAGTTTAGAGACAAATGTAGATTCTGACGGACAAGAATTAGAAAATGAAAAGATAATATTGCGATTGCAAATAAAAAAACGTCGCGTTGAAGTTAACCTCAATGTCCAATGTCCAATCTGTCCAAAGTCAAAATATATTTCATCGATTGTTATGTTATTTTTCCCTTTTCCAATTTTCACTATATTTGCAGGTATAAAAAGGAACGTTTATTTTATATGACAGTTCGCCCATGCTGAATTTATATATAGATGCGTTGTATAGGTACATGTCGCCAGAAAAATTGAGATGCCTTTGCTGTACGTAAAAGAACTTCAAGTAAATATCGACGAAAGGTCCTTTATAATCCATTAAAAAATGTACGGCTTCGCACAATCATATTTTTAATTCGCGTTGAAAATATCCGATAGACGAATCAAATTTGCGCGGGTATCCGGCGTTGCCACACGTCGATCAAGATGGCTGCTGTTATGTCACGAGAAGTCTCGCTCTCCGAAAATTTCGGTTTTTGCGACTTTATTTCTAAATTTATTGCTTCTTTCTGCGGTGAGCTTTCCAATTCAAGGCGCCTTATCGATCACAAAGATTTAACGAACGCAAACATCAGTTTTTTTTACGTGTTTCTTGGCTCCAAGTAGCACAAAAAAATCGATATATCAGAGGACAGGCACATTTTGTCGTCTACGTGTGACTAATTCACCAACTTTAACAATTAATAACTCGGAAAGTGTACGATAAATCTCGTGGAAACTCCGCATACGCATGGACGAAGGTCTCGACAATGCTATAAAAAAACATCGGGCTTTTATCTTGAACTCCCTCCAATCACCGTACCTCCTTAACATAGACAGTCAAGCTTAGAAAGCCAAGAAAGATACATCCACTTGCAGCGATGGTAAAGTTCTGACTGAAACTAGGGCAGCGGGTGCAACCGATGAGAGACAAGGAAGGGTTGCTCTCTAGTCATTTAACAATAATAATGACCGGTTTTTTGTACCTGAGTTAAGTTTTAGAAATTTACTTATGAACAGCTGGATCGTCAGCACACGCGAATGTGCGTCGTGCTGAACTTTGGCAACCGGGCACTTTGAACAGGCGCGATGTGTTGACATGCATATGTAAATAGTTGTTTATTTCGCATAACCCATTATGTGACATCAAATGATATGACATCAAAAGTCGACCCAAAGCTGTTTAAAAAATTGCCCCTTTTGTTGATGTAGCCTTTTGGTTCATAAGCCATTTGATGAAAACATCCATTCAGCAAGTGATTTTAAGAAAATTACTACGGCTCCTGTTTCGAAAACTTAAGTTCGGGGAAAAAAAGAAGCTAGATAGTTATCATCGAAACTTCTGTCCGTCGCTTATCCAACGATATTCGAAAACCGCAACGTGTCGAAAAAAAGTGATTGAGTTCCAATTGGATGTTGGAAGTACGTCCGTACCTAACGATCCGAACGGAATCCTACTTCAACACCGGATCCGCACTTGACCGCTTTTTTGTTGTTACATATGTACTCTCATTGCACGAGAGTACATACGGGGCTATATATCGAGGAGCACGGGCCTCCCTGTATCGTGGTGTCAACGTATATAGGCGGTACGACGTTAGTTACGATTTTCATTAGTTGGCAAAATGTTGGCGCCTCTAGCGTCAATCCGGCTCGCGGACATTGATATTTTAAGTGGCGCGGGAGAGAGAGCAAGTCAACGAGGGACGGGATGCCGTTTAAGGGAATCGATTAGCGAGTCGGTGGTCTATTCGACGTCAGAGGCTGTGTAGGTACTCGCACGAGAGGCTACCGTATACATTGTAACGGTAACGGTCGCCCAAAGCCAAAGCCGAGAGCCATCGTGCACGTTTGTCCTGATGCTTCTGCCGATGCTTTCCGGCGGGCATACTGGGATAGTTGGAAGGTTCAGAAGTGCCCCCCGCCGACGCCCCGGGGCCCGTGTCCCCTTCCCCGTTTCGCTTATGCAGAGGATCTCCCCGTCGCTGCGGCTCACGGTAAACGGAGAATCCGAAAACCGATCGATAAATTCAATTAAATTTCGTAACACGGCAGTCAGTGGGACGGCCCTCCCTACCCCCTTGCTCGCCCCTTTGCTCCACCTGACACCCACCAAATTGCATTTTATGCACGGCGCAGAACTCGACTATATAAAGTCCCTCTCTCTCTCTCCCGTTCCTGCACCACCGGCCGATAACCCGAATCACTCGATATATACAAATAAAGTACACACTCCTCTCCTATTCGCTGCATTCGAAATTCTATAAGTCGCCCTTGTGTGCGTTTTCCTTGGCAGCGTTCGGTTCGCTTTTTTTACGGCTCTCCTGTCTCCCTCTTTCTATCCCGGAAAAGTTTACATCCTCCCGGGGGCGTCTGCTGCGGGAGAGTCGAAAAAATATATACACGGAGAGATGTAAAAAGAATGAATTTGATATAAAAAAAATATGAGGATGTTTAACAACTTTCTTGGCTCTATACCGGGGCGTGTAAACGCGTGTACGTCCATACGAGTGTGGACTTTCCGGGGCTTGATGAGGCACATATTGAAGAAGCGTAAACGGAAATTTGTTGTACTTGGTTGCGCAGTTTGATGCTAAAATGCCAAGTATCGACGGCTGACGTGAGCCGAGCAGACATTTGTTGGGGAGCCCCAGATCCTACCACATCCCTATAGGGATTTGATAAGGACGCTGCGTGGAGGGAGGCCACTATGAAAGCAAACTGGATTCCGCGCTATTTTCCTATTGACATCGTTCGAGACTTTTTCATTTGATACTCTCATCCGGAATTTGTTGGATCTCCGAAAATAGAGTCTTCGTGTTCCCGTGCACTAATTTGTTGGGGATTCCCAGGATACACCCACATCTCTATAGGGATTTGCTAGGGATACCGCACATAGAGAGTCCTCATTGGGATCCTGTTGGATTCTGCACTGCCCCACGATCCGTTTGACAATTCTTATCACGTTCGAATCGAAAATATGTGAAACGTCACGAGAATCAACTCGGCGTGTTGAAACATGACCTCCACGCTACGTGAGCGTTGACGTGATATTATGTCAAAGTGTCGAAAAGTAAAGATCAAACGATCGTTGCAGTGGATTTTCAGTGATGTGACTTAAATCAATTGTTGAGCTATTCTTTTTTTAGCGATTTATACTTTTGTAAGATAAAATTGAACCTCTCGAAAATCCACTTATTTTGTTTGGGTTATTTTATTGTATATCTATATATTTTGTTTAAAAAATTCATCGTAATGAATATGATAGGATCCATCAAGAATCGTATTGGATTCTGTTCGATAATGTGAAAATCCTTTAGGATTCAAATTGGATTCGTACATTGGAGTTCAATGGCGAATCCCCATTAGAATCCAGCGGCGAATCCCCTTCAGAATCCAATGGCGAATCCCGGTTAGAATCCAATGGCAAATCCCCTAAGAATCCAATCCAAGAACGTGACGTTTTGCTATAGGGATTCAATGCGATGACCCATTGGATCCCTATCAGGAAGTGGAAACAAGTTTGGGAATTCAATAGGATCCCTACGGCAATATCTGCACGGGGTCACAGCCAATACTTCGATGGGTGATCGCTTTCGGGAAGTGAGATGGCATCGTGAGATCCCGCCAGAGAATAGCAAGGAACATTAAAAACACTTCAGAAATCAAGCGTCGGTGGTGTGACGATCGAACGAATGTTTTTTCGTTGATAGAAAATGATCGAGCTCTTTGGAACTATCGGAATTCAAGGCACTTTAGTTCAAGACGGAAATTCTCTGGGTCTCGAGAATTACTTGCGGATTGTTTGTATCACCGAAACTCAACTTGTTCCAGTTATACTTCGGCTCTCGGTCTACCCGGCTTTGCTCTCGTTACCAGAGGCTACGTACATATACTATTTATAAGCGCGTTTGCATCTTGTAATGTAGCTTTCTACGCGTGCAAGATAAACAGAGAGGGAGAAGCGAGACGGAGAAATGATTTCTACGTTGCAAAATAGGGCAAACGAGCTGTACTGAAATTGGATCTGCGCGCAACAGGAAATACTCGTAAAGCACTGTTAAAGTGTAAGTCAAAGTTTCGTGGTCCACATCATGTTGGGACAGCACCTCAGATGGAATGTTGACTGCTTCTCAGTTGTGAAGAAACTAAGGCATCTCATCACTAATGGATAGGGAAATAATGATTTTCCACCATACACTACTCACCGTACGAATCCATTCGAATCTTACTCATACATCGATAACTACGAGTATCCATATAGTTAGTGGATAAATCGATGGATGGGGGATCACGTATGGCGATGAGGATAGCGTGAAGCATCGGTAGACCCTTCAGCCTCCCCGTGCCTCGAGCACATCAATGTGTAAAAATAGATATACGAATCTGTCGCTTCTGAGACCGTGGTCCAGTCGCTTCCCGCAGCTTGCCGATGTCCACACCTAACCGTTCGACATCCGTGTCATTCGTTATTAGAAAAATTTGTTCGCCGACATACGTCTGCAAAAAGAAGCTAAATGAAATAATCAGCGTCATAAACCAATACCTCAATATTCTTAATTTTGTGGGAGATCGTTGATCAGAAGAGTTCTACATGGCGGGATTCTTGATTTCTGCAACATGTGGAAACATCGAACGAGTGTCGTGGCAAACGATGGAAATTCATTCTAACTTCGCGTTAAATTTAATCAAAACCCAATCTCCGTGCCGTTCCAGTGCAACCTCGTAACGACGAAGGGCAATTGATATTAATCGAGATTGCAGCCGATGCGAAATTGATCGAAGAGGAAGCATCAGTTTTTTCCCTTCACGAGACACGCAGCCGAAGGATCACCCTCGTTATTCAATGGATACAAATTTTCGAATAACCGGGAGGGACATGCGTATAAAATGCTAAACGGTCAATTAGGGAGCGTAATTCGATATCGCGTGGCAATCAAATCTGTTATACTCTCGGCGGCATGTTCGATTACAAAACGCGGGCAAGCGAGAGGATTACGAAACGAGGGCCCCTCCCAAACGCGACCTGGTGCTGTCCGTTTTCACGGCAGTTAGCGTGCATCTAGCATCGCGTACGTCCATTAGCGCACAACGCCAATTCTACTACGGGACGATTCATATTTTTAAAAAAACAGCACGGTATTTGTTTTTATCAGTGATTTCAAAGTTCTACGGATAAGTGAAAAATAAATTCGGTGCCAGATCGTGTTCTTGTATGCCCGAAGAAACCTTTGTTCCGCAATCTTATAGTACTCGGTTCTTATTTTGAATCAAAAGGAGTTTCTTGAAGTTGATATACATCTTAATAAACGTGATTCCTGATAGAGCCGCAGTTTTCCTTCGCCAGTTCTCAAAAGTCCGGATAGCAAAAACGTAGGATGTACTCTGTTCATCCCGATGGATATCCAGATGACTGGCTCATCCATTTACTTTCTGGTTTCCAATATCGTGAAATTGTGAACCAGCTGATGGAGAAACGATTAACCCATGATTCGGACGTCGAATGACGTGAAACCAGCCTGTCATTTGGACGTGGACTGTAGTTTTCAGCTAGCCAGACCGCTTGAAGTTGGTTCAATGAAGATAGATCGAATTTTAACGTCGACTTGGATATGTCCAACGCGTTTCCCTAGCTTGTAGATTCCCTAGCTTGTAGATAAAACGTTCAAATGAAGAATCCATTGGTCTTCGTCCATTTCCTGTCCATTTGAACACTCTTCCAGCCACCTCCAAGGCTGCAAACGCCTATTTTTCTCAACTCGTGCATCTGTGCAATCGCCCATACATGGAATCTGTGATAAAGTACTCGCCCCGTTTACACGATGCTGATATATATGGGCAATGGTTTTGAATATTGCGTGTACGACGACACATCCACGATTGATTTTATTGGTTGATTTTACGATAGTTGCATGCGTATCGAGGTCGAGAACCGGAGGACACTCTGATGATGGTGATTCGGTGGCACGAACACCATTGCGGTGGTTGCAGCTTCAATGGCTCTCATCGCCCGTAGCCCAATAAATTTACGCAATTCACCGGCCGCTGTCTGCCGTTATCCAGTGATCGTGTGATTTCTCGTGGTCTTGCTGTATCCGGTTTTCATGTGATATATCTGGTACAGTGATCTCGCTGCGCAGAGACGAGGAAAGTGCAAGGACTACGAGACAGGGGACAGAGACGGCGAGAAAGAGAAAGAGACCGAGAAATAAACAGAGAGGAACAAATATGGCACAGACTGACAGCGGAGTTGAGACATTGCCAACTGCCTACGGTTTGATGATAGCCTTTCTAACTGGCGTTCTTGGCTATGTTTTGTGGGTGAGTCGGATCTCTCTACATGCTGTTTACTATAGATGTTCTTTTTTTCCATCACCCGTCTCGTCTGCCATTGTCACGGTAAAAGGGTACTGAACCGTGTGACGGCTTTCGACGATCTTTTCCCAACTTTCCTGAAAAGTAGTATAACAAACATAAATATTTGGCTTCCCTGAAACGTTTCGGAGAAACTTCGTAAGAGTTTTGATGAACAATAAGATTGGGGTAGAATATCCATAAGTCGAATATCCATATGTGAGTATAGAGTCGAAATGAGTGTCAGAAATGGCGGGAGGTAGAGGAAAAGTGAGTATAGAGGGAACCCAAACAAACCCAAACAAACAAAAAAAACCAAACAAACTAACTTATCTCTACCGCCCGCCATTTCTGCCACTCATTTCTACTTTATACTCACTTATGGATATTCGACTTATGGATATTCGATTTATGGATATTCATACGTATGGATATTCGTACTTATGGATATTCGACTTATGGATATTCAACTCATGGATATTCGTACATATGAATATTCATACTTGTGGATATTCGTCCTTATGGATATTCAACTTATAGATATTCGTCCTTGTGGATATTCAACTTATGGATATTCAACTTATGGATATTCGACTTATGGATATTCAACTTATGGACATTCGACTTATGGATATTCGACTTATAGATATTCGTCCTTATGGATATTCGGCGATAGTGAACGAAAAATAAAATTATCACAGAATTCCAGGGACGTTGAAAATGCGAGTGTATACTGTTCGATGTTCTGAAAATTACTTCTTTTAGGACATTTAGGACAGGATGTCCTAAATCTCTACCGCCCGCCATTTCTGCCACTCATTTCTACTTTATACTCACTTATGGATATTCGATTTATGGATATTCATACTTATGGATATTCGTACTTATGGATATTCGACTTATGGATATTCGGTTTATGGATATTCATACTTATGGATATTCGTACTTATGGATATTCGACTTATGGATATTCGATTTATGGATATTCAACTTATGAATATTCGTACTCGTGGATATTCGTCCTTATGGATATTCGACTTATAGATATTCGTCCTTATGGATATTCGACTTATGGATATTCAACTTATGGATATTCGACTTATGGATATTCAACTTATGGACATTCGACTTATGGATATTCGACTTATAGATATTCGTCCTTATGGATATTCGACTTATGGTTATTCACTTATAGATATTCGACGATAGTGAACGAGAAATAAAATTATCACAGAATTCCAGGGACGTTGAAAATGCGAATGTATACTGTTCGATGTTCTGAAAATTACTTCTTTTAGGACATTTGGGGCAGGACGTAGTAATTTCGCGGTTGGTCTAAGTTCGCCATATTTCGCGGAAAAACGGTAGATCCGCTCTCAATTGACCAGGGCTCTCACCATTTCGTCAAAGTTGATGAAACGCGAAGCTTTTGCACGATGCCACGGTAGCCACACGAGGGTAGAATCTATTTTCGTTTTCTATTAAAACGCAGCGCGTTATCTTGAGTGAGCTCCGAATATAGCTCGTGTGCTCGTCTTAAGCAATCCTTTTGGAGCCGAAATACATTATGCGGATCATACGTAGGGGCAATTTCGTGTCAAATTGTTTCGACCTTGACGTTCACGGTTTTCGACATTTTTTCTCGTACAAGGAACAGCACTTCGGTGTCTGCCTTTGATTTACTTGAAACTCATGTATATAATTTTTACGGACTCCAAACATCAATTCGAAGTTTTTGGAAACATTTTGAATCGACAGACATATTTTAGATATAGAAAAAAAGCAACTTCAAGGAAGGAGCGGTTTACGCCTTTCTGGAGTTTCGGGACAATTGACGAAATTATACTGTTTTATTCAAATTTGTACAGTAAATTCTTTGTCATATACTGAATGCACCCTCCAAATTTCAAATATATCGTCTATACCGTTTCTATACAAGTTACAATAAAAAATACACTTTTTAACATTAAAATTATGGCATTTAACATGATGACACTGATGACGAAATTGTCATAATGTCCTGAGTGATTTGAAAGTTTTTCATATAATTTAAAAAAATGTTTCACACTATTTCGTGCGTAGTACTGCTATTCAGCGATGAGCGTAGGCATCACTGCATTAAAAAATGTTTTTTGAATCGTAAATTGTGTAGAAACGGTGTAGACGATCGATTGAAAATTTCGAGGAAGCATTCAGTACAGGACAAAGAATTTACTGTAAACATTTGAATCAAATGGTAACATTTCACCAATTGTCCCAAAACTTTGTAAGCTTGGTAATTCAGAACAAACAAAAAAAATCGGTCAATTTCAGTTTTATTCTCCCTTCAAAGTGTTATCCGTTTCATTCAATTTAACGCGCTCCTTTTAGCTGTGAGGTCAAAGAACAAAAAATGAAGGGGTGCTTCATCCCTTATTTTCAGTTTTTTTCGATGGACCCATAGTGGTCTGATCGTTTTGCATTAGAAAATTGTTTGTTTTTGTTTTACTGAAATCGGTGAATTGCTTGCGAGTGGAGATGCAAAATCAGCCCTTGACTTGTTCTACTCTAGGGGTGGTTTCATCCCTTGAAACCGGTTTTCCGCCGATAGCAAAAAATACGTATTTAATAGTTTTTAATTATCTACAATATATATGAGTTTCAACGAAATTGAAGACGGACACCGAAGTGATGTTCCTTTCTAGTATTCTCCCCATTCTATCTATAGCTCTTAACTTCTGTGGCAACGGAACACGGTTGTAAGAAACTAAATGATAATTGAGAATACAATCAACCGCAACACACTTAGTTTTTCATGATGTTGAAATTTGCATCGCTGGAATGTAACGAAAGTTTACTTATCTTCTATTGCTCTCGTTTTTTTTTCTTATCCTCAAAAAAGATCTACGATCTTATTCTATACCAAAATTATAGACTGTAACAAAAATGAAAAAATGAAAGAAAATGAAAAAGAAATTCCGTTGCATTTCGACGATGCAAACTTTGTACTTTTTGTACTTTGTAAGTTCTTGTACTTTGCTTTTTGTACTTGAGGATCATAAATACTGAAACGAAAAAAAAAACGTCCAGTAATGTCTCCTATTAATCAATGAAATCAATGAAATTGATCTCTTCAAGGAGATACTTGGAGTAGGAGATAGTTGCAATTGAGAAGTGCAGCTCGATAAATATGGTGGAAAGATTTATACATCTGCAGAATACTTCATACGAAGTAGAATGTTCCAACATTTTTTTCTCGATGCTCGAAACATTTTGTTTCATAAGTTGCCCTTTTCTAATTTTCTCAAGACCTTGCATCAGTGAATGATTGTACTGTGGCTCGGAGTAAAAAAAAAAAACAAATACGAAGGGCTTCATTTACGGTGAAAAGAGAAAAATCCTTTGAACGTAGCTCAGCTGAGTGTGCGCAACGAGCGGCAATTTCCGTAAATAGTGATGGGAGGGCAAGCACTAACCACTCTCCTTACCTTCCATCACTTCGGGGTGTAGCAGAACGGAAACAAAAACCTTGCAGAGAGCTCGTTGACTAAAAGCTTCTTTCGAAAAACGACCACGGTTGCACGAGAAAGCAGTTCCGAGGGAAAGCACCCGGCGTATAAGTGATACAGTGATTGGCTCATGCATCGACCAAGGAAAACAACAGCCATTGGCAATTAATAAACTCGCGGAATTATCATCTTATCCAATCTAAGTAACAATTATTTTTTAAGGGGAATATACCTTTGTAAATTTTTTTTGCATTTTTTCCTACATCTTTTTAGACACGGGCGTATGCATAGCGCCTCGAGTTTTCAATCAATTGTCTTGAAATTTAAACTGCAGCGTCTTGACAACATTTTCTAGTCTCGTACGCAGGATTTTTTCGATAAGTTGAATTTTAAAAATTTTGTGATCGGTATTCGACCGATTTTTTTACAATTGTTTTTTTTTCTTCACATTAACGCCATTTTTCTTTAATCAATATTTTGAAAAAGCCCTACGTACTGGACTAGTTTTTTATATTTACTTTCAAAATATTTTTCGTTTTTTGTTCTAGCTTTAAAATTATGACCTGTGCGAATACGCCCGTAGAGGACTATGAAAAAAAAGGAGTTTTCTTTCATCGATTACTGCGCCGCCATTTTGTTTTAAAATCATTTAAAAAATAACATTTTCTTTTACTTTAAGACTTGTACTAACATATATAAAAAACGGAATTTAAAAATATTGTTTTGTTATTCTTTAATAAATTATCAAAAATGACCCTTGATTTTGCCCTCACAAAGGTATATTCCCCCTTAACTGCATAATTCTAAAGATGAATGTGGCATGACGAAAGATATATTTTTTCAAGCATTTCGTAGCTTAAGTTCAACGCGAATGTAGAATAAAATCGATCGAAAGTTTACTCATGAACCACCGAGGAAGCAAATTCTGTACATGGCGTTGACATTTACATAGCTGGAATGCAACAAAAATTCTTTTTCACTTATTTACTTTCATTATTGTTCAGTTTCTTCTATTTCAGATTTAGGTTCAGAAAAGAACAATGAAGTGATTAGGAAATAAGATTCTTCTTAAGGAAAAACTTCTTCAAAATAAAAATAGTAATCTTAGATTTCCTGAAAAAAATTAATTTCAAGATTTCCGAAGAAGTTGCATGTATGGAAAATTCTTAGAGAAAATTAGCGACTAGAGTAGTTTAATAAAACTGACGAAAATAGTTGGGCTGCTTAGAAAAAAAAATGATTTTCATTGCATTGCAATACTGCAAATAAAAACAGCATTCTGCACCTTTTTAGAGAAAATCCCAAATCTCCTAGGTGAATATTTTCATGCCTTCCATATATTGATCGTGTTTGGTGCCCCCTTAAATATTTATTTTATATTATATTTCACTGCTGAATATAATACCATATTTTACAAGTTGTTTGCATGACTCATTCACGAATAACGTTACACGCAGTGGTTCATTTTAATACGGATAAATTGTATTTTGGTGTGTGCATACTCATGCACTATTTAAAATGGTATTACGAAGAGCTGTGAAGGCAGTATTCTAGTCTAGAGGCCTACATTGCGGGCTGGATAAAAAAAAACTACAAATATTTTTGCCATTAAGTTTTTTCAGCCTCTATAGACGTTTCAAGAACTTACAAAAAAATATTTGTGCAAAACAAATAAAAATTGAAAACGTTATGGGCCTCTAAATATGGCAGTAAAAAAAGGGCTGAAGCGGTTAACATGATTCCAAAGCCCCTATTAATCTGGATCAGCAAAAAAAATAATTTTCTTGATCAATAAGAATGTCATTATGGTAGGTACCAAAGACAAAAAAAATAATTCCGGCTGTCTGGAAAAAAAAGAATTTCGCTCTATTTTTTCAAAGTTTTGAATTATTTAAAAAATAGTAATAATAATAATTTCGCAAGCCCGAGGTAGGGACGATAGAAGGATATATACTAAAAGTCCATACCAAATTTGTAGTCAATCAGTTGAATAGAATTCGAGATTTTATGTCAACCAGGTGAAAAAAAGTCGTTTCGAGAAAAACGCGTTTGAAGTTTTGAGTACAATTTCAAACAACCGCAACTATCTAAGTGGTATAATGGCATGTTATACTTACGTCGAATAAATCGACCATTCCTGCCTCGTAAAGTGTGCCTCCCACGACTTCGAAATGATGCTTTTCTCCAGTCTCATCTTCCCTGCGGGCAGTTTCAGCTTCGTCAGAAGCCTCTGAAGTTCGTAGCTCCGACCTATTGGGAATTTCGAAAATTTCCTTCTGAAGACATATTCTTAATAGTATATGCTTCAAGGGGTTACCCCCACTTGCGATTTTGAAAAAATCGATTTTTTTTATTGCATTTTTTTGAAGTATAAGTATCTGAGAATTTTTCCTGAAAATTTCAAGTCGGTCCGAACAAAATTGACTGAGATATGAGCGTTGAAAGAGAAGAATCCGCGTTGAAAGAGCGTTGAAAGAGAAACTTTAAACGCGTTTTTCTCAAAATGGCATTTCTGAAGTCGGTGACCAAGATTACTCGAACACTAATGAACCGATCTTCTTGAAATTTTGCAGGCTTATTTAATACATAAAAATGTAGTCTTTAATCGTTTGATTTTTTTTTTCGAAAAAAATGGCCGTTTTATAGCCAAAAAACGGCCGTGTTTTTTCGTTCAAATCGAACCATTAACTTTGACTGTCCGCCATTTTGTGAAAAATGAATATTTTTTAAAATCCTTCGATTAAAGACTAGTTTATACTTATATTTGGCTAAATCCATCCGCATTTTTTTCTTCAGATGATCCACTTCGCCGCAATGTTGGTCACCGCAAACCGTGTATATAAAAACATTATTTCATTGACGGCCATTTGCCACTAAACAGTGTAATATTTTTAAATAAAAAAATTACTGAAAGTTCTTCAAGATGTGTTATTTAAGATGGTATATTGATCGATTAAAAAAGTTTTGTAGTTTTCTTTAAAAAAATTCATGAAAAAAGCTTTTTTTTGCGCTACAAGCAACGCCTTAAGAAAATGGCAAAAAAAATCGATGATTTCAAATTTCTCGACTAGAATACCGCTTTGAGAAAAGTCGATTTTCGCACATCACGTACCGACTCGAATGGAAGAAATGGTACTTAAAACTTCCGCTATACATATACATACACCCGCGTGTGTAATCCTCGGCTACTAATCCAGGAGTTTCACGAAGTTATGGTACCTATATAATGTTATATTTTCCCAGATCCCATCAACTTTTCAACCGTCGGTCAGATCTTATTCCGCAAGCGTATATATGTCGTTGCGAGCAATGTGCTGAGAAACGAAGTATCTAAGTTTCAACGCGATCGTGCGCTACGACGTATATAATCCCACTTCGGTGCATCACCCGCGATATCTGTCGAGTTCGCTTCTATATACGTATGTACGTGTACGGTAGGGTTGGCGATATACTCGAAAAGCGATTATACCTTCTACGACAAGTTTGGCGAATGGCGCACTTCGAGTTGCTAATCGATTGTTTCATTCATTGAAGAAGGTGTGATTCAGAGGGGGAGAGAAAGCGGAAGGTCGGGGGGGTGGGGTGGGTAACGAGTTCAGAGGGAGTTAAAGGGAGGATAAAGCGAAATAAACGGAGCTGTATTGGATGAGAGAACGAAAAGGTGAAAGAAAATACTCCTAACCTCCGGCTTAACTTAATGGTCCGGGAATATTAGCTTAGTTCTCGAGCGTGCTCGTTCATCTCTTTTTTCTCTCATTCCTTCTTTCCAGCCTTACTTATACTATATATGTGGAAAGATGATTTTAAGGACCATCGATTTCGAGGACCATCCGCATAGAAGTCTTTTGTTTCCAAATTTAACTTAATATCAGCCCTAATATCTTAAAAACTACCCTTGAATGAATGAAGTCATATTTATTCAAAGGTGATTTCAAACACCATCGAGTCTAACAAATTCAACGATTCGTATGGAAAATTGTCACGGACCGTCCTCAAAACCGCCAGATGTGCTGGTGGCAGACCTTACATATAAATATATATAACGGACCCAACATTCATTTTTCCATGCATATATATATATTTACACATATGGGACATTCCACGCCATTTCACCTAGCCCGTGGCCCCGACCATTTTTGGTTTTCCTGATTTTTTTGTAAGATTGTACCCCATAAAAAGAAAGTCCACACGAATTTTTAGATTTTTATCTCGTCTCTTCCAGGAGTTATGAATTTCCAAAAAATGTCGATTACGGAAGTTTTGGAAACGTTCAAACGCTAATAACTCCTGAACTAATTTAGATATTGACAAATGTCACTTTATTATTTTTTTTTATTTCGAAGCATACTTTCGTTAAAAAATTATCAATTGTCGATGTCAACGTTTTTTTGCTTCTAAAGTGAACACTATTTTTTTTAAAGATGAACGCCTTTTTTTAAAAATTTTTCTCAAAAAATTCTCCAAAATCGAGTGATCCATGCTATGATTTGCAAGACAAGTCTCATCGTGGGCCCATTTCTCCTTCTATTTTTTTTCGATTTAATCAAATTTTTTCAGAAGATTTTTATCATTTTAATCTCTAAGAATGCTATTAATGATTTGGTGATTTCCAATTCGGCTTCGACGGGCCTGAAACGCTTTATTTCCAATTTGTGTCGAATTCGACGAAAAAAATGATTACGAATAAAAAATGTGTTTTTTTTTTTCGTTAAATTCCGCACAAATTAAACAGTGATTTTAGAGAAGTTAAAAAAAATTCAATGGCAATCATTTAAAAAAATAGTTTTCACGTTAGAAGAAGAAAAAGCGTTGACGTTGATCATTGACAATTTTTTCATATTTTTTAACGAAAGTATGCTTCAAAATGAAAAAATATATATAGTGACATTTGTCGATATTCCTATTAGTTCAGGAGTTATCAGCGTTGAAACGTTTCCAAAGCTCCTGAAATCGACATTAAAAAAAAATGATAAGTCCTAAAAGAGAATAGATAAAAATCTAAAAATTGGTGTGGATATTCCTTTCATGGGGCACAATTTTACAACAACAAAAATTGGGAAATCTCAAAATGGTCGGGGTCACGGGCTATGTGAAATTGCGTGAAATGTCTCATATATATGCTGTGCTTTCCGGTATATACACACACACACACACACATACACACACACACACACACATATATATATATATTACGAGAATTTTATCGACTAACGACTTTACAAATTTCAAGTCGTTAGTCGCTCCCCATCGTTTCTCTCTCGTCCCGACATTCACGGTAATACGGAAGCCGTCTATGATTTCTAATTGTCGATCGAACAGACTGCACATTCCTGCAATTCACTCCGTAATTCCGGCTAAGATTTTCCGGCTACCCATATATATATATATATATATATATATATATATATATATATATATATATATATATATATATATATATATATATATATATATATATGTATGTATGTATGTATGTGTGTGTGTGTTTGTGTGTGTATGTATGTATGTATATATAGTATATGTATGCGAGTTAGGATGAATTCCGGATCTCCAACTGGTATTAGCTGCGCGTGGAGCTGCAAAATTTAGGAAAATCGATATCCCGTTTCAATCCGAAGTCGGTGTAATGATGCGGCTGGAGCACGGGGTTTTCAATTTTTGTTAGCCCAGCAAGTTATCGATAATTGCGGAAGGTATCGTATCATGGGTAGGAGAAGCGAATATGTGATCGAAGACGAGTTGGAAGGGGGCGGGGGGGGGTAAAGATTTTCTTTCGAGATACGTGGTCGTTTGTAATCCCAACGAGCAATCCGGGCTTTATTAATGACGCACTGCTCAAGAGCTCGTTGGAAAATATTGCCGCACACCGCGCCGCTCCATAGTATTTTCGGGTTCCTGATTTGACTGAAGCGAATCGCGAATATCCTCTAATTTGTGCAAGCAGGGCTGATCAACGGTGCGGAAGGAGATAGTCCAATGGGAAAATGCATCCATATGTAAAAGGGTATGTGCACTGTACATCACGAGCCCCTGAGTATGGAGAGATCGAGCGCTATTACGAACAAAAATTATGATGGTCTGATCAATCGCGACTTGTTCTGTGTCATCTATCTATCTTTCTATTAATGTAAAGTAACATGTTCTAACTGATTCATCGTCGCCGAGCTGGGACACTGAAGCTAGAAACATACAAATTTGGAGCACAGGTTCTTTTTGTGACGCAACCACCCACTGAGAAATGATTTTCCGGGAGTTTATCCCGTAAGGGGGTGAAAAGGCTGAATAACTTCTGTTTGGAAATTCGAAACCTCTAGACTTAGAGATGGAAAAATATGTATTTGGACTCTCTATTAGAAATTGATGAATACGAGTTTCATCATTTTTTAAGAAATCAACCCTTAAGGGGGTGAAATAAGGGATGTAAGTTTCAAATAGGGGATGAAATATCGGAAAAAAATATTTTCTTGGTCGGATTTTCGGACTTCGCATGAATTGTATGCCCTCTATTCATCTCTTTAAGGGTTGATTTCCAAAAAGATAAGAAATATGCGCTTACTTACTTGAATCGTTGACTCCGATAAAATAAACCGTCCATCATTTCTTTTCTGCTCCCATTTGGAACTCCGCTCTGGGCTTATCCTCTTCCTCATCGTTTGCTCTATGAAATCCCGTTCGGTTCATTGAGCTCTGTTCGTTTTTCGATTTTTGGCAGAATTTCAAACTCGGACCTTCAATTTTTGCGAATTTTTCCACAGATACCCCCTTTGCCTTAACGGCATTATCTGAGTCTGCCAAAATCCTTTTTGAAACCCTCCCGATAAATCTCCGTCCGTCAACTGGAACCGATGCTATGACTGTTTGGAATTTCGGAATTTTGGCAATTCTGGAAAAGTGGCCAGAAGGATCGGTAAACGTTTTTATCGACTTCAAGTCGTTTCAAGGGTTTATCTGAAGGCGAATTTCCTGCCCATTACGAATATCACCGAGTTTTTACCCGCAACTGAAAACTAAGCCGGGAAAAGGCGAAAAACGTGTCCCGATCCAAGCTGCTGAGAGGCTACCAGCAGAATACTGGCTCGAGACTGCATAGAAACATTGTAGAAGCCCCACTGATCACTGGGTGTGCTCGGGGGAGATAGTTTTCATCCCAAGAATACCGTTAATCCCAACGGAATATCCGTTCGAATTCAAGAGAATACAGTTCTCGCTTAAGGTGTTTTTTGCCTTGATCGTCAATAAATCGCAAAGACAGTCACTGGAAATGGCCGGTATCGACTTGAAAGAGGAGTGTTTGAACATCAACTTGAATGAGGAGCTGGAACATAGCCAGTTCTATTTCGCATGTTCGAGAGTGAGCTCTGCCAGTATCCTGGTCATCTTAGTCCCAAAAGGCAATACCACAAACGTAGTTTAAGGGGCTGTACCAGTGTGAACGCTGAAAACTTGGGTGATTTTCGGGAATTTTTTGGAAGAAAAGTACTCAATTAAATGTTTCGGAAAATTAAGAATATATTTGGCTATATTTGACCTATATTACATAATTTTCTCATAGAAAAATATTGAGATCCAAGTGACTTATGCGCTGCCTTCGGAGGCGCCAAAAACGTTCCTCCACTGCTGACATCATTCCGGCTGATTGAGTAGCTGAAATCGAAAAAGGATAAAATGTCGTTGAACTGGAAGGTATTTCCTGTACAATGACGTAGGATTTTCGAAAAATATCAAAATCTAACAAAATGGCGTAATTATGAAAAAAAAACGTCTGTTTTCTTGCCTATAAAATAGTCGTTTTTGTCAATGCCAAATCGTCAATTTTCATCCAATCAAAAATATCCTACGTCATTGTAGAGTAAATATATTCAAGAGTATTCAGTTCAAATTTCGATTTAATCGGATAATTGCTCTTTGAGTTACGTCAGCAAATTTGAAAAATCTCATTTCGAGAAAAACGCGTTCAAAGATTTAACTATCGATTTTTGCAAGATAAAATTATATTTACCATAAAAACTGCTAATGAGCTATACCTGGCTCATAATACAATGGACCCTCCTCTTCCTCGAATCATGCCTGCTGAGAGGCTGAGCTTTTCACACTGGTATAGCCCCTTAAGGAGGTTAAATGAAACTCAATTTTTCGGCGCGTTCTTATAATTCAAAAACTTCGAGAAAACGTCTTTGGAGTACCGAGGAAGGATTATTTCTATCAATTACGAAATCCACGAGAGCGGAGCCGCGGGTAACAGCTAGTGTAGCTTGTAACCCTAAAAAAGTCCACGAGAACCATCCAAAAGAATGCCGTGCGCTTTTTCGCTCTCGATTCGAAGCCGGGACCTTTCGATTGCCGATCGAATGCCCTGACCACTGAGCTACGCCAGCCCGCTTACCACACCTTTCTCAGATAGTCTCGATATTTGTAACGCAACATTACAACCCCCCCCCCCCCCCCCCCCCCCCTCTTGCCAGAGTCGAACCGACTTTGGAGGGTTGCCTCGAAATTTGCTTTCATTAAACTCAATATGCTCAACGGGCACTACAGACGGGGGATTGTTTGTGGGATGGAATGGAAAAGGGGTACTACCGGCCATTCTGGCCTGAGGAGAAGGGAGGGGTCTAGCTCATCGAAACTCTTATCTCGGGGAGGGGTTTTATCTCCACGGCAATCATGATAATTCGAAATTTTTCGTGATTGTTCCGAGGCCGTGACCGCTGTTAGGCGCCATTTGTAAACTTCCGGAAAAATCCCCGAGAACCGGGACCTTTCGATTGCCGGTCGAATGCCCTGACCACTGAGCAACGCCAGCCAGCTTACCACACCTTTCTCGGATAGTCTCGATACTTGTAACGCAACGCTACAATCTATACGAGGATTTTCTCGTTATCGTAATGGTGTGATGACGTGAAATTGTCGACTGACGCAAGGATACAAATTGGCAGTTTACGAGGATCGATAGTTTGCTGGATGTAATTAGAAGGGAACTGCAGCTCCATACATCCCACCGACGTTTTGGACAAGACCTTAAATGAACGCCAATACGCATGTATCTACTGTATTTCGGGTTATACATGCAATTGTGCTTACATAGATGAGGGTAGACCCCATTTAGCGGAAATGAAATCATCACGAGTGTCTCTGCAGTTAATATTGACCGCCTCTCTCTCCCCCCCCCTCTCTCTCTCTCTCTCTCTCTCTCGCTCTATGTCCTCCTATTTCTTTTAATGATCCACTCCAATTAGTTGAATATTCGTCGATATTTTTTTTTTCATTACACGAACTCGTGAAAAACATTGGTCCGATCGTATAAAGCCCTTTTATGGAGTAGTGAAGAGTCGACGATGTTTTCTCTCATGCGACGTCAAAGCCCTACAAAGACGTAGAACGCGTGTTCCAACATCGTAGAGCCCTTGTGAGTTTCAGTTTTACGATCAGTATGCAAGAGCGAAGGGAAATTGGGGGATGGGGGGGGGGGGGGGGTGAAAGCGCGATTTGTACATCGATCGAAATCTGTGTGCGGGTTACGACTTCCCTTTGGTCCTTTGGCATGTACGGGTTAACATTTCGCGCAGTCTCCTGTTGTCGTGATGACGGCAGTCCGTACAGTTGCATGTCGTATACCCGTCGCCCGCAATCCACTTTGGTACTTTACGATCGAACTTGGACTTTTTCGACAAGATGGAAAAAAGAATTTGCTTCGCGATGTTAAAAGCTGGACACTATATATATACTTAGGATATTCCAGCTCAACTTAGACAACTATTCCCTTCATCATCGTTGATTATAGATTTCTATAGTGGAAAACATCACTGTTGGTGATTTTGGGTATGATTATTCGCCAGTTTGGAAGTCAGAAGAGTTATTTTTCGCTCTTGCAAGCGGAAAAAACTTCAAACATATGGCTTCAGATTAAATTCAATTCGGGTGGGATATATTTCATTCCTCATTCTTCTTTAATCATTCCAAATCCTATATTTGCTATGTTATCCATCCTATGTTATCTAGTTCTCTTCCCCCTTTCTCTTTATACCCCTTTTTCGTTGTTCTAGTAATTCGAACTTGGACTTTTTCGACAAGAGGAAAAAAAATTCGCTCCACGACCTTAAAAGCTGGACCTGAACAGAAAAAGCTTCGATTCATTTTTTAAGCTGATCCCAATCCTTTCCCGAGCATTATAAATGTTACATACATTCTTTGTATTTACAAGCACATTTTTTCATCATTTTTGAAGTTTCTTTTTTATTACAAAACGGAAAAACTACTTTTCTAACTACCACAAACGAAAATTTACAAAATAAAATTTCGTATCGGAAGCACCAGTTGAGCATTGGTGAAAAATACACAAAACAGGTCCAGAGTGTATCCAAATTGTTTCACAATTTAAAAAACTACCGGAGTGAACTTTCCGATTTTTTGCACCCACAGAAGGGCAAGGGGTAAGGAAAAAATTGAAAAAAAAAAAAACATTAGTTGTTCCTTTGACACCAAGAATACATTTTTGCACAAGGGAAATCTGTAATCAACGATGGTGAGGGAAACAGTTGCCGGGGTTGAGTTGGAATATCCCAAATACATAAATATATATATATATATATATATATATATATATATATATATATATATATATATGGGGAAAGATGAAATTGAAGAAATTTGATTTCAAGGACTGCCCTCATTCTCAATAGTACATCAGCCACAATGGGTTCACAATCACGTCATTTAGGCAGATTTACATAAAGGTCATTTCAAGATACGTTCTCATACTAAAAACAACGATTCGTTTTAAACAAATAGTCAATTAAAAAAAACTGTCCTCTGAACAGCTAGGTGTCCCGATTGTCAACATTACATTGACAACATATCCTCTTATGACACACACACACACACACGCGCGCGCGCGCGCGCACGCGCACACACACACACCCTGACTTTGTAATCTTGTAAGAAATCCAGGCAAGAAGGAAAATCAAACTTGCTCGATATATATACACGTACACATATACATAACCTATGTGTTTTATAAAGCACTTGCATGAAAGGAAAGGTCTAAGGAAAATTGTGCAGTGGTCGGACGTTGTATTATAAAACGTTTCGAGCGAAATTTTTGCAAGCATATTCGGTTTACCGTCGCAATAATTTTAGACCAAAAGAAATATTTACACGTCAATCCGTAAATAATTGAAGATGTTTACTTAAAAAATAAAATGTTTTTTTGTTTTTCGCAAACTTGACAGCTCTACTGAAATACCGTAATTAAAAAAATTGAATTATTCTTCGTATCACATATATAAGTATGAGCGTTTTGCTCTGGAATCGTCGAAGTATATTAGACGTAAAAAATGGTATTTATATGATAAGCGTTTATTTATAGTGTTTCAAGTCTTCGAGAATCTTCAAACGAATCGTTCTCTTATGATCCAACAATTAGCGATCTCAAATCCCGGTCCAAGTTCCTCAGATGAATCTCCACGCGTTTAAGATAGTCGAGAGCTTCGCGCACTATCGGGCGGCACTGATCGCCATTTTCCTCCTCAGTTGACGCCAACTCGTCGCTGTTGCCTCGCGACGTGTTCTTCGGAATTACATATTTAGATCGTTAATATTGGTTGTAAATAAAAAACGAAAAAGCGCGGCATATGGGATCCAACGCCACAACTTTTTGAAAAAAAAAGATCATGTTGAAAAGTAGCCAAGTCTTAATGACGCACTGAGAATATGTTTATTTTAAACTTTATATTGATATTTCAACGGAGTGCAATTTTATGCAATATTCATATATTTATATTGATATGATTATATTAATATTATGTAGCGGTTCCTATCATAATTATATTTCAATATTAATATATTTATTATATTTTATGCAAATAATAAACTTTTTTTAGATTTCTCTACTTTTTATATGCTCTCAAAACCTTAGACCCGCCCAGTATCACTTCTTCTATCGAGGAACGTCACTTAAGCGTCCACCTTCGATTTACTTGAAAGTCATATATGTGATAAAGCATTGAAAACTATTAGACACATATTTTTTTTGATGGGCGGAAAAGCAGTTTTGAGGGGAAAACCACCCGTCAAAGAAAGACGCGCCATCCCCTACTTTTTATTCAATACTTCTATAGTGGATTTTTCATCGCTTTACATTAGAAGAATTTTGGTTTTTGTTTTCTTCAGATCGGTGGACTGTTCGTGGGTGAAACTGCAACATCACCCCTCGGACACGCCTTTCTTTAAGGGGTGGTTTCCCCTTTGAAGCAGATTTTTCGCGGATAAAAAATTGCGCATTTAATAGTTTTCAATGCTTCATCACATATATGAGATTCAACAAAATCGAAGGCGGACACTTAAGTGATGTTCCTTGTAAGTGTCAATACTTTACATTCCCCAATTGAAAATTTGTTAATTTTAATTAAAGATATTGAGCATTCTCAATATATCTAAATTACCATTTGGTTGGATGCTTAACATCACACCACATACTTACCACCTTTTTGTGAAATGGATATGTTTTTAACCTTGTACCCAAATCCTGCGGACGAAGCCCGTCGAATTCAATATTAGCATTCGGCAACCTTCGAATGATGTCCAATACTCGATGGTTCATTGGTTGACTATAGGCATGTCCGTACAAAACCTGCTGATGATTCAATCTGTCCGGTGGATACTGCGAAAAGTAAAATAATTAAAAAATAAATAAATTCTGTATATTTCGTTGATCGAGTTACGAATAATCGTGACAGTTTTCGTTCGTTACTTGCTATGTGAATTCGTATATACGAATGTATATGTGTGTGTGCTTGCCTTGGTCCATCGTAATTTCGGAAAGTCTCGATGATTCACGTTAACGTTGATGTTACTCCTGAGAAAATCCATATGTCCGGGAAAACGATGAGCCGCGTCGTAAAATTTTTGGTAATCCTTGGCGGACACATCCACGCTGTTCACCACGGGCTTAACGTGATTAATGTGATCGTTATTCTCGTTAGCCCCTTCCACAAGCTCGACTCCAGGCACTGATGTGACCGCTGTTTTTTTTTCTACCAGCTCGGATAGGCTGTCGCTTTCGCACCTTGCCACTGTCGATTCATATCGTTATCCACATTATCGATGATACTTTCAGAAAAAAAAAACACGAACAGAATTCTTCTCCGGTGAAACCATTATTCCGAAAAAAAAACACAAAAACAAAACAATTGAAACTGCCATGTTGAGGTTTCGCGACATCAGTGCGCTTTTGTCGATACGAGAAAATGGCATATGATGTTTATTTACACGTTCTGAAATCAGCAAAGAAAATACAGGAAAAAGAGACCATTTTTTTTTATTTGTCTTTTTCCAAGCTCGCACGTTTTTCGATGAAAAAAAAACAAACATTTGAAACTGTCATGTTGTGGTTTCAGGATATCCGTGTGTTTTCGTCGATACGAGAAAATGGCATATGGCGTTTATTCGCACGTTCTGACATCAGCAAAGAATATACAGGGTGTCCAATAGGAAGTTGCTAAAACTAAATGTCTCGTCCCTCCATGAATTCAATAGGGGTCCCTTTTTTTAAGGCGCATACCTGAGGCCCCGCAGTTTTATTCCAGCCGTGGTTGAAGCAAGTACGAGCGCGCCAAAATGAGTGAGCTCACCACGGAAGAAAAAGTATATCTTATTGAGTGCTTCTTCTCGAGGGGAAAAATTTATAGTAATGCGTATAGAGGGTTTCGTACTAAGTTTGGAACTCATAGAGTTGCCAGCGAAAACACTCTGAAAAGGTAAGAATTGAATATTTATTCATATTCATCTATCACACAACTTGTGTTTCAATTCAATTAAACTGCATTGAAGTAATTTTAGGTTAATTTTTGTAGGATAATCGATAACTTCGTGAAGTATGGTACACTCCAGGACCGTAGATGCGAGTTGCCAGGTCCATCTGTTACGGTGACGACACCAGAGAAAATCAACGAAGTTGAGAATTATTTCAAACAAAATCCAAATGATTCGATTCGGAAAGCTGCTCAAGCATTAAAAATAACCAAATCATCATGACACAACATTTTGAAATATTTTTTAAAGTTTCATCCGTATAAAATAAGCACGCATCAATTGTTAACTGAGCATGCCATGACGAAACGCATCGAATTTTGTAACACTATTACGGGAATGTTTGAAGCCGAAGAACTTAATGAGAAATTGATTATTTATTCCGATGAAGCACATTTTTGGATGGATGAGTACGTAAACAAGCAAAATTACCGGTTTTGGGGAACGGAAAATCCCAACATATCGCTAGCGAAGTCCCTTCATCCACAGAAAGTAACGGCATGGGCAGCGATTTCAGTGATAGGAATTTATTTGCAATTCTTGGAATCTACGGTAACAGGAGAGAGTTACAAACAGCTTTCGGAAACGAAATTCTTCCCTTATGCAAAAAAGAGGGGACTGGTTAAGCATTTTTACTTCATGCAAGATGGAGCGACGCCGCACCGGACTCATGATGTGTTTGAAGCTATTCATCGCGTATATGGGACTCGAGTAATCGGACTGGGGTACCCTAAATTTGCTCAAGGCGGACTAGAATGGCCTCCGTACTCACCGGACGTGAACCCTTGTGATTTTTTCTTGTGGGGTTACATTAAAGATCATTCTTACGCTGAAAACCCCAGCACAGTAGAAGAACTGATCGCGGCCATCCAGGAAGTGGTTCGCGGCATTACGAACGATATGTTGGACACAGTTTTCAAAAGAGAATTGATTTTTGTGCACAATCTAACGGTTCGCACTTCGAAAATATCTATCATTAATCACTGTACTTTTTCGTTATTTTTATAAGATGTAATAAATTGACATAAAAAATATTTGACTGGGTTTTATTGATGTGCGTTTACAACTGCAGAGTTTCCTCTATTAAAGCAATTTGGCTTTTCTGATTCTGTGCACGTGTTTTAAAATGACAGTCGATTAGTTTCAGCAACTTCCTATTGGACACCCTGTACATGAAAAAGAGACGCATTTTTTTTCCCTTTTGATGATTTTTCCAAGCTCGTACGTTAGTGTAGTAAGCTTGGCGATTTTGCCTTACCGTGGGGCCAAAACGATATAATTGTGCCGACGAAAAGATGAATTTTCAAAATCATCGAACTTGATTTTTAAAAAAGAAACACACTAGAAACTCGCAGTTGGTTTTAAACTCAGTCACTTAGCGTGATTATCCGATTCAGCGGATGCGATGCATCGTCGCTTGACTCTCCTTGATATTATAGAAACGATCACAACGCAAACCCAGGTCTCATATGCAGTATGTGCGCGATGTTCTTTGCTTTGCGTTCGCTTTATGATTCGTGTGAAATTGGTGTGTCGGAACACTGATCGATCGATCGAATCGTCGTCACGCATAATTTGCTGAGATGCAGTTCACACCTGATGTTTTTCCTTTCACGATGAGAGTGCGTTTTAAATGCACACAAAAGTGTATGTTATAAATAGGATATGCATTTAATGAATAGTTTGTCCCTATGAGGCGGCTGAATACGTTTCGATCTCGATACATATCGCGTCGTCATTTATTTTAATAAAGTCCGATGGAAATGAGTTTTCGTTCGTCGTCGAACCGTCATACTTCCTCGACTCGTAACGATGATTGAACGATTGATCCAATTAACGTGTTATTCGCCTACGCAACTCTGCGTAGCCAAATGTCCTGCTGATTCGTCGATGCTTTATGTATTTGGATATTTTCCCGATATTAATTGACCCTCGGATGTATATAGGGTGTCCTTCTTATATCTGCAACCCGAAATAACTCGGTAATTATCGACGTCACAAAAAAATGTTCCAGACAAAAGTTGTACGGTGTGAAGGGGGCCATCAAATGCAACCCATTTTTTTTCTGTGGAGGCGCTGACGCACGGTGAAGGTCACTTCCACTTTTTTAAATGAAATGGTACATTTTTTTCAACCATCTTGTGGAGCACCTCAAGCCGGATAAAAACGTTAGGGGGTCAAAGTCGTTCAAGGTCATTCAAGGTCAGTATCGATTATACAAATCTAAATATCTCGGATCACTACCAAATATTTGGTAGTGATCCGAGATATTCAGATTTGTATTTCATTTCAATAGGTGACCTTCAGTGACCTTGAACGACTTTGACCCCCAAATGTTTTTTATGCGGCTTGAAGTGCTCCCCAAGATGGTCGAACGAAAAATTTACCATTCCATTTAAAAAAAGTGGAGGTGACCATTACTGTGCGTCAGCGTCTACACCGAAATAAAAGATTGGTCGCATTTGATGGCCGCCTTCAGACCGTACAACTTTTGTCTGCAATATTTCGGGTGGCAGAGATAAGAGGGACACCCTGTATATCTACAGGATTCACTAGACGCCGTTCACTCGAAAACACCTATAAATACTGATTGTAGACGAAAAAGTCAGAGACGAATTGTTAATGGACTGTCAATGTCTACATTTTTTTAAAGAAAACCCCGATAGATATTTTTTTAAATGTCACCTAGCTCTCAATTACCTTAGAACGTTCCTCGGTAATCAGTGCCAATCCATGCCTAAAGGTCGAGAACAATCGATCTTGAATGGTATGTCTCTATTATACTATACCAGTCCAATACATTAAGGGCTTCCATACACCTGGGTAGGTCAAAAAGATCGTTTTGTCAAAAAAGTGCTCATTCAAAAGTGCTATCCTTTGAGTGTCTACCTTGGAAATTTCAAAAGGAAATTTGCAGTAATGACGAAGTTATAGCGTTTTCTAACTGACCGGATGAGCAAAGACTAACGGTTGGGGCGCAGGTAGGACGCGGCAGGGACTCCAAATTTTTAACGCGTTTTACTCGAAACAATGTTTTCAAAATCGGTATCAGAAATATATTCGCAACTACTGCACCGATCGGGATCAAGTTTTGCACAAGTAGCTGACATGACCCGAAAAAATTAAATTTTTAAATTCCGGCTCGATAAGTACTAGTTTTATCTATCTACTTTAAGGGGTAAGGCCACAGTAGAATTTTCACAAAATCGATTTTTTTTTCGCTGAAACAGTGCTTTATCACCACAAGAATAAGTTACTATTCGAATTATGGCAAAACATTTTTTTTTTCACCGACTTTGAGCGTATAACGTAAGCCCACCTCTGGCACGGCCATAAAGTACCTAAAAATTTAAACGCATTTTTCTCGAAACAGCTTTTTTTCAATTGGCGTGACAAATAATTTCAACAATTTTCACTCGGTTTACTTCAAATTTAAAAGTTATGTTCCTAATTCCTTCTCGCAGAGAAGTACGTACGGAATTTCTGATTAATCGAAAACTTTTCATTTTATGACCAGCTAAAAAAAAGATGACAAAAAAAAATATTAGTAGTCGGCCATTTTGTACATCGAAAAAAAATATATATATATTTTCGAACAGCTCGATATTCATACTAAATAGATGTGTAATTAATTTTATGAGTGAATCACTTTTTCTTACGAAAAAAAATGTTAAATTCGTACATGATTTAATACTCGTTACTATAGCCTAACCCCTTAAACGAATCTTTTTTTTCACATAAAAAATGGCAGAGGCCCGTCTGGTACCCCAAACGCTGTCAACAAAAACACATCCCAGGAAAACGACTGTAACTTTTCTACCGTTTGAAATTTATTAACCAAATTTTCACACAATGTAGATAAAATGTCATACTAAAAAATGTATATCGTGATTGTTCAATAAAATTCAGTTTTATACACAAAATAAATCTTAAATATAACCTTACTTTTAGCCGTCTCAGGGGTATGTAACCTTAAACAGTAGCACATTCGGCTCCACTTTCTCTACGCAAACCTAACAACACAATGATGACGATCGGCGACCATTCATTCGCGCGTTGCTTTTATTCCAACTTGCTTTTATTCCAATGCAAAACTATGCATTGCATAGCTGCTGTGTACACACTCTAGCAGGTTGAACTTTTGGAGTCGCGAGCCCGCCCGTAATTGATGCTTATTAACTGGAGAAAAGTTGCCGATCATTGAGCCCGAGGGTGTATAATTGGCTGCGATATCCGGTTGCCAGGACTTTGAAACATTCGTCCATTCGATGTTTGATTCGACGGCATCGTGGGATGGGCCTTCGTCTACATATATATGACAGCAGCAGGATCGTACAGGAGCCGATAGGCTGCCACCAATTTCCTCGTTGGCCCTATATATATACATATACATATACATACATACACCCACACACACACACACACATATATATATATATATATATATATATATATATATGACAGCAGCAGGATGGTACAGGAGTCGATAGGCTGCCACCAATTTCCCCGTTGGCCGTATAATCATCGATGAACCCCATGACACGTAATAGTTATACGTCAAAATGGACCGTGTGGTTATATTCCCAAAAGTAAATAACGAACTGTTCGGTTTATGCTCCGGGTAATTCGGCGAGTATTCTGTCGAAGTACACGCATATTGTATGCTTGTTGTCGTTATAAGGTATCCTCTTCTCTCCTCCCTCGCGACCTGACCATCCTTTCTATGTGTTGCCCGTCAGTGATCCAGGCCAACGTGGGAATATCAATTTCAGACCACACGTATACGTGTACTTTCGTACAACGAGAACATTCGAACGATTTCCAACGGTTCAATATCCACACGGATTACATCACGAAATATGTTCGGAATGTTCCCCTTGGATCTCGCGCGATGCTCATAATTTCACTGAAGTCGTGCTTGGCACAAATCGGGAGGCGATCCTTTTTTTCAACAACCCCATTTTCTCTCCCAGTCTCGTCCGTTGTTTTCGTTATTATCGAAGCCCAAACGTGTTTATTGCGAACGCCCACGGCTGCGGGTATCGATTATTGTCAACGTGCTCGGGTAGTTCTCGCGGAGAGTCAAAAATCTCTTGGGCAAGAATTCGTGGATGGACAGGAACAAGAACGGAACAAGAGTTTGTTTGGATTTGTTTGGGTTGAGTTGGTGGAACGTTTATGTGATTTTTTAGGTCGGTTCCTTCATTCCATGATGAAAGAAGGTGGATCAAAAAATCCTTAACTTTATAGCATGCATCAGTTATGAAAAAAGTTATGCGGGAACGTAATAAGTTTGCAACATCGCAGGGCGAATTTTTAGTTCTTTATACTACAAACATAATTTCAACGCTGCTTTGTTTTTCGTGCTGCATACGCGGGATTGATGAGCTTGCACTGCCGTTGTGCACATATAAAATCTGGAGCAGGTGTACTGTACCATGGTGGTGAAGTTTGAATCGTTGGAATGCAACGAATATACATTTTTTTTTCGTATTCCCAAATTTTTTTTCGGCATATTTCGGCTAGGAAAGTCAAGGAAACATTTTTTGAGAATACTTGTTACAAATTTTTAACGAAAAGCTGCGAAAAAATTCTTGATCACTATAAAAATGAAGAAATGTAAGAATCAAGAAGAATTTTCGTTGCGTTCCCAGAATGCAAACTTCAACACCATGTACTATCGACTAGATATGAAGAAAATTCATTTGGAATCCATTGTGTCTATGCTGGCTATCAGACTGTTTCGAAGACGTCCGTAATGTTATTTCTTTTATCAATTTATCATTTATCAATTTATCATTTGGGAGACGCTCTTCAATTTATCATTTGGGAGACGCTCTTCGGAATGATTTTTTCGATAAATATGGTAGCATTTACCTATACGTGATTCTGAAGACGTTTGGGTTCACATAATGTTGAGTATGAGAATGGTCGATTAATATCTTCATGAGCAGTCCTTGAAATTGCATGTCCTCAAAACCATTTTTCCCTATGTACGTATGAATAGAGATACATGTATATATTTATATATGTCCTGTGTATCTATGTATATCCATATGTTCGTAGATTGTATACGCAATATGTAGAGTATTATACCGACTAAGTCCGGAATAAGCTCTCGGGCGAGCCGAACTGTACTCAAGCAGGCTCCCTCGATTTATGCGACTCCACGATGCTTCCATAACAAGCACACATAAAGGCACGGGTGTGGGTATATATATATATATATATATATATATATATATATATATATATATATATATATATATATATATATATATATATATATGAACAATGCCAGCAATGTACACACGTACCTTCAACTTGATCACTCCACCCGTCTTCCGCTCTCTTCATTTGCATCTGAAATACCGGACAAGATGAATTGGTGGGGGCAGATATTTGCCGGATGCAGTCGCGTATCGCGATGAGAAATTTTCACGTCAAAGGATGTGCTTGAATCATGGATTCAAGCTCCGTTAAAAAAATGCCGTCCAATGAAAAAAAAAAGTTTTCTATTACAAATATACATTTATTTAGTTGCCGAATAGTAGAATATATTTTTTTCATTTTTCTGAGTTCCAACGTATACACTTGCGGGTTTTTACGTATTCGCAATTCAACCCCATCCTATCACTCCCTACCCGCACTTCGCTGAATCTAACCTAACTTCCGTTGCGTCCACAGCCGTTTCAAGGAACGACACAACTGTGACGGGCCAAAACGTCGTTTTTCAAATTTTTGTCTACTACATTATTTCTTTGGGATTTTGGAAAAAATGTATTTTATTAAGCATATATTGAACTAATTTCATGTAAATTTTAATGAAAAAAAATAAGAAATTAACAACGTTATTGAGGTATAATTAGGCCTAGTATAAAAAATGCTGTTTAACGGCCGGATCGATAACTTGACAATGGTTGGTCTGGAAGATAAAAATGGAAAGGTTTTATATTCTCTGTGGATGTAGTTATCATTGCAAATAGCCGTTTTTTTTCGAAGAAAAAAATTCACACAACAGTGGGTGTCGAAAAAAATGTAATTTTGGCGAAATTTGTACTCATATTCGGAGGATTAAAAATTACTAAATTAAAAAAAACGGCTACGTGCGACGATAGCTACTGAAGTCACGGAAATTGTGGTGTTTTCAAACTTAAACTGGAAAAATAATAGCTTGTGTTATGACTCCGGCGAGGTCGAGCAAAGTCGTTTCGAAAAAAACGCGATTGGAAGTTTTAGGAAAGGGAAATCGTCTGTATGTCAATTTTCAATATTTTAACTTGAACATTTTTTCACATATACTTGCAAATGTATACTTTGAAGAAATGCAAAATATTTTTTTTTTAATACTCGTCACGGTGGTGTCCCGCCTCAAGCTACACTATACCGCATTTTCGGAGCATACGGGTAAACTGTGAAAAACCCGCACCGGTATAGTCGGCCCCATATTCTCCTGATTCTCTGGCACACTGACGTTTTCCACAAGTATCTACACCGAGTTTTCAGAAAAATTAGCCCTCCGTGTACCGGTTGATGCGCCGGCCGGTGCACGGCTAAGCGGTCACCGCTCCGAGTGTCGGCCATATACAACCCTGCTTAACGGGGGAGGCTCATGTAAGCAGGCGTTTTTTTAACGCATTTGTTGATTAAAAATGGAAAGGTTCATTAAATGTTGGTAATGAACATTGTAAAATCGACAATAAATGCTATTTAAAAAAGTGTTGTGTCCTAAAAATTCCAAATGTCGGCGCTACAGCTGCTCGAAGTTGACTCCTTTTCACATAGTGCAGGCTACAGGTCGTTTTGATGATTGTAATAAAAAAATCCAAAACATTTTCCCGGACACTTAAAAAAAAATCGATTAATATTGTTTACAAACAATTTGTTATAAAAAACATTTATTTTTAATTTTTAATGGTATTTTAGGGTCGATTTTATGGTCAATAAGTCAATTCGAAGTACCGCTGGAGCCAAAAGCCGAAAGCCCATCCTCCAGCATCGTTATTTCGTACAATATATGTGTATGGAAATTGAATCGTGGGTATTTTCGTATCGCTACTGTAAAACGGGGCTACATTGACACGTTTTGAAAGTTTTTTGTGTCACTTTTTTAGACATCCTAGATACCAACTTTTCTTGCTCCAATATAGCAGTGTGTCCTTCGGCTATCAAATGTATAAGAAAGTCAAGCTCCACCACCCCTCACAATTTTATATATACATTTTTTACAGTGTCAAAGTCGCTCCGAATATTGGGCTTCTGTGACAGGGCATTGAAATGCAACTTATGTCAAAGATTAAGGGTTACTTTGGAATCATTTTGATAAAAAATGTAATATCTTATGCATCATACATATTTCAGCGCTCTGTCAAAGTGGCCCCAAAAACTGTCAAAGTTACCCTGAATGTAAAAGTAGCCTCGTTTTACGGCAGGACGACGAAAAGAAAAATATGAAGTTCACGCATTGTTGTCCTTTGTGGAACGTGGAATGTCCTTTGGGCACTCGACGAAAAAGTTAATATCAGCAATACATCGAAATCATGGGACCGTACCATCCTTTATTTTTCGTTCGGTATTCAAAATTTGGAACCACCTCTCTCTCGAGGGTGTTCAATACCACTGTGAAACATTATATCCGTACGCGCGGAGTCCCGAAACTATCGGCCAATCAACTCGACTCGGAGTGGTTAACGACTCGGTATGCGAATCGTCTGCTCTCTGTAATTTTCGCGTGCGGCTTCCCTTTGTAATTTCGATGCGGATTCTTGATTCTCCGTGCCGTTGTCGACTGAACGGAACAAAAATGGATAACGAAAAATCATCCCGTGTACGGGAACCGCGCAGCATAAAGTTCGTGCGATAGTGAATAGGAATTTCAGACCCAAGAAATGTGAGATACTAATGTGACAGGGTTGCTGGTACCTGTAATAATGCCCGGAAGCTTAGTCTATGTAAGAAGAAAAATCATATTTTTGCCTACTCAATGAACGGGAAAGCTGCAAATTTTTTATTTTTTCGAAGTACCATACGCTCCATAAACACGCACGAGCGAGCGAAATTGCATTGTCTCACGATAATACGGGTACAATTCTATTCCCCTGACCATCGCGTAATTTCCATTCCCTTTGTCTTCTGACTTCCCGTTGTATTCGGGTTCGCATCCCGTTATATCATGCCAAAAGTTTCTGGACCCGAATAAGCTGAGACACAAACGCTAAATAACCTTCATCGAGCCCGGCAACTTTCCAGCGCTGGGTCCGCATTATATGCGATTCCATCGTTGAAGTTCTAAATTCTATTTTCGATTACTTTTTTTTGCAACGGTAGCTGAATTGATTCAAGGTATTCCTCCGGTGCTCCCGTATTCCGGAGAATTTCATTTGGAAATTCACTCTGATATCAAGGGGCCCAAGAAACAAACCTGCTACCACGATTGCTTCGGTAATTTTTTTTTTCGATCGCACTGGATTCCTCCTCATTCGTACGAGGATGGCACTTGTTATCAGCACATTCGCCAGTTGTGCCGTTTTCTATTGGGTGTCGTTTTTCGGCTCGTAAAGCGTTGGAGTGCACACATTACCGTGAATAACTACCCTTCTCTAGGACGGACGGCACTTCGCAAACTACAAAACTTTGAAGCGTTAACGAATTCGAACTTACAATTCTGAAAGAGAGAGTGACGGAGCGATAGCAAAAGAGACAGACAGACAGACAGGCAGACAGACAGACAGGCAGACAGACAGGCAGACAGGCAGGCAGACAGGCAGGCAGACAGACAGGCAGACAGGCAGACAGACTGACAGACTGACAGGCAGACAGACTGACCGACAGGCAGGCAGATTGACAGGCAGACATACTGACAGGCAGACAGACCGACAGACTGACAGGCAGACAGACTGACCGACAGGCAGGCAGATTGACAGGCAGACAGACTGACAGGCAGGCAGACAGACAGGCAGGCAAAGCCGGACTGGCAGACAGACAGACAGGCGGGCAGAGACTCACAGACAGACAGGCGGACAGACAGCCAGAGACTGACTGACAGGCAGACAGACTGAAAGGTAGACAGACCGACAGGCAGACAGACTAACAGGCAGACAGACTAACAGGCAGACAGACTGACAGGCAGACAGACTAGCAGGCAGACAGGCCGACAGACAGGCAGACAGGCAGACAGGCAGTCAGACAGACAGGCAGACAGACAGACAGACAGACAGACAGGCAGGCAGGCAGGCAGGCAGGCAGACAGACAGGCAGAGGCTGACTGACAGACAGACAGGCAGAGGCTGACTGACAGACAGACAGGCATACAGACGGACGGACAGATAGACCGACAAACAGAAAGAACAAAAAGGTCTGTCTTTCTTTTCTCTAGACCTCTGTCTCTTTCTTTTGTTCTTCGTTCTGTTTGTCTGTCTATCTGTCAGTCCGTCTGTATGTCTGTCGTGTCTGTCCGTCTGTCTGTCGTGCTTGTCCGTTTGTCTGCCTGTTTTTATTTTTTCTATACCGCTGACTCTTTCTTTTGTCTGTCTGTCTGTCCCTGTACATCTCTTCCGCTCTGTAGGGGACAAGATGTACAGGGAAATGGAGAGGGTCAAATTAACAGAACTTGGAGGATTTCCACTTACAATAGGTCACCCAAGATGGTCGCTCGTCGGGAACGCCATCTTGAATAACCTTGTTCGTTTACGCTTCATCGCACCGCTTATTGCAACCCCTGTCCCCAGCAGATGGTGTGGTATGCCCTCGAACATCACCGCGAACACAAAGTGAGCTTGACTCGTAAAAATCGGTAGCCCAGTTTCCTTGGGAAGCAAGAAAATATTTACGAACAACCCAACCTTGGTCGAGTACCACGCAAATCGCATTGGACAGTCGACCGGCCCTGACGGCAAAAACGGATGACAGTAGACACCTAGATGTTGGATCTGACGGACGGATCGAACTTGGCGGTGGCCAACGCCGGCTTGGAACCTTGTTTCGTAGATTTTTAACAGTCGACGCGCCCAATATTTTTTAGAGCTAACCCGACACGGCATCTCAAACGTCATCGGGGTGTATAACTTCGATCATGTACGCACCTCCTGTTAAATGTATTCACCAATCTTCGTCTATCAGAGTTTCTATCCATGTGTGATAGAATTCCAGAGAAGGGAATCGATAACCGAGTTTGAAGCATTCGACGAGTTTACGCATTTCTGCGTGACTAGTCATATCTACTCTGCCGGTTCTCCCCTCGTTTCAACAATCTTTCCACCCTCATTGCCACGCGCGCGCGCGTTGAAGCCGGACCACTGAACACGGGAAGAAGCTTCGCTCACTGCAGAGATGATGCACAGCGCGCCAGTACCGTGTATAATCTCGCGCTTTCGAAGATTATTCCAGCCGATTGACCACGCTTATAAGCCTTCGCTTTTTGCTCTTTCATCGACGCAGCCTCCGCAACGCAGATCCGTCATGCGAAAAAAATGTCACAAGACAATACAGACGCTCGCGTGTTCGAGTTTGATTTTTTTTCAGCGCGTTCGCTCTATCCAATTTCCTACCAATTTCCTACGAATTAGGGACATCGAACGGTTGGCTTTCCCCTTTTTTTTTCTATATCTTTTCATTGCTTTCCAACGAACATAAAAAGCTCGAATATCTTTTTGTTTCGAGCAACAGATGCAAAATTAACGATATGATACCTCGCATATCTTTCTCGTCCGAAATATTTCGGTCGCACTCGATGAACCCTTGAGCTCGATCGGTATATTTCAGCTGGTATACTGATCGACAATTCAGTCACGCTTATACGTATTTACGCAATATTGTAACCCACGAACAATCTCTCGAGTTTATTTACAGTTGATTTGTTCGATCGTTTATCTGTTGTGGACTGTACTGTTTGATACGCGCAACAATGGGTAGGTTAAATAGGTAAATGAATGTCATATCTTTGGATTCACCGAGGATATTAAGAGAGACTACCCGTGCAGAAATTATCGTTGGGGTCCAATTGGATTCCTATACTTGTCTCTACTTCCGTATCGGGATACAATGGGTCATCGCATTGGATCCCAATACTACAACGTAAATGCTCGTACATTGGATTCTCATCTGCATTCCTCATCGGAATCCAATGTACGAAACCAATTTGAGTCTTAGAAGATTCTCACATCATGGAAGCAGAATCCGATACGATTTTTGATGGATTCCGACACATTGTGTACGTTGACTTTTTTAAACAAAATATATAGATATACGAAATGAGTGGACCTTCAAAAAGTATAAGTAGCTCAAAGTATATCCTCAAAATCGATTTGAATCGCGTCACTGAACGACTAGTTTAATTATAGCTTGTTATTGATTTTAACGCATTTCGACATAATATCACAGCACACGTACACGCTTACGAAGTGTGCAGGTTATGTTTCACGAAGAGAATTGGCTCGTGATATTTCACATATTATTAATTCGAACATGGTAAGAATTTTCAAATGGCGTTCGTCGGGGAGCATTGCCGAATCAAATTGGATCCCAATGAAGATGCAGATGCATCTTGTCCTTATAAAGATGTAGGTGCATCTTGGGACACTTTTTTTTGGAGAACCAACAAATCCCGGTTGATCATTTTAAATGAAATGTTCTCAACCGACGACAATCGAGAAATAGCGCGAAATCCATTTGGATTCCAATGTGGACTCCCTACGTGTGGCGTCCCTATCAAATCCCTATAGGGATTTGGTAGCATCTGGGGACACCGCAAAAAAATTCTGCACGGCTAGCAGTCTAGAGCCCGGAAAAAAACAGTGAATTTCGACAATTTTTAATGGATATGCAGTTGATAGAATAAATATTTAATTTAGTGGGCTTCATTTGGCATATCTTCAAGTATCTTGGCAATTTTTTTCATAGGATTTTGTAATAATTTAGCCGCGCTGAACCTGGATGAAGTCACCTCTGTCTGATAGTGTCCTGCGGCTGGCAAGAGTTCTCCAATTTTTCACCTGGATCAAAAGTTCCAAAGAATTTGAGTTCTGCATAAAACTCGTCTTTCAAATCCGTAGGGAAATTGACAAATATCGATTTCTGATAAAATGGTACAAATAATAATTGAACGTTTTTTTCGATAAAACACATTGCTGTCTAGCAAATTTTTTTTCCAATAATTTCCAACATATCAAAAATCTTCTACGTACTTTGATGTAAAACGTTGTAAGGTTACAAAAAATATCAAGTCAGGCGATTAAGGCTTGGTGATGTAATATTGCCGCCCGCAGGGCACTTTCTCAAAATGTGTAAAGATGCTTGAAGACGAGTAGAATAAACGCCACCAAACGGAATCTTCATTTTGTCAAGTGAGTATTCATTAAAAATTGGCGAAGTTCACCTTTTTTTCCAGGCTCTAGACTAGTACCCTCCCTCAACGAATCCACCGTTGTTTGTCTTTTTTCACGAATCTCGCGAATTCCTTGACTTTTGAACGGAATAGTGGCATTTAAGAGATCATCACAGTGTAACGGGTCGAAAAATAGCTGCTTTTGGCGATTTTTTTTTCGATGATTAAAATACGCTAATCAGTCTGATTTTTTAATGTCAAATCAAAGCACTCATGGAGAACAGAAAATCAATTTTTGAACGTTTATTTATATTTTCTCACATTTTTTTTAACGGTTGAAAATATATTCGAAAAAAGGAGTCCTCACTGTGTACACGGTTGTGGCCGTAATTATTATCTGAAACAAAATTTGTAAAAATATTATTAATCAATATGAAAGCCACTATCTTGCTGTGGAGGTTATTTTTTTTCATCAAAATTGACAAAATGGCGACGTTTTGAAAAAATGATCGAATTTAGCATATTTTCTCGACAGTTGTTCGTTAATAAAAATTAAGGTTTCAGCAAAAAAAGCTTCCATAGCAAGATCAAGAATGGCGTGAAGAATATTGTGTCAAAATTTGAAAACTCTTCCTTTGAGAGTGTACACCGTTTTGAAAAACGACATTTCGAGAAAAACGCGTCCGTCCGCGTCAGGTCGCAAGCAGCTGGTTGAAACCCTTTTTTGAGAAAGGCTGTAGCAACCGGAATAATTCGAATTTCGCATAAAAAATTGAACAGCATGTTTATAGCCGTCTATACTATCGGATAATGCAAAAAAATGGATTTTTTGAAAATTGAATTAAATATGTGCTTCTCGTCTGGAGCACAAACCGGAAATCTATTTATTCGCCGTCGACATTGATCAACGGTCCTAGTCTACGATTTGTGGCGAACTCTTTAGTAGCAATAAAATAGTAATAGTAATAGTAATAACAATTTGCACATATTCTCGATAGAAGCGGCAGAGGCGAATCAAACGGTCCAACTGTTACAATTACGGATGCAATATACATATCGCATCGAATAGCCAATCATATTTTTCACAGTATAACTACGAAGATTACGACGGAATCGATTAGCCGATAAAAATTAATCGAGCTTGACCGGTAGCCTATAAATTGTAAATGTATCCTTTCCTTATCTCCGAATCAAGTTTTCGGTTGTCGATCGCAAACAAACGAATTCAAACTTCTCGCTATCGGAATATTTGCAAACAATTCATTATAGATCGCAATTGTGCACATAGGGAGGTAATGTTCTCACGTGTCATTGTCAGGCGGGAAGCAAACAATCTTTGGAGCATGTTCATCGATGTGGAGATCTGACATACGACTAGATCGCAAAGCGTCGTTTCGCGCTATCGTAAAAATTTCTAAACCCTACTTGAGCGTGTTTACTGCACTCATGGAACGTAATGGGCTTCGCACGATTCGATACGGTTCAATACTCCTAATGAATTATGATTCATATTCACCTATTGTCAAGACATTTTCTGGCTCGTAAGACGATCCCTCGTGTTTCCTTCAGGAAAAAATTCACCGATGGTATTACCCATAATAATGCGCCGGGAACCTCGAATAATGGCGAAATACCGGATGTTCATTGAGCTGTAATATCGTATCGAGTCGATTTACCAATAATCGGAAACGTGTCGTGACGCACGGCTCCAGTTTTCCACGTGAAAAGAACAATTTCCTAATCCTTTGGCATGTCGACGCGCCTACGCTTGAAAAAAACGATCACTTGAGGCGGGATATACATTTACAACGATCAAAAAATCAATTTCTTTTTTTTTTCTTTAAACGATAGAACTATATATGTAGAATATTTTCCCGAAGTTTCAAAGTGAGATTCGAAAAACTTCAAACATTACAGCCCGTGAACGCTGTGCCTCACCGCTCGGATTCGGAAATTGGCGTGCCGGATTACTCAAAAACTATTAAGTCCATTGAGTTGAAACTTGGTAGAAATATTGATAATATTGGCACCTTCTACTTGACGAGAATTGTTTTTGAAAAATTGAAAAAATCTACTTTTTTAATCCACATTTTACAGAAATGTTGCGTGAAATGTTGATTCTTTTTGTAAATGGGTGCCATTTTGGGTGGGGGTCAAAATGTCGAATGACCAAATATAGATCGACAAAAATTTTTAAACGACAGAATTATGAACTCTCAAAATAATGAAGGTTGAATTATTCGGAATTTTACCCTTTGATCGATGACGAAATCGAATAACTATTACACCAAAGGATTATTTATTCGAGAGCTCATTTATTCGAGAACATTTATTCAGATAGTCTGCAGTTTGAGTCATACAAATACAGATTCGAACAATCTACAATATTCATATCTCCGAAACAAAAAAAAGTGAGTATCTAATATTCGTAATACCGGCTATAGCAAAAAGCCATATATCGAGACTGCAAATTTCGAATGTGTAGATCTTAGTTGGAAACGCAAATGATCGATGGTCCGAAATGGCGAATACCTAAATGGCGAACATGGCATGGCTGCCTGACCCGACTGACCACTAACGCCATCTGCCATCTTCACTCTGAAGCGCAAGTAGTATTGCTCGATCCCAAGTTTTCGCTATCCGGACCGCTCGTCATTTTGGCCCATCGCTATTTCAACTGATCGACTTTTAGGTCCTTCGCTTTAATGAATTCGAAATTGTAAACTGTCGTAATATTCACAATTCAACGATTTGACGTCTCGAATTGTTTGGTGTATATATACAGTAGGGTGACCGTTATTTTGGCTTCAGTAAAAAAATTTAACCTCTAGCAAAAAAACTAATCATGATATGAAAAAAAAATCTGTGTAAAATTTGGACGCGCTGGGATAAGGAGAACACGTGCCACCGAGCAGTTTAATTTTCAAAAATGCATGCATTTTTTTAATGGCCGCACTAAAATATTCATTAGTCTCATAACATTAATTAAAAAATCTGGAATTGGGTATATTGATTATACATATTAAGAGGTACAAAATATATTATTCGCTGATTTTTTTCCATCAATTATGTATAGTCGGGAGTAGATTGAAAAATTAATAGAACCTTTGTAAACGGACGCGGCGGTTTGGTCACATTGTGGCGGGAAATCGAAGCAGTGGCCTATCGGCCCGGACTTTTTATGCAAATGATAATATAATAATCGTGTATTGAATGCTTCAAAATGATATTTTTTTTTCTTGAGCCTGCGAGAAGATTTTCCAACTGTAGTGGCGATAATACAAAATATAGTGCAGACAAATAGTTCGAAATTTGGTCGTGACGCTTCATCCGCTCATTTTTACCGACCGAGCATTACCGACCGAGTTGGTTTGCCATTGTTGGACATAGAAAAAAAATATAACACGTGAAATCTTTACGTTTCTGCAAATTGATTTCGATTTTACGATGCGGTTCCAAACGGTATCAGGTTTTCCAGTCAGACTTTACTGCTCGATAAAGACATTGATTTCTTTATTAGTCCCGAATCTATGGCGTTTTTTTGAACGATTAAAAATTTATTGTACTTTTCTCGATATCGATGTATCTGTTTGAGACTCGAACGAGAGTTATCAAATGGGCGCGCAATTGATAAAAAAAATAAGAATCCGTAATAATATAGCGAAGCGAGGGATCAAACTTATCACCGATTATAAAAATCGATTGACTTGTGATGAACAGCAAATACAATTCGTTCTTCAAGTTGTCGCCGAATATCAAAAAAAATTCTGAACGTAAACAACTGTACTCTACTTCAATCATTTCATAGCTGGACTGCTATTACTTATGTAATATTTCGTGTAAAGGTACGAATTTGCGGTACGTGATAGATGGGAAAAAATCAGTAAATAATATATTTTGTAACTCTTAATATGTATAATCAATGTATCCAATTCCAGATTTTAAATTAATATTATGAGACTAATAAATATTTCAGTGCGGCCATTAAAAAAATGCATGTATTTTTGAAAATTAACCTGCTCGGTGGCACGTGTTCTCCTTATCCCAGCGCGTCCAAATTTTACACAGATTTTTGGTTTCATATCTTGATTAGTTTTTTTGCTGGACGTTAATTTTTTTTACCGAGGGCAAAATAACGGCCACGCTAATAAACAGCCGAATCGATATTATATCTCTCATTATTTTGTTGAATCTGATATTTGTTTTCGCTGTAAATCGACTTCGAGATTTTTGTATTCACAATTTCGATTAACTATTTTACAGACTATCATAAGATTGATATATCTATTTTGGAACGTTCTCCATTACTGAATTCGATATTTCGGTCCTTCTGAAGATTGATCGTTCGAATTTCTGATCCCCACCCAATCAAAGTCTACGGGAAGCTAGACTGCACGCCGATTCGCCATTCCCGCGGCGACCTTGCTGTAACACTCTGCCATTCTCCGTCATTTTGATGATGAATTAATAAAAAAAAATTGTTTTGCATACTTAAATACACTTTTAAAGTATACCTAAAGTTTGATAATTGTAGAATAATTATTTCTCAGTTTAAAAAATCTCTCAATATTGCTTATTTTTTTCCTGTCTAAATGTTTATCCCGCCTTAATGCGAGCGCTTATACTCTTCGTGTTCATTTTTTCCCCTGGTTTTATTCAGTAGTCGCTCCGTTTAATCGTAATTGCCGCGCATTGTTTTTTTTTTCACTTTTTCGTGAGCTTTGTAGTGGTGTTGGAGAAAAGTTTTGATGTGAAGATGATACAGTTTATTGTTAGCGCAGTCCTCGGGGATTCGCGTGAACAGGAGTAATAGGGAAGAACAATGAAATAGAATGCCCAGCCGGTTTTCGTTCACTGTAGTAAGTGCGTGTGTGGCTCCTGCCGGCTTTTCACGGATTAAGTAAAACCGAATTTCGCATTATAAATGCAGAAGGCTTAACAGACTCGAGTCTTCCCTAGGCAGATTAAACTCCATCTTGTATTAAGGGGTTATGCCTAGTTGAAAAAGTCGAAAAATCACTTTTTCGAAACCAATATACTTCGATAGAATATCATCTTATAAATGTCGCCGGAAAATTCCAAATTGATCGGATCAAAATTGAAGGATTTATACGTTTTCAAAGTCGGCAAGCAAAATATCTAAAAAAATACCGAATCGTACATTCTGACATTTTTAGGGCTTTTTCTAGATGTAAAAATACAGTATTTGATCGAAATTTTTTTTTTCCGATTCGATGAACGAAAAATGCTCAGTTTTTCGCAAAATTCAAGACTCTTAATTCGAACACGCGTTATTTTTTATTTGTTTGATATTTCGAAGGTAACGTCGATTAATAATGGGATAAACTACTATACAAACAAAACCTGTTGGATTTTTCCATATTAAATTATCTGGATCAGAAGGGCTCACCGCAAAATACGTTTTTGAGAGGTGCTTCCCGGACTTCGGCTGTAAATCGATTATAATTGAATATTTTTACACAAAATAATTATACATATTCTTTCAATGATACTTTTTCAAACATCTGATTTTTGTAGAAATTTATCATCACGATGTTTAAAAAAAATCCCAAAAATGAGCTGTTTTCGACTCTTATACAAGTAGGCATAACCCGATAAAGAAAAGCAACTATGAGTCCGCAAACATGTCGTTTATTCTCAACAAGACGCTAAAAAAGGCTATTTTTATGATGTTTTTATAGGTTTTTATTATAGATATTGATATCAAAGTTGTTACACTTAATAAATACACTTTCGAAATACATTACATTTTTTTTTATGTATTAATGTAACCCGAACAAACTTTAAACGCCTTTTTCTCGTAACAACGTTTTTCGACGGCTTGTTGATAAAATCTTCGAAATTACTGAACCGATCCTCATGAAATATTAACCACATATTCTTTACAACTATAGCTATAGCGCATATCAAGGATTTTTTTAAATTGTGATATTTACTTTTTTTCACAAAAGCGGTGAAAAAAACACGTGTTTTCGGTTTTTTCGTAAAATGTCCGCCATTTTGTTATTTTTGCATATATAAAAAATGTTATGATATGCGCTATAGCCATTAACATACTGAATCTAAAACCGTTTGATTTTATTGTTTCGGATGATCCATCTCCGAGATTTCATCAACAGCGCAGACCTACAATTTTTTAACTACCATTTTCGTCTATAAATAGTGACTAGAATAAAAAAAATTTAAATGTGTTTCGACAGTGTATTTATTAAGTGTAACAACTTTTATATCAATATTTATGATATAAACCTATTTTAAAAAATCATGAAAATAGCCTTTTTTAGCGTCTAAAGTGAGAAGACCCCTTAAGTGAGGTATGTGCCACATTTCAGAAGAAAACGTCGTGTTAATCTAAAATACAATGTGAAGTATTATTCACGCTATTTCTTTATTGAACGTCAATTGTCCTTGATGTTTAATTCCAGATTTCTATCAGTGTTTAACTTGAACAAAAGCTTGCTGTCTCATCGTCAATAGTCCAGTCGTGCCGTCGCTGAAAAACCCCGGAATCGGAGAAAATTAGAAAAGGGCTAGTTTTATGACAGGTGATTTTGTAGGTGCCGCGGGTGCGAAATCCAAGTTTGCCTAAAAATCGGGGTGGAGGGTTTTTTTAGGGGATGAAAGGAGATGGGGGTGGATTAATGCCAAACTACAACCCCTACAAGGTCGGCGCCGCGAGACAAAATGTGCAGAAAAATTCGGGCTTTAGGTTTGTCCACAGCGCCGAAGTCGTTGAAGTTCATTCGGTTCATCATTAAAAAAAAATGGTTTATTGAATAACTCAAAAACAATCGGTTTTTCGGGTATGGTTCAAATGTACGAAATGTAGAAAATAATTTTTACCATATTTTCGTTGCTATGGACCACCCTTGAATTTTGATTTTCCAACCCCTCTCGGGGGTTGAAAATTCAACATGAAATTCTGGGAAAACTATTGCGGGCACGAATTCGCCGCCGTGGAAGAATTTGTAGCTTGAACCCTCGGCTACATTTTTGTCCACAGCGCCAAATTCGTATCTCTTTATTTTCGGTCAATAGTTTTCCCAGAATTTCATTTTGAATTTTCAACCCCTAAGAGGGGCTCGAAAAAGCAAAATTCAAGGGTGGTCCATAGGAACGAAAATATAGAAAAAAATATTCTCTACATTTCGTACATTTAAACGATTCCCGAAAAACCGATTGTTTTTCAGTTATTCAATAAACAATTTTTTTGTTGATTCTCAAATACTCAATCGACGCGTCTTTTCAAGGGTTACAATGTTCCTATTTGAACCAAAATTGTACGCATTTTTCCTAAAGAGTTATCGAATAAAAACTGATTTTTCAAAATTTCACCCTACTTTTTCACAGCTAAAATGAACTTCCACGAATTCGGCGCTGTGAACAAAAATAAAACTCGGATTTTCCTGAACATTTTGTCTCCCGGCGTCGATCTCGTGGGGGTTGTAGTTTGGCATTAATTCACCCCCATCCCCTAAAAAAACCCTACACCCCGATTTTTAGGCAAACTTGGTTTCAGCACCCGCGGCACCGACAAAATCACTTATCAAAAAACTAGCCTTCTTCTAATTTTTTCCGATTCCAATATACAGCACGACTGTACTACAAGCAGATTGGAACGAGACAACATCAAGGGCCGTCAAACTTCATTACGATCCTTCGACGGTAAACCTCAACTTTGGCAAATTATACAACGTATCCTGGGGACGTTGGGATGCGATGAAGTTTTCAAGATCCTTGAATTCATTAAGAATCCGGGAAACATTGGTATTTCGAGGATCCCAGGGGATGGTTGCAGAAACAGTACGTTTGATATCCTTAGCCGCCTGGAAGATGTCAATTCCCGTGATCGTGGATCGTTTATTGGTATTGTGTCTGTGACGAGCTGATGCGAAAACCCGGGCTTATAGAATCCTGTAATTCCCGGGTGGCCATGTCTCGAAATTTCCCTCAGGAACTCCCCGGGCGGTGAAGTCTCGTCCATGCCCCATCGACCGTTCGACAATCCCATTGAAAGTTTCCTCAATGCTCTTCCCATGTTGTTTCCCGACTTCCCTCGAGCCTCCTCCGCATCATAAAATTCTCTATTTTTCGCCTCTTTTCGTTGCCAAACTTTGTCGGGTATTTCAAAGGTCTGGGATCTCCGTGTGATTTCTTTGAGAAAGTCTTTCGGCGGCTCTTTCACGCCGATGCCCCAACGACCGGGTGGAAATGTTACCGGAGTCGCGTTCTGATCTTCCGGGTCGCTTGGACGACTCGATTGCTCGACTGACGAGGGATTCTCGTTCTTTGTTTCTGATGATCTCAGGGTCGTTACGTTCATTTCATTTTCCCATTGATTCGCCGCGATGTCATCGTCGCGTCGCATCGCCGGGTCCTTTGATCCTCGAGAGGTCGACTTTGAGGAAATTTCCTGCAGGAATTCTTTCGGAGCTTCTTTCATACTCATGCCCCAGCGCCCGCTGGGGAAAGCTGTCGGGTGAATTGTATCTTTCGAGGTAGAACTCGTGCCGTCATCAGCGTTTGATGTTTTTGCAGCATCGCTGAAAAATGCCTTCGCACCATGCTCGGCAAAGCTCGTGTCCGGTGGGTCATTGCGCAAATTAACCTTCGATTCCGTATTCTCTGTGGTATATGTTGGAGTGTCACTCGACGGAATTTTCCATTTTTCTCTCTCGCGTCTGGCCGCGTCGCGCATCTTCTTTTCCCATGCCTCATATTCTTTTCTCTTCGCCTCGTCCGCCCCGGATTCGGCTTCCTTCTTCAATTCCCAAGCTGGTCTTTTCCTGGAAAAATACAATGAATCGTGTGTAAGCATTTGATCGTCGACTGGAAATTGACCTAGCGGCATCATTCGATGTCGTTGATCAGGATGTTCCTCCACCGAAACGCATACCTAGGTCCGTGGAACTTCTCTGGTGGCTTCCACACATAATTCGGCAGCCAGTGCGTATTGTTTTGGTACTTTGAAACTACGAGATTCCTCTTGAATTGGCGCGAGTTGGAGAAATCTGTGAACACGACAAAACACAGAAACCGAACTTCATTACATCTGTGGTGAAAAAGAAACACGATTTTCAATTGTTTTTACATTTTACGGGCAGGTCGATGCATTGGAACCCGATGCCAGGCTGCTCCAACAAATCATGATAGACCTGTAAGTGTCGTAATATCTTACTAATCATAGGTGGCGGTTTTTACTTGTAAAGATTAAATATAGCCTAAACATCTATGAAAAGCACAACGGGCCACAGTTTTCGCGTTTGTAGAGACATTTTTTATTCTAATTATCTGTGAAAATATTCTAACGATAGGTTAGAATATATCGGGAGTACAAATAAGTCGCCGCCGTTTGACAAAAGATGGCCCCACCAGGAGGTTATGGTTGAAATTGTCAGATGTAAAACGTCATATCGTATGGTTAGATATCTGGCAAGACCTAACCTTGGAATATTACCGATTTTGTATCAGCATCGCATAATTCTTTTCGTGCGAAAATGTCAAGTTTTTAGCCGAATAAGCGTCATTTGCGGGAACTCTTGCGTTTCGCATGAATCTCCCTCCAATAATGCTTCCAATCCCGCGTCTTCGTTTCGGCCTTCCGTTTCGGTCTTCGACGTCAAACTCGCCGTTCTTAAACCTTTGAAACCAGTCACGACAACTTCTCCCACTCAAAGCAGCCTCACCATATGCTTCTACAAGCAATCGATGCAGATTTGACTCTGCCCTCAGCTGCAGATTTCTTCAAATCAAAGAAGTAAAGAAGAGTTATAAAGTTCCCGCAAATGACGCTTACTCGGCTCAAAACTCAACATTATTTCCGTACGACAAAAAATTATGTGATGTTGATGCAAAATCGCTAAAATTTCAAGGTTATGGTCTTGCCAAATGTCCAACCTTACGATATGACGTTTTACATCTGACAATTTCAACCATAACCTCCTGGTGGGGCCATCTTTTGTCAAACGGAGGAGACTTATATGTACTCCCAATATTAAAAATATTTTAACGATAGTTAATGGACATTAACCTGTATATAGGCAGATAACATTATATAGTTATCTGCCTATATACAGGGTGAGGCACATAAAGTGTTACAGAGCAATAGCACTCAAACTATTGATCATATCCAAAAATATTTCAGACAAAACTTTCAGTGTTCAAGCAGGCCGTCATACTGGACCACTCAATTTTTTATCGATGGAGGCGCTGAAGCTACGTCAACTCCACTTTTTAAAATGAAATGGTACATGTATTTTTCAACCATCTTGTGGAGCACCTCAAGCCACATAAAAACATCAGGGGCTCAAAGTCGTGCATGGTCATTCAAGGTCACCTATTACAATGAAATACCAATCTAAATATCTCGGATCACTACCAAATATTTGGTAGTGATCCGAGATATTTAGATTCGTATCATCGATACTGACCTTGAATGACGTTGAACGAGTTTGACCCCTGATGTTTTTTATGCGGCTTCAGGTGCTCCACAAGATGTTCGAAAACAATGTACCATTCCATTTGAAAAAGTTGAGTTGACCTTGACGTAGCTTCAGCGCCTCCACCGATAAAAAAAATAGGGCGGACCAGTATGACGACCTTCTCGAACACTGAAACTTTTGTCTGAAACATTTTTGGATATGATCAACAGTTTGAGTGCTATTGCTCTGCAACACTTGATGTGCCTCACCCTGTATATACAGGGTGTCCCTCTTATCTCTGCCACCCGGAATAACTCGGTAATTATTGACACCACAAAACAATGTTCTAGACATAAGTTGTACGGTGTGAAGGGGGCCATCAAATGCGACCAATTTTTTTTTATTTCGGTGGAGGCGCTGACGCACAGTGAAGGTCACCTCCACTTTTTTAAATGGAATGGTACATTTTTTTCAACCATCTTGTGGAGCACCTTAAGCCGCATAAAAACATTAGGGGGTTAAAGTCGTTCAAGGGCTCGGATCACTACCAAATATTTGGTAATGATCCGAGATATTTAGATCTGTATTTAATTTTAATAGGTGGTACTTCACCCCGTACAACTTTTGTCTGGAACATTTTTTTGTGACGTCGATAATTCTCGAGTTAATTCGGGTGGCAGAGATAAGAGGGACACCCTGTATATGCAATGTTGGAGGAGGTGATGATGTTGAAGTTTGCATTGTTGGAATGCAACGAAAATTCATTCTTTGTAATTATTCAATATTGTTTCGATCGATTAAGCCTGTGAAAATTTCCCAAACATGTTTAAGTATTTTTATTAGGCATTTACGACCTGAACTGGACATTCACGACCTTAACGTAAAAAAAAAATGCTTTGGATAATGATCAGAACAAAAAAATGAAAAATTAACAAAAAAAAGTTACATTCCAACGATGCAAACTTCAACGTCATAGAACATGCATGGATGCAAAGTTGAACATGCCACATTTTGGACTTGCAGAGAATCCTGTTTATCGCGACTTTTTTCAGCTCAAAATCGATTGGTTGTTAAAACTAAACATTATTGAAAATCAAATTTTATTTAAGAGCACAATTTTTTAACGACTGGATTCTAGATCACATACGTGAAGGGTGAAATTTACTGAAAAATCATCTACGCATATATTTCTTATTACAAAATTCTCGGAATCATTTTTATGTAAAGCCGTCGAATCAACTCGAAAACATCAGTGAGGAAAAGTCCCTCTCAAACCCGCTCCAGCCTGTAGTTGAAAAACGACGTTGTCTTTCGTAATATTTGCACTTGAACGTTCGAGTTTTCCCTCGTATTTGATCGAGCACTGGCGGCTCCGCGGAAATGGACGTACGTAATAATTGTATAGCGCACTATTGAATTTGAGGTCAACTTCCGATCTGACGTACCTCGTTTCAGCAGAAAGTGATGGTTCGATTCAAAGCAAATCTGTATGTACACACATCCACCCACACACACACACCCACACACGCACACACACACACACACACACACACAAATCATAACTGCATTGACTTTACTATATGTAGTACTATCCAGCCGTGAATGCACAATGGTCAGTCACTGGATGGCAAAGCATTCTCGAGTGATCGATACACTGCAACGGTGCAGCACAGCCCTACACTCAAGTAGCCGCGGACTTTTTTTTTAAATCGACTTCTACCCTGACAGATGTTACGATACAACTCCCTGACCAACCGTTTTAACCTTTTTTCTCCAACTTTTCGACGGCCCTGTATGTACTGAGAAAAGTGGCAGGATCGAGCGCATACCGGACCCGCTCATACCCATGTCCGATATAGCGATCGACTTCTTATCGCAAAGTAACGACGTTTGTTAGCTGGAAAGGAGATTTGAAGAAAATAGACGAGAGACAGAGGGGGGATAAAAGAGCTTTACCGATCGAAACGTCACTACGATGCACAAAAGCAACGGGCTACCAGTCTCCGACCTGATCGAGCTGTGATGGTTATCCATACGGAGGGCGGGTGACCTGTGATGGTCATCCGAAGCAGGATATGCAATGAATACGTAGGGCTACGGAGTTATGCCTCGTTATAAAAGTCGCAAAAGCCCTTTTTTCACAACCAATATATTTTGACGGTTCATCATCTTATAAATGATACCAGAAAATTTCAAGGTGATCGGATCAAAATTGACAGATTTTTAGTTTGTTATGGTGGCGTCGGTCGGAACGCTTGGAACGTCATTCGAAACTATAAACCCTTTTTTCTCCAAAGTAGGTACGTTTTCAAACTCGGTGAGAAAACTATTTCCAAAACTACTGCATCGACTTTTCTCAAAGTTTTTGGGCTTTTTCTAGATGTAAAAATATGGTATTTGTCAAAGGATTTTTTCCTTTTGATTTGATGAATGCAAAATGCCCATTTTTTTCCAAAAATCAAGACACACTTTGAACACGCGTCGGTTTTCTTATTTTATGTTTCGGGAATTCCTTGAATTAATCATAGGATAACCTAATATACTAGCGAAATCTCTTTGATTTTTTTATATTAAATAACCTGGTTTAGAAGAGCTTTACTCACCCCAAAATCCGTTTTCGATAGGTGCTTTCCGGGGATCGGCTGAAAATCGATTATCATTGAATATTTTAACACAAAAAAATGGTGTTCTTCAGATGATGCTTTTCCAAATACCTAATTTTTGTAGAAATTTATCATCACGGTTATTTTATTTTTAAATCCCAAAAATGAGCTGTTTTCGGCTGTTACAACTAGGTTAACGGGTCTTCTCACTTTAGACGCTAAAAAGGCTATTTTCATGATTTTTTGATAGGTTTATATTATAGATATTGATATGAAAGTTGTTACACGATTAGCAGAAGCTGAGTAACTGACCTACAACCTCATTATTCAATCGCAGCCTTATCAACGAGAACTTCCGTGCGAACGTTTGGCTCTCACATTGAAATAATTCCATCAAACAATGCATCAGCAAAAGAGAATTTTTATACTTGCTCTCCACTCAACTATTGTTGTCTTTTCATTGCCCCCACCCGTCCGCAATTTCAATATAACTCTGGATCCACCTTATTCGTACCGAGATATACGAGAGGATATTGAATAAAACATGAGCCGTATATATTTTACAACTTCGTTGTAACGTGTTACACAACCACTAATCAATGTACGAAGTAGTATGCGGCAATATTGAGGTCAAGTTACGATTAATTTCACAAAGCCGCGGTTGGCAACGGGTATCGCGCGTGCTATAATGTACAAATGACGATGAGAGGTGCCGTATAGTGTGTCGGTGGACGTCCGTATTCGGGTGTGCTTTAACAATATTTAATTGTCAACGGCAGTACGAACGGTAATTGAATAGATAAAAGCGCAATAATCGTGGCGAGTGGTGGGTATTCCGGTTGCTCGAATACGGTTCTACTCGGCTGCCGATACTCCCTCAGCGCCATGTCCTATGTAGTTGAATGGTGCACGCTCATTGCGCTTTTTACACTCGTCTCGTTTTGCCCTAGGTACTTGGCGTTTAGCTCCGATGTATTGGACCGTGCGATGTGTTCGAGCTCGTTCTCTCTCTTTCTCCCTGTCGCACTCTCCTATTGCAGCCTCCATTCGTAGCCCTAAAAGAGAGATTGCCGTGCACGGTCCATTGTGTCTCTCGTTCTCGCCATGCATCATCCTGCTGGAGCTGTTGGCGTCGCGACGCTCCGGCGCTGCCCCGAATTTTTATTCAAACAGTTCCCCGCTGAACAACCGTCGCCATTAATTTATTTATTGGAAATCAGGCGCGCTGGACGCTGTCGACGAGGTTCCCACTCTCACTGCATATTTCGTTGTCTTATCCAGCATCCAGCGAATGACAACATCGCGATGATCGTCCATCGTGAATTTATGCACAAAATAGAACTGGAGGATGCGATAGGGCTCTTCTAAAAGCTTGGTACAGTTGTTCAAGGCTAGCGACGAGTCGCGTAATCGTGGCTCTTCCAACTGATCGTCCATTCACGACAAATGGATTGTGTTTCGAAGCGGGCAGACAGCCCGATGCAGGGCAATTTAACGTAAATTCGTTGGTGCTTTTGCAAGGTGAATTACCGTCCGCATAAATAACATGCGTTAAGACACAGCCACTTTCACAGACTCCGTTTTACAACTCCCTGTATCTTCTCTGCCCTCCCCCTAATGTGGGCCATTTGGAAGTGGTTTACGGCTTGTTTCGTTTCACCGCAGACTCGCGTCTGGTTTCCCGCGTGGATTCTCCGGCAACAAGAACGGTAAGACTCGGTGAATCGAATCGCGACGAGACGGTTTCGAAAGGAACCAGATTGCCCTGTGTGCGAGGCCAAGTGATCCTCCAAAATGGGCCACGTAGAGACAGAGGTATGGAGACGACACACTTCGCTTGTATCCCAGTGGGAAATGACTGGAATCGATCGGTTAGCCGTCTATCCGTTCAGCAGGTTCTTCCCTCTTGTGTCATCTGCAGGCCGCGGTTCTATATCGCTTCGACTGCCTCTGGAAATAGTCGTTTCCAGCGATGCTGAAACGGTACACCCGGAAGTACTTGGCTGTGCCGGATTGATGAAAACACATGTACATCCGCGTTAGTCTCCCACAAGCATTACATCCTCGGTGCGTATCCACCATGGTGTAACAATTCGCGTATGTAACGGTAAAGACAACGAGTGCGGCGTCCCGTATAACCCTCGTTAATGCCCCAGTGGCCCTGACGTTTTTCCTCAATGTTCGTCCAAACCGCGCGTATTGATGTTCATCAAAGAATATCCATTTTTAACGTACGTTGGCTGTCACTTTGCTTAACCTTGCGTAATCGTATTCCACTGCCTTTAGATCCGAAATGATGTTCTCCGTTTGGGTGAACATCACGGTTTGATGATCGTGTCGTCGACTTTAATGATCCTGCACTAGCAACGTCTGGTCCCCACGAAGAATACGAGCAAGAATTTGGATGCGGACACTCAAAGAGGAGAGAGAGAGAGAGAGAGAGAGAGAGAGAGAGAGAGAGAGAGAAAGAGAGAGAGAGAGAGAGATATTTTCCAAATCCCTACGTATCGATTGTTCGGCTCACCGTGACTATCTGTAGCTGCACATGCTTGTCGAAACAACGTAGACGCGAAGAGGTGGCCGATGATCGCGACGACGAGGCACAGGTGGTTACTAAGCCCGCTGATAGACATTTTGATCTCGGCACGTCCGCGCTTGTATACACAATATCCGTTCTACATATAGGTTACGATCGAATTCGAGATGATGGGGTGGGGTCTTGCTTTATCGTCCCTGGGCGAACCTCGTCGTGATAACCCCTTCTCAACGAACCTTCCCTCACCTTCCTCCTTGATTCAACTACCGCGTCTCGTGAGTTGTGCCTCTCCACTGGAGCAATATGTGCAATACGCCTCATTCTATGTCACTTTCACAACATGCATTATCGTCTGTCTAATACATTTTTACCACTTACTCAAATAATTGGAATCCTAACAAAATTGCAATATAAGTATGCCGGAAGAGCCGAATGAAGTTTCAAATGATTTTCAGATTTTGATGAAATTTATCGCCGAAAACAAGGTTCAAAACGAACAATGATTGATTATACTGTCATTTCCAAGACTATCAAGTATATCTTCCGTTTTTCGAAACCTCTCCGATTCCCACACTTGAGACAGGTGCTCCCAATTGATGTCAAATGCGTTTTTATGTTGTGACGAAGTATCATCTGATTTGGGAAAAAGTAATTCCATTACAAATATATTTCAACAATACTTGGTAAATTCTCCGTACTTTCATTCAATTAGTAAGACAACTGCGTTTCACGGAACGGCGATAGTTAATCCGATTTGCCCTCGAGAAGCTGCGCTCTGTTTTTACGCCGTAAGCTGGGATCACGCGAACAAATCATGGACCGAGTGAAAAATTATGTAAAAACGAACAATGGAGTCTCAGAGGGATTCATCCATTTTTTCATGCGGCAATGTTAACGACTCCGCTTCGATTAACTAACGTTTTCAACGATTTTTAACGATACATAAGAAGAAATGTCAAGGGCTTCAGCGTTTCATGATTCTCCTTATTCTGCTCCTCGAAAAATAGTTCGGTTCCATATTTAGAGCTCATCCCGTAAAGCTTATTGCGAAATTGTCCCCGTTCCATGCCAAGTTACAATCAAATGCGATTGTACGTTCGTACAATCTAGTTGACAACGCTGTCAAGACTTGCTAGTCTTGACAGCGTTCCTAGGACATCAGTAATAAGTTGCTAAAAAAAACCTTAAGCCATCGTCGATCTTCGGGTGGATACAGTATTCCCCAACGGGTGGTAATCCTTTTTCTTTTGTTACTGGAATTTTTGGTCTATGGCCACTTCGCGTAATCGTTCACGTGCATGATGACATCGGGGGCAAAAAAGATGTATACCATTTCCAACGGTATATTGACAAGTGCGGTTTATGTGTATATATATCCCTCTTTTATGGCGCTAGGTTCTGCAGCTATAAATGTCGAATATTTTGATTGGCGATGGTTGCATTGCGTGTCGAATCGTGAAAAATCGGACAGAATAATCGATAACATTTTCCATTTACAGTAAGAGCTGACGCGCATCGCACGCCCTGCCACTACAGACCGGAGACGTATGAAAGCCAATTATACACACATACACAAACAACCACATATGCACGAGCACAAACATGCATATATACATATTGGTCCATGATTCGGTCGGAATGTCATGATACATTTCTAATGCATAATTATGATTGGCATCGGCGAACTGCCGGATCGTTTTAATTTCATCTATTACCCATGGATATTCGCCGAACAGCTAATAAACCGAGATCGTTCGTATGAATTGCCAATAATTTGGCAAAAGTATAGTGTAGTATGTGCATAGTATATGTGTGGGAAAGGGGCATTTTGAACCCCTATGGACAAGAGGCCCAGCTACCAGCCCATCTACCTACCTCAAAGTTGATCCTCGGAGGCTAATTTCTCTAGCATCACCTTTCCCAAATATATTGGGTTTGTTTGGGTTGGCTTGAAACATATTGATTTGCAACATAATTAATTATTCTTGTATGCTCCATCGGAAGCTACAACCTCTGCTCATCTGTTAAAGGGTCTTCTCACTTTCGACGCTAAAAAAGACTATTTTCATGAATTTCTTTGGTAGGTTTATATTATAGATATTGATATAAAAGTTGTTACACTTAATAAATACACGTTCGACATATATTTTCAAAAACAAATTTATTTATTTGAGACAAACGCCCTTTATTCGGTGACAAGAGGAGACATTATCCATGCGATAAATATGATAATTGTTCACACTTTAGTCGAATAGCATCAACTACGTTGACATCTACGCACAGACCTTTGGAGTACAAGTGTTACCAACCTCAGTCGAAAAATTAAACGTTTTTATAGCCTTAACAAATAGAGTGATGCGCCTTGTGTCGTTTTATTCCACAGCAGTAGGATATAAATAAGTGTATATGGGATATTCCAGACCATTTCAGCTAGCCCGTGACCCTGACCATTTTTTTTATTCCTGATTTTTTTTGTAAAATTGTACCACATGACAGGAATATCCACACTAATTTTTAGATTTTTATCTCTCCTCTTTTGGGACTTATAATTTTCCAAAAAATGTCGTTTTCAGAAGTTTTGGAAACGTTTAAACGCTGATGACGCCTGAACTAATGGAGACATCTACAAATTGCACTTTTTTCATTTTGAAGCATACTTTCGTTAAAAATATCAAAAAATTATCATTTATCAACGTTAAAATTCTCTAAAATAGAGTGACCTAAACGTTTCAACGCTGATAACTCCTGAACTAATTGACTGAGATATCGCAAAATTACACTATATTTTTTTTTCTTTCATTTTGAAGCATACTTTCGTTACAAAATATGAAAAATATTGTCAATTATCAATGTCAATGTTTTTTTGCCTCTAGAGTGAAAACTATTTTTTTCATAGGTGATTACCTTTTTTTAATTTTTTCAAAAAAATCCCTAAAATAGAGAGACCCATTCTATGATGTTTAAAACTAGTCTCATCATGGACTCATTTTTCCTTCTTTTTTTTCATATTAATAATTTTTCTAGACGTTTTTTATCATTTTAATGTCCAATGATGCTGTTAATGATCTTGTGATTTCTAATTCGGCTTCGACAGGCCTGAAACGGTTTGTTTTTAATTTGTGCTGAATTTAACGAAGAAGAAGTTATTCGAAATTACGTTTTTTGTTAAATTCAGTACAAATGAAAAATAAACCGTTTCCGGTCTGTCGAAGCCGAATTGGAAATCACAATATCATTAATAGCATTATTGGAAATTAGAATGATGAAAATCATTTAAAAAAAATATTATCAATTTAAAAAAAATAGAAGAAAAAATGAGCCCACGATCAGACTAGTTAAAAAAATCATAGAATGGGTCTCTCTATTTTAGGGATTTTTTTGAAAAAATGAAAAAAAGGCAATCACCTTTGAAAAAAATAGTTTTCACTCTAGAGACAAAAAACGTTGACATTGATAATTGTCAATTTTTTTCATATTTTGTAACGAAAGTATGCTTCAAAATGAAACAAAAATGATAGTGCCATTTATCGATATCTCAGTCAATTAGTTCAGGAGTTATAAGCGTTGAAACGTTTCCAAAACTTCTGAAATCGACATTTGTTGGAAAATTACAACTCCTAACAGACAAGAGAAAAAAAAAATTAAAAATTGGTGTGGATATTCCTTTCATGGGGTACAATTTTACAAACAAAAAGATCAGCAAAACCAAAAATGGTCGCGGTCACGGGCTAGCTAAAATGGCGTGGCATATCCCATATATATGTGTATGTGCATAGTCTCCAGAATATAGATGTCACCCGTTCTATAAAAGACGCGGAATTTACGACTCTTGCGTCTTTTATGACAATACTGTTGCACATTTATTAATTCGCCTCCATCTTACGATAAAGCCTTCGAAGTCAACCTATCCCTCTGGCACATACTTTAAATGGCAATAATTTTTCTCGCCATGTACAACGGCGTATTACGTCTCAAGGCGAACTTTCAAAGTTCCAATTTCCGTGACCACGGCCGGCCACGTTTCTTTTACATCGTTGTTTCCGTCCCACCTCCGATCCACTCCCGTATAAGAGTGTATCCTCACGGGAACTTTACGCCAACGTAGCTGGAAAAGGGCATTAAAGTTGCGAAGAATAATGAAACGCGACATTTAATTATTCACTGCAATGTGATTGGAAAAGACGCGTGCATTGGGTGAGGGTACATATTTTTTGACACGTACCGTAAAAAGGGGTTAAATTGACATAAAGGGTAATTTTTGCAGTTTTTTGGGCTACTTTAACACAGTGACAAAATTCGGTTCAAATGTGTGCTTGAACTTTTATACTATTGTTGCTCAAATTTGTCGTTCAAGTTTATTGTAATGATGCTAAAGTTGATTTTTATCTCAATGATAATTATAAGACGGATAAAGGGCCTATAATAGTACCCTAAGTACTTGATATTTTCATGTAAAATGTTTCCTTACGGAAGATGACAATTTGATTGTAAAAAATCCACTTCTAACACTGGATCCAAAATCCAAAAAGTCCACTTCGGAGCCACGAAAAAAGGCTATTTTCGCGATTTTTTTTGAGGATTTTATAAAAGGTATGAATATAAAAATTGTTGGGCTTGATAAATAACGTCTTGAAATACATAAACAAAATTAATTTATTTTTATTCATTTTCAAGTGCAAGAACTATAGTTTAACGTAACGCCTCAAAAATAGGTGGGCTAGGTAGCTCCATCACAATTCGGCAACGGCTTGTCGGAAACAAAAAAATCAAAGTCCATTAGATTCAGTATGACACCGGCTACAAAATGACCCTCGGATATAAAGTTTTATCAAAAAATAAAAAAAATGGCAGATGAAAAACGAAAAAAGTAATTTAAAAAACGTGTTTTTTCGCAGTTTTTCGAAAAAAAAAGAGTAAAAATGAAAATTTATAAACCATCGAGGGTCATCTTATTGCGAATCATGTTTACAATATGTGATTCAAATTCCAAGAGAATCGGTTTATTAGTTTTAGAGATACGATGGAGCTAGATTTTGAAAACGTTGTTTCGAGAAAAAACGCGTTTGAAGTTTATACTATGAAAAACTTACCTAAAGTCAATCGGCAATGCCTGCACCGTACAGAATCCCTTCTGATTGCTCATCATCGTCAATTTCTTCAAGTCTTGCTTGCTTTCGATTTTTGTAAATTTTGAAAGTGGACTGGTCCTTTAATTCCATGTTTAATGCATAAAATAATCATTTTTTTAATCTAAATGATGTCAAAGTACCCCTTAATCTTTGACATAAGTTGCATTTCAATGCCTTGTCAAAGAAATCCAACACTCGAGGTTACATTGACATAACAAAATATATATATATATATAAAGTTGTGGGGGGTCGTGGGGCTTGAATTTCTTATACATTTAATAGCCAAAGGACACATTGTTCTATTGGAACAAAAAAAGTTGGAATTCAGGATGTTAAAAAAACGTTACCTACAAAAAACTTCCTAAACCTGTTCAAAGTAACCCCATTTTACGGTATGGTTTCTCGTGGCCCGAGGCAATAATGCCGACGCCATTATTTCGTTCTGCGTGACATCGACAATAATTGTATTTCACATGCGAACTTTTTTGCGACTGTAAGGTTTATGAACTTTTTCTTTTGCTCTTGTGATTATAGCCGACAATCTTCGGAACCGTGGCGTCGGACCTGAACCCCAGAGACGGCAACAGTCGAAGGGTGAGTGAAATTACACACTATTTATCTTGAGGGCATGTACCAGACCAACATAACCTCATAAATATTCCAACCCAGTTTTCTCGTAGATGGTTAAGTTTCTTAAGGAAAAACAAAGCACCAGGCTCTGTAGAATTAACTGACGCAGAGACTGACGATTTTATTTTGCCCTAAATATTATTCATCATTGAGAAATCTCGGTTCACAAATTGCAGCTATCTCTCTCGCACATGAATGCATATGAATGCCACGTGGTACAGCTTCTACTTCACCTTAATATTGAGGGGATAAAAAGCGTGATAAAATTCAAATGCGATGACCACGTTATTCATGAGATTGTGTATGTCGGTTAGGATCCCTCACAATTTTCTTTCAAAATTCATTTTTAAATTATTCAAAAGATCCTAAAATTCACTGTAAAGATAGCTTCAATGGCTAGACTAAATTAAAATTACTTACGATCATGAATAGACGTATAATAATATAAAATTTTCGATTTCAACTGAAAAAAAATATATTGCTCGATCGCAAGTGAAATTACGATGTGCGTGTCCGTTTGATTTGTTCCCGAGACGCAAAGCCACGTTTATTTCATTCAAACTCGACTCGAATACTTTTTTAAGGCCTTAGGCCACAGTATCGAGTATAAAGTCATGTGCGAATTTAACAACTTTTTTTCGCATGAAAAAGTGATTCACTCATAAAATTAATTACACATCTATTTAGTATGAATGTCAAGCTGTTCGAAAATGTTTTTTTTTTCGATGTACACGATGGCCGACTACTCGAAACAGCTGTTTTCCAATTGGCGTGATAAATAACTTCAACAATTTTCACTCGATTTACTTCAAATTTAAAAGTTATGTTCCTAATTGGATTTCACAGAGAAGTACGTACCGAATTTCTGATTAATCGAAAACTATTCATTTTGTGAGCAGTTATAACGAAATTTTCCACTGAAAATTCATTTCTCAAGTTCAAATACCTACAACTTTTGAATAAAACAATATTTTTTAAATTCCGTACGTACTTCTCTAGGTATTGAAATGTAGATTGACGAGAATTTTTGTTCTTTGTTCTAGGTAAAAAATTGTGGACGCTATATGTCACGCCGCTGAGCGCCTAACAAAAGATAACAAAAGAAAATATTAGTAGTGGACCATTGTGTACATCGAAAAAAATACAAATTTTTTCTAACAGCTCGATATTCATACTAAATAGATGTGTAATTAATTTCATGAGTGAATCACTTTTTCATACGAAAAAAAAGTTGTTGAATTCACACGTGATTTTATACCCGTTACTGTGGCTTAAGGCCTTAAACGAAAGACCCACGCCACGACTATAGTCAATGACATTTCCATCAATTCGCCCTTTCATTGTATTCCCTCATTGTCGAGAGTCCGTGCCAATGAAATAACGTTGCCCGCTCCTTTGTAATAGTTTTAGGGACTTTATCATTCACCGATACGACACGAATATAGAAAATGTATATTTATCGAGATTTCCCGTGAGATTAATCGAGCTGAACAACGAGACAAGCTTATATAGGCTCGGATGTGCGTCGACTCCGTTTTGCGCTCTTCCCTTATCCGGCCTCCTAACGAGTCTAGTTCAAGAAAAGCCTGGTATTACAAAGTAGCACGGGAGCATTATGCAGCAAGAGAATTAAACAACGAGACTCGAGGGGGGTGGGTGGAGGTGGGGTATAAGCTCGAGTATCTTTGCGAGCGAGTAGAGCTGGGAAATCCCCGCCCGCGTGGGAGAGGTGCGAACCCACGGGACGTTTTCATCTTTCTCGTCGGCTAGAACGCGCCACGGGGAATCCTCTTGTCAGGCCTCGGTCTTGGTAATGAGTAAAAATCGCCGTTAAGTTGCGTCAAGACACTAACCGCCGGGGCGAGAGATAGCGCGGGTGGTTTCCCTAATTAAAAGTTACTGCTCCGCCAAGTGCCTCAACCGTTCCTCATCCATTTTTTTGGTTTCCTCTTTAGTGGCTCTCCCTACGGGGCAACGTTTAAAAAACTTTAATTGCTGACGAAAAGAAAAAAAAGGTATACCGACACGTACGATCTCTAAATTTCCGATCGCTTGGCATTGATTTTTTTGCCCGCGCTTCACGGCACGTCTCACTATGTGTTACTCAAAGATGAATGGTGCGATGAATGGACAGTTCTCACGGCTTGATCACTTACCCGTACGTGTCAAAAGTTTTAGGACCGTGAAAATGATTGATTGCTCCCGGACCATTCACTTTGCGATCGCGGTACGAAAGTGCACCCAGATTAGGCCGAGATCCTTCTTTAGTATCCCATGCATCATTAAGGCGAAACCCACGGACCATTTGACACTTCGCGAGTAGGGAAATCAGGCTACAAACCCGATCCCAAGGATGTCACTCAACGGGGTATGCTTAGTTGTACCCGTGCGGAAATGTGACCGGGCCTTCCCTACTTTGTATCCGGCCCTGACCAGACTCGCCTTGTCTGATTTACCTGACCGGCCCCCCCCATGAAACAAACCGGGAAGATCGCAAAATCGTTTTTACGGTTTACCCTCCATGCTTGGAAATTACAATCCTCTGGCCGGGATACATTGCGAGCAAGTACATGTTCACGTAATGTCTATCCGGCCAGAACATTGACATGTTCTGAAAAGTGGAGCCTGTCTTTAAGAACTAAAGAAAAGCTACTTTGCTTTTCACCTCATTGAAGATATTGATAATTGATTGGGATGAAACTGATACATCTGTTGTAATTCTATTCATCATTAAAAGCATTCATTTCATCAATGATAATCAGCGAGGATAACAATGATTATCATAAATACCGGGATTACGATAACTAATGATTCGAGCATAAAGAATAGCCGAGATATTTCATGAGGCAAAAAAGTAAAACAGGTAATCCGTGGTTTTTGAACGCCTTGTCGTTATGTTGGGAATTATCAATGTTCTGGCCGGGAAGACATTACCTGAATGTATTTCGCCAACAATCCGCCAGGTGGCTGCAAGCGAAGAGCTTCGCGTAAGCAAGGCACCATCGTATAGAAGTTCGTCCTGTGAGTTGTACCACGTACAGCAGTGCTATGCTTACAGCGTGCACTTACGCTTATGATTTTGCGATACTTGCGAAATGATCCTTTGCATTTTGGGCCTTTTTCGCTCGGATAGTGATCTGTGCACGTTTTTCTGTCTCTTTGCCTATCAGGAAATGCGAGCAAGCGTATGTATACACTCAAATCCTACCTTAGCATGTAGATAACCAACAATCAATAGGTTGTCGAAATACTAAATTGAATGCACTCCCGATTTTGCCTCCTCAAGGATCCCAAAAACGCTGAAACGTCATTTTTAATTTCCTCGTTTGTTCCTGGTTATCACGATCTATTCCCTACAAAGTTCCTGGTCATTTACCGCTTGTTCTCCGGCCCGTTCTTGATCAGTTCCCCAGAAAGGGAACGGCGGATCGGGATCTAGCCTTAGGCCCGTTTCATTGCGAACCCATTTCAGGGTGGAACGCACGACCAGAGCCTGATACTAACTAGGAAAGGCAGATCAGGGGCAGTACTTTTTCCCGACTCAAATTTCTACACGGGTAACCGCCGAAAACAGATCGTTTTTGGGATTTTTAAAATAGAAAATCGTGATAATAGATTTCTACAAAAAAAATAGGTATTTGAAAAAGCATCATCTGAACAACTCTCGGTAATTTTATTCTGTAAAATATTTAATTATAATCGATTTACAACCCTTGTCCGGGAAGCACCTGTCGAAAACGTCTCTTGCCGTTCTGAACCAGGTTATCTAATATAAAAAAAATCAAACAGATTTTGTGAGTATTGGTTATCCTATGATTAGTCAAAGCAATTACCGAATAGTCCAATTAAAAAAGAAAATTCGCGTGTTTAAAGTGAGTCTTGACTTTCACGAAAAAACGGGCATTTTTCGTTCATCAAATCGAAACTATACAGCGGAAAAGGAATTCTTCCATCAAATCTTACTACGTTGTTACATCTAGAAAAAGCCTTAAAAAATTCAGAAAGATCGATGCAGTAGTTTTGAGATGTTTTGCTCACTGACTTTGAAAACGTACTTGCGAGAAAAAAGCTTTCAAAGTTTTGAACGACGCTCCGAGCGATTCGCCAGGCGTCAACATGACGGCCTCTAAATATGTCAATGTTGATCCGATTTTTCGACGTTTTACAACTAGGCATGACCCTTAAGCCAGCTTATCTTCATAAAGCCCCTCGCATTTGCAAACGGTATATAACGCACTATTCCGTGATCAACCGTGCTCAACTGTTGGAACTCAAGATGATCCATCGCAGAAAAATGTTGAAACGCCTGCCAGCAGCAAAAAAAATGAATGCATCTTTTTTGAGTTATTTAGCCTCGCTGCACAACGAAAAAAATGCATCAATATAAATAAACGCATATGGCGTATGGAGGCCGTCGAAGTGCTGTACACTTATTTCTCGAAGATTCCCCGGAGCAGAAGAATCTTGGAAAATATAGTGGGAAAACGTTTCTGCGTCCGAGTTGCGATGTCGCTTCGGGGATGAAAAACACCAGTAGAGAAAAATTGTGGTCGCGAAGTATATGTTCGTCTGTATTGGCCCACATACACACAGCGTATATATATATATATATATATGTATATGTACACATATATGCAGCAGGTACAAAACTGTTTAAGCACTTCTATTGTCGCACTGCTGAAAATCGACAGCTGTGAAAATTCCATCAGTCGACCTCCACCCTTCGGGTATGCAAGTAGAAGACTACATAAAATAGTACTCCACGGCAAATGTCGTGAAAAACTGTGACGAAGATTTGTGAATGTTTTATATGGGGTGAACGTCATATAAAAGATTCGCGAAGGAAAAGAACTAAAAAGAATTGCGAAAGAGAGAATGGAAGTAGGCAAGCCTTCGGAAAGATTCGATGAAAGACTCCGAAGTCATATTTGTCGAGGGTAAATATTGCTGACGTTGAGCGAGATGCGAGCTGGGAGGAAGCATCCGCCCATCGCAGCCGCTTGGTTATGAATATAAATATCGCCGGCTTTCGTCAGCATCGCAACTTCGAGATCTAATAAAGCAACGATATAAATGTTTATATATGTATGTACATAAGAATGAAGGGGCATATAAGACTAGATGTTTTTCATCTCGCACAAAGCGATCGTATACCATCAAGGCTGATGGTATTAATAATGAATTCTGCCAAGAAGTGAAAAGTAAGGAACCGGGGTCCGCTTCCAAATGTCGAGAAGACATTTTCATATCGCTCGAATAATTTTTCACTACATTGAACGTTCATTGCGCGCTCGCAATTCATACACAGCTTTGAATGAATTCTGATCCTTGATTGTCTTGATGAAGAACCTGTTCTCACGAGTCACCGTTCGGGCATCTTGAAGAGTTTTTTGTAGTACCTACGCGTTTACATTGCGATTTCAATAGTGATCCAAAAACCGTCAACGAGATGTGAAAGAATATCAGCTAGACATTCTTGGCCTGGTCAAATTTGTTCTCAATACGTCATTTCGATTGATGCTTCGTGCTTCGTTCATCAAGCAAATGAGTGGCGTCGCTAATATCATGATATACATCGTTCGTATGGCGGTCTCTGATGATCACGTTATGTGTGATCCATTCACAACAGGGTGTCCTGTCTGATCAGGTCTGATCATGTCCTACTAGATGTTGAAATTTCGGTTTAGTAAAAGTCCCACGATTTTCAAGGCAAAAATCATTTGCTTTCGGTTTTTCGCATGCCATTTCTACAAATGATAATTTTTTTACTCGGTTAAAAAAAAATACTCTTGGTTATTTGTTTTATCTAGAATAGTCTTCTTTTAAATCTTAAATGTTGAGGAAACTCAATGAAAAAAGATCTTGCAGAATTTTCATACAAACCAATTTGAACATCTTATTTTGATAGCCTGTGGTGGAAAAAAATGTACCACGGATATCGTGCCAATGACTTTTAAAAACCCAATGCAGATGATTTTTTTTTCGAAAAAATAACATAAAGCCCAAAATCTCGAAAACCGTGGGACTTTGAAACCTCGAATGCCACGATATCGTAGGACATGTTCTAACCTATCGACAGTTGCAGGATTATTCATTCAGAATAGGACACCCAGTATATATATATATATATATATATATATATATATATATATATATATATATATATATATATATATATATATATATATATATATATACACACACACACAGATATATGCGTGTGTACATAAGCACAGTAATTTTCGTCTCAAGCGTCATAAATTCGCCGCCATTGCGTGACACGAGGGCTAGTTTGCTCACGTAATCAGACTGACCGAGCCATCGGTAGTCCAGATAGGCGAGTGCGGGGGGGGGGGGGCAATTGATGACGAGAAAGGGAACGGGGAATGAGATTCTCTGATCAAGGATCGAGTCAATGGTCCAGCATTGCTACGGTATGCTCGAATACTTGCGTATGAGGGAACTTCGTTGAGTCATGGCCGACCAAACCCTGCTCGAATCAACGATCAAAGTATGCGCGGTCGCCAGATAATTCGCCAGGTCACCAGATAATTCGTAACAATTAGCCGACAGGACAATCCATCGCTCCCCTGCTGCTTGCACTGTATTCCTATTCCTGGAAGACACCACGACCACAGCCAAGATACTATTGACGAGGAAGAGACACAGAAGAAGGTTTTAATTGAAAACGGTGCATATATCGAAAATAATGTTCAAGTACTGAGGCCTACACAAAATTGAGTCAAATGCGAACGGAAAGAGTATCTTAGCATCCAAGTAACTTAGGACGAAATGGCAACCCAACAATAGCTGTGCAACATATATAAATAACAGATTTATCGACTTTGCTTTTGTCAGATGCTCGTTTATGCAGTAGATCTTTACTTGATGCTTCATGGATAGCAAACATCCTGGCTATTATATGGTTGCTGTTACGTGCGCGCGTTATCCGGCAAACAACTGTTTGCATACTTGATATATTGCCATGCCGGATACGGGTCTGCGATTTTTCCATAATACCCAATGACGTACACGGAGTACGAGCATGTGCTTTCAATGGCTACCGGAAGCATGCGGACATTGTATCTTACATCGGCGACTGGAAAAGCTCTCGAAGCTCTCGAACCAGCTCTCGGCCAGGCATCCACGTGACTCGTTTGTTGAAGAACGAACGGGTATGAACAGTACGATAAGTACGTCGGGTGGCGTAAATGCTGAGATTAGATATATTGGGAGTACAAATAAGCCTGCGCCGTTGTTAATTACAAATTGGGCATTTATTTCGAAAGAACGGTACTTTATGTTTTATTCAAAGTATTGTCCATCGCTAGCCACTACTTTTTCCCATCTTTCCGGCAGCATATGGATACTACGTCATATGATGTGAAGTGCTGCTCAGACAGGCCGTGGGTCATTCATCAAAATAAATGATAGTCAGAGGAAGCAATGTCTGGTGAATACGGCGGGTAGTGTAAAACTTCCCAATTGAGTGTTATGAGTGACCCTTTCGCTTATGTCTGGCAAGCAGCATTTCACATGTTCAAAATTGGCGTTCAACCTCGGCGTTCAATCAATTCTCGGCTTCAGTTCATATAGAACCCAATTTCCTTGCTTTTGAATAATTTCAAACGATGTGAAATTACTTGTTGCGTCACTTCTAATGTGAGTGCAAGTTCTTCTTGCCTTTGGCACGAATGTCCCTCCAATAACGCTTCCAATTCCGCGTCTTCGTGCAGTTTCGGCCTTCCGCTACGTTCTTAGTCTTCGACGTCAAACTCACCGTTCTTAAACTTTTGAAACAACTCACGACAACTTCTCTCACTTGAAGCAGCCTCACCATATGTTTCTACAAGCAATCGATGCGTCTCAGCTGCAGATTTCGTCAAATTAAAGAACTAAATCAAAAGTTCCCGCAAATGAGGCTTGTTAGGCTCAAATCTCGACATTTTCGCACGAAAAAAATTATGTGATGCTGATACAACATCGCTAATATTTCAAGGTTATGGTCTTGCCAGATGGCCAACCTTACGATATGACGTTTACATCTGACAATTGCAACCATAACCTTCTAGTGGGGGCATCTTTTGTCAAACGGCGGAGACTTATTTGTACTCCCAATATTCATATTTCCACGGTCGACCCAGAGACAGCCATGAATGCGTGTGATCTCCAAAAATAATTGAAATATAGCAATTAACGGTTGGGTTGCCTTTCCCCTTTGAGCATGGTCACAGCGTCGCTAAATGCGATAGGGACAAAGGAGAGGTAACAATAGCGGTACTGGCAGGAATTGATCCAATAATGCCCTTCAACGACGTGAAATGGTTATAGCCCACCTCTTTTACGATAGTAGTGACTTTCGAGCCAGTGGACAATTCGCGCATATGTAACATTCCTCCAAATTAGATTATTTTCTATTCTCAAATCGAGGGAGACTGTGGAGTGGGCCCCTCGGGCAAGGCGTTCACATTCTTGTGGCTCTTTCTCAGCAGAAGAGGTCATAGCAATTGCACTGGAATCCTGTATTATCGCGTTAGAATCCGATGTACACGCATCAGTATGGTGTGCGTCAAATGTTACGTATACACAAGCGTGTCCACGGACAAGACCATCGCTGCAGCTTTTCCACCGCAGCATTACAACCCACAACGCAAGAGTGCAACAACACGACATACTCTCTTTCCTCGCGAGACTAATAACAATAACAATGGCGATAAACGTCTTTATTATCCGGCATGGTTCGCAGATGGAAGCGTTCGCAGCAGGAGATGTTACAACCCGATAAGGCAAGCGAAGTAACAAATTCTGCACAAATTGCGGTATCCTGCTTTACGGCAGCAGGTAGCGTTGCTAGTATAGGAAGTATCGCGGATCCGTGCGCCGTTTTGAATGGGCTTAGAGCCTTCCCGTAGCTTTAACAGCGTTGGAACTGGCTCCAAAGAGTACTTTATGTGCGACAGGCAATAATTGAGCTACCCGAAGTCGCTCGATACTACTTTCCGGACGCAAAATTTCACCCTACCCTTCGATTACCGAAAGAGGAACGACCGCGAACTTAATGCGAAACAACCCCTCTTCGGCTATCGTTCAAGACTTTCGTTCTTGTCTAAGACGTTGCAGAGTTATTGAGGTGGCGGTTATAGGCACTGGTCATGGTGTACCTAAATTATACTGCACGCTACAATCGAGGCAATAATGATGAACCGAGGCAATGATGATCAATTGAATAATGAATAATCATCGATTATCTTATTCCAGAGTTAACTGTGAAACGTTTTGTTTTTATCCACCATTTTACGTGAAATCATTGAGTGACGTACCCGCATTTACCTAACCAATGATTTCAATGATCACCTGATTACTAGCAACGTGCTTAGGAAGGTACATGAGGTCCCTTTAAGCCATAAAAGCATAGCGAGCAGTGGACGCACGGCATATGGTAACCAGGCTCACGTGAGTGGAAAACCCTTTGCGGTCTGCAAATGGTGGAGTGTATACCAATGTTCTATTTCTGCCCGAACCCGGTGAGCTGAATCACCCGTATTTGATAGAGTGCACTCGGTGCGTAATCTCTATGCTTCATGTTTCTAAGCCCACAGTCCACCTAAGCGCGTATTAGTGTGAATTTATCAGTGAGTTTACCATGTTAAGCAATAACTACCTTTATCGGGAATTTTCCTGGATCTACGTAGCTTCATCTGTCAGCCATCTACATGGACTTATTCACCTGTCTACATTTACTACAAGCATAGGCCACAAATGCCTTATCGCTCGACAGTTGTTGAGTATATTCATTGTTTATAGCATACTCGTTATTTTACGTGCACTTCCGCAACGCACAAACCTAGGCCATCAGTACAACTCTAATTGGGAAATGAGGTGATAGGAGAGCGTCATGTCGGAAAGCAATATCGAGATGCGAGCAAAAAAGAAGAAACCATACCCATCAGTATCGAATAGAGAGGAACGAAAATGAAAGTGGCTGTCCAGAAAATAAATTGAAGCATTTGCGTCGATCACCGAATCAGGTATCATTTGGCCATTCATCCATCACCAAGGCAGCTTATAGCTGGAAGTTGGTGACGTAGCAGCAGGGCCACAGGAGGTGCCGTTTCTCTCCATAGATAATTGTGTACCATTTGTATTGTGGCTTCAACGTGTTCGCCGGGTGGCTGTGCAAGGTATCTACGCGAGCATGGGAGACTGCAATAATTAGGAAATGGTCGAAGGGACGTGAACAAAAGGCTCGCTTTCCTTGCGTGCTTCAACTAGGTTGGATACATATCAGCATCTATTCGCAACCTTACTAAGTACCAACAAACAACATTGGATTACATGTATACTGAACGTATGAATCTTGAGTATACAATACACTAGTACGCTATTGAGTACGCGCGTTGGTAATCGATGGATGAGGTACGTCAAAATATTTTGTCAAATAAATGCGAAGCTGTTCGAGCAACCATGGGATGGAGTGTACATTGAACACGCGACAAATTTTCCCTCTTACTCCGAACCGATGTAGTCTTCCTCGACCAGTAGTGTCTTCACAAAGTATGTCCTCTCGCTATCTAACCAACAATGGAGGCCATTATTGATTCATAATTTATTGGTCAACGTGCCTTTATTACAGTGCTAATCAAAAGTTAATAATTACCCTATTCCACGAAAAACCGCGGACCTGGAAATTGTTGGCAACTATATCAAACCATGTCAAAATGTCTCGCTTATAGGTGTGCGAGTTTGTGGCGAATTGGAGAGAGAATCCTGATTGCTCGCTTCATCTCCAATATTTCACGCTTGATCAATTGATTTCGTTATTGACCAAAATCACCATATTAATAAACATCACTGACGTTCAGAAGCGATGACGTTTTCCGCGCACTGCAATCATAAATAGTGAAAAACGATGACAAATTAGAGGGAATTCGCGGTCGAGTGCACTGGAGAGAACAGGACGTGGAAAAAGACAGAAGCTCGAGGATGTACGTAGCCAGGGTGTGGTTACGATGAGGTGAGATTGGGCGCGAGCGACAAGGGGCGACGACAAAGGAGAAACTTCGGCATTTAACCACCGGCGGGAATGACACCAAGTACCAGAAGCTGACGAAAAAAGAATGGAAGGGGACAAAATGTGTACCGTACATTTGGTTTTTGAGTGTCTCGGTATCACAGAAAGTGCAACCTTGTCATTCACCGAAGCTCCTTTCTCTTCGGCAGGCCTTTAAGCGTAGCTAAATTCTGCCTCGACTGAATTGGGTGCAGCGCGCTGAGACCTCTAATTACAATGCGAAACTTTCGCATATTTATATGACTCCGAGGCGTCGACTGAGCGCGTACACTACGGAAAAGGGATGACTTCGATGGCTTTTGAAAGCCCCGTTATTCCTTCGCAACTGCTGCCACCGTGACTGTCTTTTTTTCTTCTGTCCTTTTGCTAAATTGGAGAATACCGCGATTCGGGTTCTATCAAATTGCAGTGGGTTCTCAGTGACGTGTGTGAGGATAATCAATGGTCCATTTTCGCGTGTCTCGCAAGGCTCAGAGAACGAGACGATAGCTGAGGCAATTTTTTCGTCGTATTCGTTATCGGCGGTCTTTCATATTGTCAACTCGTCAATGCTGATTGCGATTAGTGCTGGGAACTCTTCCACGTAGGCGGTACTTTACATATTTCCGATGCTTGCGACGAGTCAATAAACCCAGTTACCGGCACAGCTCGGCTTGTCTGGAGACTTGAGAAATGAGTTAGCTAGTACAACGAGCGCGAGTAATTACGAATAACTAGACTCATCACGGAGCACCGCTTGCTGAGGGCCTGCGTTTCCGCCCTCCGTGTTCACTGTGGTACGAGTCTCCAGTAATAAATCGAGCAGGGGGAAAACACGACGTGACGCCCGCGGCTCCTCTCACCTCGTTCGCTTTCGCGCCCACTGTTCCTTCGCTACGTTTGTTCGCCGACACATTTTCCCTCTCGTTTATTAAGGGCCCACTCGCGCGCGAAATGATGAAAGATCGTCACATTTGCTGCTTTGCTAAACCGTATGCCACATCCGACTTGCCTACTAAATTACGTTACTCGAGAATCTCTCGGGTTAACGAAGTCTCTTCCCACGGCGCACTTGGGTGTCAATGTATTCTTGGGAAATGATGTCGCTGGGGTGTCACGAAATTCATTTCGCAATTGCGCAAAAACGAAGCTTGGATCCCTTGCGATTCTTATCGCGCGTTAACAAAGCTTCCACGGCGTACACGGTGAAGATCTTTTTGTTTTTCGTCATTTTTATCGTTCCGGATCTAGGGACGACAACGATGACGATGTTACTTTTTGTACCGGGACGGTCCGTGTCACGTTAACGCCGCCGAAGCGAGAGGAATTCAACCCTCGGAGCAGGCGAGGTTGCCGCTTCGCAGTCATATCATAACCATGAGTGGAAAGACGACGGTCGACATAGGATGCAAACGAGCAGCTTGCTCGACCAGGCAATTTCAGGTAACGGTATGTACGGTACTCGTATGTACGCGCCATACAGCGTAAACGTGTATGGTCCTCGCATAGTCTGAGGAGCAAAAAAGAAGCAGCGGTCTGATCTTATCGACGGATGCTCCGTTGGCGCTTCCACACTGATACGCTGTCCTCTACCTATCCCCCTGGCCGACCGGTATTAGCTATACCTCCTGCAGGTTCGCCATACATGTGGCCATAATCAAGAACCCCGGCAAGCTCCGCTATCCCTCGGGGCTTTCGGGAGATTTGCATAACCCTTCTGCTCTAAATAGGGAATAGCAACACGATGCTCTAAGAGTACAGCGAGAAAGTACACTGGTTGAAGCGGATCTGCCCGAAAATTTCACGGCAAAAACAATGTATGGGTGGAAACGGAGTTAAACCTGTTTGACGTAGTTGTCGCTTCGAGTAGCTCGCAGTTGGGAACAATGCGGAGCATGCTATCTTTACAGCGGAACGACAACTCTATGCTTTATTTCTTCATTCTCAGATATCTCTCTACTTAAGGGGCTATACCAGTGTGGACGCTGAAAATTTGGGTGATTTTCGGGAATTTTTTGGAAGACAAGTACTCAAATAAATGCTTTGAAAAATTGAGAATATATTTGGCTACATTTGACCTATTTTACATAATTTTTTCGTAGAAAAATATTGAGATCCAAGCGACTTATGCGCTGCTTTCGGAGGCGCCAAAAAAAAGTTCCTCCACTGCTGACATGATTCCGGCCAATTGAGCAGCGTAACCGAAAAAGGAAAAAATATCGTTAAACCGGGAGGCATTTCCTGTACAATGACGTAGGATTTTCGAAAGGTATCAAAATTTAACAAAATGGCGTAGTTATGAAAAAAGTCTGTTTTCTTGCCTATAAAATGGTCGTTTTTTCAATGCCAAATTGTCAATTTTCGTCGAATCAAAAATATCCAACGTCATTGTAGAGTAAATATATTCAATAGTACTCAGTTCAAATTTCAAGTCAATATGATAATTGCTCGTTGAGTTACAATGTCATCTAATTTGTAAAATCTCATTTCATATTCTTGAAAGTATAAACTGTCGAAAAAGGCAAAAAAATCGATTTTTTGAAAGTGTCACACTGGTATAGCCCCTAAGGAGTTACGTGGGTTTCGAAGCCGAAAAAAGCATATCTTCTCTATTAAAAAATATATAATATGTAAATTATTTTATTAAAAATGTTAAGCACATAAAAGAGCAACATGTCAACAATATTTAAAAAAAAACTATATTATCAAAAAATTTGGGTAATTCAGCCGGTGGGACCTGGTTTCCGGAGACCCCTAAAAAAGTATCCTCGTGGTGGTCAGGATAACTCACGATAGCTTTATCTGAAATTTTTTTAACCAATTTTTTCTGTTAGTAGATGAGTATACCTTGAGATTGAACGAAGGATTTAAAAAAAAATTTGAATTTTCGGCAGAGTTGTGTGCAAAACAGTTCAATTTTTGGTACAATTTACACTACGTATAGCCTTGTAAAATGAGTTGTAATCGAAAAAAAACCTTCGATCAATCACTAATCAATGCTATTTTGAAGAAGTGTGCAAAATTTCAATAAGATCGGTCCATTATTTTTGGAGAAATCGTGTCCACCGACTTTAAAAATAGTGTTTTGAGAAAACTGCGATATACCTGCGTCCCTCCCGGCCGGTCTTTCCCAATGGGGGGAATTCCCAAAAACCTCTCTCTCTCTCCTAGACTTTTACTTCGATTGACTTAAAACTCTAGGAGAATATTCTAGACATATTGTACGATTAGATAATAAAAAAAAAATTTAATGGAATTTTTTAAATTCTCACCCCCACGTCAGTCCTCAAATTTTCGAACAACGCTCCGAGTGTTCCAACAGGCGTCAACATGACAGCCTATAGATCTATAAATTCTGATCCGATCACCTTGAAATTTTCAGGAAACATTTATCAGATCATATGCTGTCAAAATATATTGGTTTAAAAAACAAGTGATTTTTCGATTTTTACAACTAGGCGTAACTCCTTAAGAACTTGGCAGTGAGGCGATCGACATGAATGGGCGTTTACATCACAGCTAGATCCGAACAAAGTATATGAGAATACGAAGAGGTGCTGTGACTTTAATTCGTCAGAGCGTTTAGCCTATTGACGTCCTCGTTCGAAGACCATCCTTGAGTATTCAGTTCATCGAGAACCCACTACTGTACACGAACGTACGTTGAACGATCATTAAATTTTACCGCCCCCGCTCCGTCGACTCTCGTTCTCGCACCAACTTCAAAATTCACCGTAATTCACCCCACATCTGTACGAACACTCGCGTCCTTTCGAGCGTATCATGGACATGCATTCCGGTGTGTAACGCGATACGAGCAGCAGAGGGCGAATATACGGCTGGCTGTAAAGTCTTATGGAGCTCGCTCATTCTAATGTGTGTATACAGGGATCGTTTGAGCAAATGGAGGCTCAGTGCTCGTTTGTCCAGTGTTTTAAGGCACACTCACTATACGCGATCATCAAATGCTGAATCAAACGTAACGAAAGCTATGATCACCTGCCCAATGGCTGTTTCTCCTTCGTCGGATATTTTTCAATCACCCACCATTATCATACGTACACATGGTACGCACATCCAGATCTCTCGTGTGACAGTCGCCTCTGATGCTGACAAACGTTTCGATGATAATCCACCCAGCAGTTCCATTCGTAATAGCGATATGAGCGTTCCCGTCCGGACCACCCCCCCCCCCCCCCCAGTGTCAACTAATTTAATGCGCTATGCGATTGCATACAAAGCGAAATTTAAATGGAACGCAGTCAACGCACGGGAAGAGTGCACCCGATGTTCTGGACTTGGTGCTTCGCGGTTTTCCACAACGTAGCATGCCTGTCGGGCTGTTCACTCTCGTACGCAAAACGCGATACCTACTACTATTTCAGTACAGTCGATCTCACTGGGGCTGATTCACCGGTTGAATTCAAGGGATTCCAGCGTGGAACGCACGGCCATTGGGTCTTGTGCTCGTTCACACGTGGCAAACCGAAATTTCCGCTGGTGAAGTCATCGACTAGTGCCATGGCTAAGCTAGCCGAAAGCATTGAAACTAGCCTGAAACGTCGCGTCAAGGCCGCAACTGTGTGCAAGTGCCAACTGCGGTAGATTTGACAGTTCGCGGACGTGCCCGAATCCACTGGTGCGCGCAGTTTCCACGTATATGACCGGGGTGTCCTCGTGACGCGTGCATACGGTAAGGAAAATGTTAGGGACACGGGGGGGGGGGGGGTACGGTCACAGGGCTTGAATTTTGCCAAGGAGGAGAGCAGTTGGCCCGAGAGTATCGAGGCAATTTGTCACCTCTACCGACGCTCGGTGCGCTCGTGGTCGCTCGTTTGATGGGCTTAGATTAATTATCCCTGTCGCTGGATGCACACATTCGGACATCCTCGCGTACAGACACACGTATGTGCTTGTCGCATATACGCGGCTTGCCAGCTCGTTTAATGCATGTACGTTGTTGCTCCTGCAACTGCATAGCAGATCTCCGCACGGTTTGTCTGCTTCGCCAACTCCATGCACACTCCGTGCCTATGGAGAGCGATCTAGCCCCGCCGTATGGCTAATCCGTGGTCCGCAGTGCTTTCCAATAAAACAATACAGACCTGTCGCTCTCACGGACTATCCTATCACACCACTGGAAAAAGTAAATGGTTTTGGATTCAATGTTTTATCTATGGAGAGAAGCGCTCACTGCTCAATGATTATCAAGGCTTTGTGTACCTTGGATAGTCGGAAAACAAGGCTTTTTGGGGGATTTTGTTTTCAATGGGGCAAGTCCTGGGTAGATGGCCACAGTTTTTTCAAGGCTCCGTCAAAATAAAAGTACAGACGTTTCTTGACTTAACTGCATTTGTAATTATACTTTGAACATTTAACTTTAAGATAATTTGCGAAATAAAAACAAACTTCTATCAGTTGAAGCTTGAAATGACTATTTTTTTAAAAATCGCGATTGGCTATCTCTCCCGGAGTATTCGGGTGTGATGGCCTTATGAGTAGATGTGAGATGGCCGGTTACCCAGCTTTATGCTCTCGGTTTTCTCTGTAGTTTTATGGTTTGATTCTTAATTTTTTCCTTTTGGCCCCATCTAGAACACATATAATGGAAATCGGTATAATTTTTGTGTACCCAAAGTTGGCATACTATTCACTGAAGCCAGTCTTTGATGAGACGAGTTTCCTTATACACGGAGAGAATTTTTAAGTATTTTTTACGGTGAAATCTCCGTAAAAATTACATAAAAAATTTGAAACCGGTGACAAATGTGCACATAGTCAAAAATTGATACTAGCTTTTAATATTTTGCTTTCAGTCATGTAAAAATTTAAGCAAGTAGCATAATTTTTTACATTTCTTTCAGTAAAAATTCTGACACATTCTCATGTAGAATTTTAACAATGGGCTGCCTCAAAAATTCCACGTTTCTACAGTAAAAATAACCTGGACAAACTTGAAATGTCTAAAATCCCTAGCGAAAAATTAATTCCCTATGATTAAATAAATACTCTATTTGTGTTCTTGATTGCTACTTATTTTAGCATATCATCTTTCCGTACCATTGTAGACGTCCTTTATCGAAGTTTCTTTTCACGTTTCTTTGTTTTCTTGCGTAGAACTGCGTAGAACACGTTAGACTGCACGAGACCACGAGGCTTTCTTGGCCCATGCTTCGTACTATAATGCGCATGCGCGGTACCGCTGTTGCTAAGCAACGCGGGTCGGCGTCGTTCGTGCTCGTCATACTGCGTCATACACAAGCACACTCTCACAGCTTGCGTTCACGTATACGCACGCTCACACACAGAGCTCACGCGTACGGTCAGGCGACCTAGCCCTAACTGATTTTACTATAAAGAACGTAAAATTCCGGTGGACGCACGGAAAATGTCGGCTTCCTTTTTTACATTTTTATAGAAAACACGCAAATTTCTCAATGTTCCACTGAAAAATTTCATTTATATTAGCACTTTTTAAACTTATTGTCGTAATCTTTACGTTTCGTGAAATTTTACTATTAATTGCAGTAAAAATTCTGGAAAATATTTTAAATTTCTGTTACGCAAAAGTAAATTTTGATTCATTTCCATGAAAATTTATAATTTATTTCCTAAAAACCTGAAGAATTGCACATTTGTCACCGAGCTACTGTGATTTCACAGTAAAAATTACTTAAAAATTCTCTGCGTGTAGTTTTCTCCGCAACATTATTTTTCATTGTTCTGTATATAGTCTTTCTAAGATCTTCCTAGGTATTTCGTAGGTCCTAGCGGCCGCACGAACCGAAAATTCATCATTTTTTTACAGCATTAATAGCTGCTTTTAATGTTTTTAAAAGAAACGTGGAAAAAATGAATCACTTGAACACATTACAAGTAATACTATGGCCATCATACGCTGACTGTACGTGGCTATCTCTCCTAATCTCCCGGGAGAGATGGCCAAATCTAAAATGTAAACAAGTAGAAACAATACATGCGAAATCTTGAGGTTATGACAAAGCAATGTTCGCGAACTATTCAAGAAATAAGTAACCATTACTTTTACAAGATAACACCGCCACAATGTAAAACATGAAACCTTAAAAAAAATAGCACTAAACAGAATAATTAAAAAGGATTTTAATGACTAAACATTTTTTTGCCAATCTTTTGCTCGTACACTTACACCTGCGCACGACGCGAAGCGAATTAAGTAACAGGTGAAATCTAGTGCGCGATTCTATAAAGAATTTCTATTGGCTATCGCTTCCCTATGGCCAACTCCCCCGGAATTACCCTACTAATAAAACAGCCTGAATGAGGTTTGGAGGATTTATTTTACACATCTGTGGGGACTCAAATCAATTTTTTATTTTCCATAAACATACAAAATGGCAGCCCAGTGGCCGGTAAAACGAGGACGCCCTTTTTTGAGGCCCTCCTCGAGCGGACTCGTTGGACATGAGCATCTCAAACGAAAAATATCTATATATTTTTGTAATCTATATGAGTTTATGCTAACGAAGTACACACGATTAAAGCGGTCCTCTCGTTTCTCGGCTGTTTTTTTACGGATTTTTCAATAATTTTTTACGGGCAAAGCATCGAAATAATCAATCTCATTGTCTTTGCATAATCTTTATTAACATTTAAATAAGCTTTATAAATTTTTTGAAGTCAAAATATATAATGGAATAAAAGTTATAGTGGCCGACAGGAAGACATCAAGTAAAAGAGGTGCTTGACGGTGACCAAGATTGCGGCTGTTCTGCTTATCTGAAATCAAAAAACCAAACGGCATTTTAATCTTCATATTTAAGACTAGCGATTGAACTAGAGTGAATTCTAAATTACAAAAATTGACTTTTTTATACACTTTTGAAAATTACATTCTATTTTTTACTCATTTTTTCTAAAGTTTTTCGCTCGTACAAAAAAAAAACTATCGAAGCAATCATGATAATCCTAGTTCAATCGCTGGCTTATAACATATTAAAGATGCTGTATAAATTTGAACAAGATCGGTGCAGTAGTTTCCGAAATATCGTGGTCACCGTTTCAAAAAATGGCGTTTCGAGACAAACGCGTTTGAAAGTATACCTGCTCCTTTGGCACACATTTTCTACACATGTTGTAGATGTGACTTATAAAAAAAAATCGATTTTTTCGACCTGAGAAACTAGAAGACTGCCTTAATACAGAATATCGATTTTTGCAAATTTCACACCATTTTGACACAAAAATCGCATTTTTACTTAATAAACGGCCTTAATTTGTTTCTAAAAACCGTGATTGCTATGCTGTTCTAAAAATAGTGTGTAATTTACTAAAAGAGAACTATCTGAAAAGCTACAATAAAGTTTTTAAATTATTTTTCTTCGGACCTTATAGTTCTTGGGATGTTTACACATATCGACCATATCATTTTTGGTATGTTTATCAATCATTTAAGCCACTAAACAAAAAACGATACGATTTTTTTTTTCAAAGGTACACTGCCGCTCAGAAGTTTGGATACACCAGTCGATATTCACTCACCACTGTGAAATTTACTCAAGATATCGAACGTTTTTTTTAATTTCCATAGAGGGATAGCCCCTTAAGCGACTGACGTACGACCAATCGATCCCGTTATCTGAATGTCCGGGTGCACAGTGATTGGGTTTGTTTGGGTTGCAGAATTTGGAGCGACGGAAAACATTGGTATCATCAAGTATAGAAATCCCCGTTGATTTGCATTACATCACTGATCGCTGGCTCGCGCGTGCAGATTCGGGAGCTATTTGGAAAGGAAATGGTGGAGTAAAACGTACAGTGGCCCGCGAATCGCTGGTTAAACACGGAGGAATTTAAGCCTTTTAAAGCGCGCTCAGCTTGTCTCGCTTAATCCTTCGAGTATGGCGGACTGGATACTCTCGTTTTATCTCCGTGTCGTGTGTCCCGCATCGTTGTGTCAAAAGCTTCCTTCTTTTTTTGTCAATGGCTCGTCTCTCCATGCACACCTCGCTATGCCGTTTCTTCGCGAGCGAAGGACCTCGTTTCCCTAAATAGTATTTGAAAGTGGTAACGTGATAGTTAAACTAAATTTGCCAATTTAAAAACTGGGGATACTAAAATACCGACATTTCCATTGGCGCAGTATTGTTCCGTTATAAATTGAAAACCGGCACAATATCGGCCCATCGTTTAAAACCAATAAATAGCCGTGATGGTTGAACTATATTTGCCAATTTAAAAACTGGTAGTGCTAAAATACAAGCAATTACATTGGCCCATTATTGTCCCGTTATAAATTAAGAACCGGCACAATATCGGCCCATTACTAAAGATTATCCTGGCCCATCTGTTAAAACCAATAAACAGCCGTGATAGTTCATCGAAATTTGCCAATTTTAAAACTGGCAATGCTAGAATACTGGAAATTACATTTAATTAATCTAAGCCCTTTATTGGCTAAGCGGGTCAGACCATACCTGCTTTTATTTTTTTAAGCCTTGGGTTATTCATTATCTGTATATTGTGCCAAAATAGGCAAATAACTGGCACGTCATATATTAATCGTCAATATTTTGTAGTTCAGTTTTTGTAATCAAGTCTTGGCCTATTATTGGCATTTGTAACTAACCAACATAAGTAAGTAAAAATGCCAATTTTGAAACCTCTCATATACGCAAATCACAATTTATTTCAAGGTTATTCCATGAAATATGTATCCATAAGGACCAATCTCGGGCCAATCTTGGCCCGATATAGGTTAAATATTTATCACGCACTCAAACAAACCCAAACAAACTCACGGCCCAATATTCTAGATAGACTAACTTCTAGATAGACCAACTGTGAAGGCCCATCATAGAGCCAGTGGTCAATTTCTATATAGGTCCTTTAAGAGGGCCCACATAGGGCCAAGTGCAATCACCAACATTGCCGCTACAATGAATTAAATCATTGGCCCAATAATTGCTGGCTCTGTTGGCCGATATCGGGCCGTTCTTATCATTTCTACAAAGGCACCTCATTGGTAAATACTCACGGCCCAATATTCTAGAAAGGCTAACTGTGAAGGCCCGTCCCAGGCCCAACGGTCAATCTCTACATGGGATACACAAGGAAAAAATATAGTAACTCAAGAAAAAAAAATTAAAAACAGTAATAAATGTAAGATTTTCATCAAAACTTGGTAGCCATGCCCTTCGAAGCTATCACGGCAGCACATCGGTGAGGCATCGATTCAATAAGTTTGATGATTCTATCTTGAGAGATATTTTTCCAATCTTCTTGAACTTTTCCCCACAAAGCAGCTTTATGGGCACAATGTTCAGTTCAGTTCAGTTTTGGATCATTATCTTGCTGGAATTCCATCCTCGTGGCATATTCTGACGAGCATATGGCAGCATTTCTTTTAATACAATATCTCTATACATAGCAGGATTCATAGTGCCTTCAATTTTAAAGATTGGACTGACGCTTTTTCAAGAGAATACACCCCATAGCATAATGCTACCTCCAACCTGTTTCACAGTTGGTGTTTGATATCGCGAATCATTTCTAGTTCCTTTTGATCGTCGAACGTACCTCCTCCCATCATTTCCAAACAAATTAATTTTAGTTTCGTCTGAGAACAGCACATTTTCCCAATCTTCAACAGCCCAGCTCTGGTATTTTTTCGCGAATTCTAATTTGGCCTTCTTTTTTATTACTGATGAGCGGTTTTTTAACTCCAAGACGTTCAAAAAGTCCCACTTCTGTCAGTCTACGTGAAACAGTGCTTTGGCTAATGTCAGCCAAATTTTCTTCGCGTAATTCACGTGCGATGGTTGCAGCATTCTTTTTTACGTCTGCGACAGCCTTTCTTTTGATCACTTTATCGACACGATTAGTTGTTTTCCTAAGTCTCCCAGGACAGTATTTATCTTTTAGAGTACCTGTAGTCTTGAATTTATTTATTATATCATTAACAGTCGATTTTCCAATCGCCAACATTTTAGCTATTTCACGTGAAACTTTTTCTTCGTTGTGCAACTTGATAACCACTTTACGTATATCTAAAGACGTGCGTTTCGACATCTTGACTGAGTGCTACTGATCGTACAATGCAAAAGGAACAGGGCTCTCAATGTTCACATGATTTCGCGACTGATAACGTAAACAAAGCGAAGCGAATTATTTCTTCTTGGAATTTGGCCGGACATTTATGACGCAGCAATTTTGTTAATTACTTATTTTGACTGCATAATAAAAGAACTTTACGATGATATATTTGTGTTTCCATTTTGCATCCTTTAAAGGTTACTTAATCGTAAAATTATCTTTGGCCGGACACTTTTGCATGCAACTGTAGCTTCTCATTCGTTTCACGATGTTCAGTTGGGGCAGGTGAAAAACGGTATTTCGGCATGAAATTTCGTATGACAAATAGGCTCAACTTCTATCTTCTTTAGATATGTACATAATATATCGTCACACATAGGACGAAAGCTAGAGCTGCCTATATGTACGGAAGGGAGTTTCGACGTAGCCCATTCGTGTTCCCGGAGCTTTGGAATTGGTTGTTCGGAATCTACCAAGCGTGGGTACATCCGAAGCGAGGCATGCGGTGGGAATAGTGAGCTATCGAAGTTCGTCAGCCGACTAAAGTAAGCGAGCAGCTCAATTCATTATTAATAGGTCTGGTGGAAGCGGTTGCCGGACGTTCCTGATCCGAGCAACTCTGTTCGTATTGTTCTTCGTCTCCGGTCCTGCATCTTCCCCAAGTACATATTTCCCCAAGTACCGCTGATGTAGTCAACTGGAAACTCAAGGCTTGTTCTTTGTTTTTACCTTTCTTTTACAGCCGGTATGGCGAATTACACAATGTTCATCCTTACGTTGCGAGGGACGTCTGTTGTTACGGAATGCGGAAGGGCGCCCAGAGATCCACCAACCAAGATTAACTTGCTCTCAGACATGCTTAAATATTCAACCCGTTTCCTATAAATATTTGAAGTATAGCGCCTTTCTTCGAAGCTCTTTCTGTCGCTTTCTCTCTATTCCTATTCCTGCCTCTCCCTGTCTGCGGAACTCATGCTTGCGCGCGGTCTTTACACGTAACACCGCCGTAAGCCACAGGAGGAAGCTGGGCAGGACTTACCGTTCCTCTTTACCTGCGCAAAACTGCTGCGAGGAGCTGTGGCCAACGAACGAACTGGGAATAAGGAAAAGCCAGGAAACGCAAGAAGGCTTTGTTGTTTATACGCTTCGAACTTCCTGCAGCGAGGCTGGCCGAGTATTGGTAGTATTAAACTTGCTCGTGGGCGTCCCGCGAGCGAAGAGATCAGGTAAGAATTCACTCAAATGCCGGGCCCTAGTAACGGTATCGCAGGAGGTTCGGCGGCTTCGACGATGCTCCGCAACGAAGCGACCCCGAGAATCTGTCGCCGGATATTGTGGAAAAGTACTTCGTTACATAGTGTTCGTATGCTATGTGGCCGGGACACACAATGCTACAAGGTGAGAATGAGAGCAAACGCTATTTTGATAAGTATTTTCCTGCTATTCCTGCGGAAGTTCTTAAAGGGTATTCTCCCTTTAGACGCTAAAAAAGGCTATTTTTATGAATTTTTTTGATACGTTTATATTATAGATATTGATATAAAAGTTGTTACACTTAAGGCGTTACCCCCGCTTGTAGCGCAAAAAAAGGCCTTTTTCATGAATTTTTTTAAAGAAAACTACAAAACTTTTTTAATCGATCAATATACCATCTTAAAGAACACATCTTGAAGAACTTTTGGTAATTTTTTTATTGAAAAATATTACATTGTTTAGTGGCAAATGGCCGTCAATGAAATAATGTTTTTATATACACGGTTTGCGGTGACCAACATTGTGGCGAAGTGGATCATCTGAAGAAAAAAATGCGGATGGATTTAGTCAAATATAAGTATAAACTAGTCTTTAATAGAAGGATTTTACAAAATATTCATTTTTCACAAAATGGCGGACAGTCAAAGTTAATGGTTCGATTTTAACGAAAAAAAACAGCCGTTTTTTGGCTATAAAACGGCCATTTTTTATCGAAAAAAAAAATCGAACGATTAAAGACTACATTTTTATGTATTAAATAAGCCTGAAAAATTTCAAGAAGATCGGTTCATTAGTGTTCGAGTAATTTTGGTCACCGACTTCAGAAATGCCATTTTGAGAAAAACGCGTTTAAAGTTTCTCTTTCAACGCTCTTTCAACGCGGATTCTTCTCTTTCAACGCTCATATCTCAGTCAATTTTGTTCGGATCGACTTGAAATTTTCAGGACATATTCTCAGATACTTATACTTCAAAAAAATGCAATAAAAAACAATCGATTTTTTCAAAATCGCAAGTGGGGGTAACCCCTTAATAAATACACTTTCGAAATACATTTTTTTTGAATGTATGTATTTATGTAACCCAAACAAACCTTCAACGCGTTTTTCTCGAAACAACGTTTTTCGACGGCTTGTTGATAAAATCCTCGGAACTACTGCACCGATCCTTATGAAATTTCAACCACATATTCTTTATAGCTATAGCTATAGCGCATAACAAGAATTTTTTCCAATTTTAATATCTACTTTTTTTTGCCAAAAACGGTAAAAAAACACGTTTTTTTGTTTTTTCGAAAAATGTCCGCCATTTTGTTATTTTTGCATATATCAAAAATCCTATGATATGCGCTATGAACATTCACATACTGAATCGAAAACCGTTTGATTTTTTGTTTCGGATGATCCGTCTCCGAGATTTCATCAACAGCGCAGACCTACCATTTTTTTAGGTCATTTTTTAACTAGCATTTTGTTCTACAAATAGTGACTTAAATAAATATTTTACAAAATATATATTTTGAAAGTGTATTTATTAAGGGTAACAACTTTTATATCAATATCTATAATATAAACCTATAAAAAAATGCATGAAAATAGCCTTTTTAGCGTCTAAAGTGAGAAGACCCCTTAACGGGCTACGTCTGTCTTAGTATGGTCAAACATGCTTCAAAAAAGGCCTCGTGAATATTTTGGATAGAACGCTTTTTTTTTCATTTCGTAGGGGCGTCGGTCATGAGTGTAAAACTCAGTTTCCGATTGAGGGTGTTAGGACGTTAAGGGTGTTAGAACGGCCGCCATCTTGAAAGTAAAGGTGAATTCGTTTTTTTAAATTATCTCCGTAACCGTGAGGCTGACAAAAAATGTGTAGAGAGCTTCTTTGTAGTTGATACAATCATCCATAACTTGAAAGATCTAACAGTGAAGATGATTGATAATTTCGAAATAATTATTGAAAAACTCAACAATATAATAACAAAAGAAACTACGGCTCGAAATAAAATTATTAACAATTTTTTTAATACCGACGTAACCTACTCACCTTCCACTACCTCCTTTCGCAATGCTAACAAATCAATAAAAACGAACCGAGTAAAAAGAATAGGTTAAATTGTTGATAACAAAATGCTCTATAAAACGGTAAGGAGCATTTTTGTTGTCAGATTCCAAATTGATTAATAATCTAGCCTCAAAGTTTTTTATTCCCTAACTTTTCATCTTCTTTTGTTTATAACTTCTTTATTATTGACGTTAGCGCAAAAAGTTGCAAAAAAAGTTATGGATAACGTATCAACTACAAAATAGCTTTCTACAAAATGTTTGTCAGCCTCACGGTTACGGATATAAATTGAAAATCTAATCACACCCTTAATTCCAAGATTCCAGGACAATGAAATAAAAACAAATTCTATTTTTTTTTCAATTCAAGCTTCTGCAGACCTCTTAACCCATGATTCTAGTGTCGTTACGTGGGTCATTAGTGTGCGATGGATGATGTATATTTCAAGGATGCGAAGTACCGATGATGCACCTCGAAAAGGGCTGGAGCACACTATAGTCCGCTGCTGGCTTGTGTAACCGGTTAAAGTACACGATGCACCAGAAGAATAGAATGCAAATTGAAAACCAATACTCGTACCTCGAGTGCGAGTCAAAGTTACAGCGTACAATAGCGTATAGTGCATGACACGTGATCATTGCTGGAGTGTCGTCGCTTTTGTCATGCCTAAAGGTCCAACAGTTTTATGCCTCGGACGATGGAAGATCCATGAGAATACGTTCGTTCACGCCAGAAGTGGACAGTAGAGGATATCGAATTGGAAAAAAAAGTACACGAGAAAGTGGCATGGAAAACGATGTGTGTCCCAGGGTGCGATAAGCGATCATCACAGTGTAACGGGTCGAAAAATAGCTGTTTTTCGCAAGTTTTTTTTTCGATGGTTAAAATACGCTAACCAATCTGTTTTTTTAATGTCAAATCGAAGCACTCGTGAAGAACAAAAAATAAATTTTTAAACGGTTATTTTTATTTTTTTACATTTTTTAACGGTTGAAAATGTCTTCGAAAAAAAAGGAGTCCTCACGGTGTACACGGTTGTGGACGTAAATATTATCTGAAACAAAATTTGTAAAAAGATTATTAATCAGTATGATGAAAGCCGCGATCTTGCTATGGAGGATTTTTTTAAAATTAAAATTGACAAAATGACGGCGGTTTGAAAAAAAAAGTATCAAATTTCGCCTACTCTTTCGACAGTTTTTCGTTAAGAAAAAAATGAAGATTAAAAAAAAAGAATGGTGTGAAGAATGTTGTGTCAAAATTTGAGACGGATAGTTTTGAGATTAACTATCGGATAATGCAAAAAAATCGATTGTTTGAAAGTTTTACACTGTGATGATCCCTCCGAACAATTCAACAGCCGAGGTATTTGATTCGAAGTATGGCAAAACGAGCATGAAGGGAGCAGCTCAGTGTGCCTGACTATGTGTATCGAAGGATCGCGCATGGACAATGAGCTTATCCTCGTCGTATAAGCGACTGGCTAGCGAACGATGGATAAACCCCTTCAGGTAGAGCCAACGCGACAGATCCAAACGGAATAAAAATGCGTCAATGTTAACTCCCGCCCTCAGTGCGCAGAAAAAGGATAATTTCGTCCTTTGACATCCCTGCCAGCTTTGACTCGAAGCTCTTTATAAAATAATGAGATCTTCGATGCAGTGTCCTCGGATTGTCAAAGAAAATCTAGTGAGAATTTGACTTTGCCACTCTTACGCGTACCGAGAAGCTTGAACTCTTTCTGGCTGGGTTCATCTAAAGAGGGCCTCGATAATTCAATACCATGAGTGATTGGCATAATATCCGGTTACTTAACGGGTTGTGCCTAGTTGCATCTAATAGTCGAAAACAGCTAATTTTTGGGATTTTTTAAATAGGAAATCGTGATGATAAAATTCTACAAAAATTAGTTATTTGAAAAAGTAACATCTGAAGAACACTCGGTAATTTTTTATTATTTATAATCGATTTATAATTAAATCTCCTGATTGCCCTTCCGAACCAGGTCACAGGTTTCCTTAGCATATTAGTTAATCCTATAATTAGTCGAAGGAATTTTCGAAATATCAAATTTAAAAAAAACGCGTGTTCAAAGTGAGTTTTGATTTTTGCGTAAAAAATGTGCATTTTTCGTTCATAAAATCGAAAGTATTCATCGGAAAAAAATCCTTCGTTCGAATACTATATTTTTCTAGCAAGAGCCCTAAAAATTTCAGATAGATCGATGTAGTCGTTTTTAGGGGTTACCCCCACTTGCGATTTTGAAAAAATCGATTTTTTTTATTGCATTTTTTTAAGTATAAGTATCTGAGAATATGTCCTGAAAATTTCAAGTCGATCCGAACAAAAATTGACTGAGATATGAGCGTTGAAAGAGAAGAATCCGCGTTGAAATAGAAACTTTAAACGCGTTTTTCTCAAATTGGCATTTCTGAAGTCGGGGACCAAGATTACTCGAACACTAATGAACCGATCTTCTTGAAATTTTGCAGGCTTATTCAATACATAAAAATGTAGTCTTTAATCGTGCGATTTTTTTTTCGAAAAAAAATGGCCGTTTTATAGCCAAAAAACGGCCGTTTTTTTTCGTTAGAATCGAACGACTTTGACTGTCCGCCATTTTGTGAAAAATGAATATTTTTTAAAATCCTTCGATTAAAGACTAGTTTAAACTTATATTTGACCAAATCCATCCGCATTTTTTTCTTCAGATGATCCAATTCGCCGCTATGTTGGTCACCGCAAACCGTGTATATAAAAACATTATTTCATTGACGGCCATTTGCCACTAAACAATGTAATATTTTTCAATAAAAAAATTACCAAAAGTTCTTCAAGATGTGTTCTTTAAGATGGTATATTGATCGATTAAAAAAGTTTTGTAGTTTTCTTTAAAAAAATTCACGAATAAGGCCTTTTTGCGCTACAAGCGGGGGTAACGCCTTAAGATATTTCGCTCGGCGACTTTGAAAACGTACTTTCGAAAAAAAATCGTTTAAAGTTTCGAACAACGCTCTGAGCGTTCCGACGGGCCCCAACATAACATCCTATTGATTTGTCAATTTTTGTTCAATCACCTTGAAATTTTCAGGGAACATTTACTAGATACTGTGAAAATATATTGGTTTCGAAAAAAAGGTATTTTTCGACCATCACATCTAGCTCCTAGAACCAGAAGTTTGGCTGATTCAAAATTGATGTCAATATTTCACTGCATACTCATTGAGTGCAAGCTGTCAAACTCTTGGCTCGAGGTAAAACTCAGTGATGTTAATTCCTCATCGAAAAAGAGATGCCCCGACTTTGATTTCTCACTGATCGGTGCTTGAACACTCCACAGGTTACTGAAGGGGTTCCCTTTTGGGAAGGCAATGTTGAGGCCAACTTATTGCCGGTTTGTAAACATATAGATGTACTTAGGTACATACGTCCGCATGTGCGTGACTATGTATATGTACGGATCGCTGGAGCACAGAGACCCTATTGGGGAGCTGACTAGCGTGCTTTTCTAGCCATACTTCTCGTCTTCCGTATCTGTTTATCTTTTGGCCTCTCAGACCATCCGCTCTTTCCTCCCTTACTCTCTTTCCCTTCCGTAGTTTTCTTTGCACCCTCACCTCATCCTCAGCTGCCAGCCCGTCTTTCCTCTTGCGCTTTCGTTGCCGTTCTCCGCTCCTTTCATGTCTTCGTGCTCCCTGGGGAAAAATGTGAATAGGGAAACGTGATGGGGATAGCGCGTAAGGAGACTTTCCCGTGCGTATTAAAATCAGTCTCGACAACTTTGGAGGTAACTTCTACCGCGCCATTGCGCCATCGTTCACTCTTTTTCCATTTTTTTTCCCCCTTATACCCTGCGAAACGATGCTGCTTTCGCTTCTCTGCCGCTGAGCTTTTACTTTCTATTTTCCATCGTCCAAATTGCCCCGCACTCGGGAGTGTCTCACACCCCATCCAGCCTCCAGAAATCGCTTAAGTTTAGACAGGCGCCGCCTTGTATACAGGCGAATGTGATAAGATGTAGAGGAAGATCGGAGCGAGGAGGAATCGCGAGGCAGAGAGGGATAGATGTTGAGGGCTGAATAGGCGCCTGGGAAAGAAAAGACGAGGAAGGGGACGAAGGGAATGCGATACCGCCCTCGTAAGATATACCGTCAGATTAGAATCGCCCCGACGAACCTTCGGTGGATTAATTCTACGGGACGATTGAAAATTTGCAAGTCGATGGAAGCGTGCTGATGAAAGGATCACTATTAGCACCTCAAGTTGGACCATTGTTTGCCCAATAAAACGCTTACCATGTTATTCTTTGTTCTCTCTTGGAGCGCCGACGATGCTGTGCCAGCTGTGATCAGCTTTTCAATTTGTCGTTGATGTATGATTCATTTACTCGGAACATTAAAACATTGGGAATGTAGGTCGAAGGTAGATTGTGGGATGGGGGAGGCAGACGATTTGGTACACAGCTTGTGGAGTCGTTTGGAGGAAATACATTAACGGGCTACATCTACCTGGAGGCCCGAAAAAAATGCCAAATTCCGATTTTTTTCCGGGACACGGTTTCTAAAAAAGAAACGTTTTTCTTTTAATACAAAGGTACATATATTGAGAGCCTTTAAAAAAATCACCAAAAATTACGGAAAAACAACAAACAAATGGTCGCCGGCAGATGATAACATTTTTTTCGCGACGTTTGGCGGAGAACACTCTCCAGATTAAACGGTCCATCCGAAATTTAAAAACCAAACGAGTTATTCGAATTAACAGTAAATATGAGTCGATGGCGATAGTCGATTTTTAAAATCGTTTTTTTTAAACAACGTGGCGATGGATTGAAACTGGAGCATTCAAAATCTATGAAAACATCTGCTGATATTATACAAAGTGCAAGTATTTCATGGCATTGAAAATGTAATCAGACTTTTTGGGTAATAAAAAACGGGTACATGGAAATAACATATTATTTACATGTACCTGTTTTTATACAATCCAAACAAACCGGACGAACCCAATTATATACCTCGATGTATCGATATTATTTTTAGAAGAATATTGATACATTGAAATATATAATTGGGTTTGCTTGGGTTTGCTTGTCTAATAATTGCTATATAATTTTTGAAATATAAGTTGTAAGATAATTTTCAAATTGATAACAAAATTAAGAATGGGTAGAGAACGGGCATTTTTCAATCACAGGCATTCAGTATGTCGCAGCTCCCCCACTCTACTACAGCACAGTGGCAGCGGAGTGGGGGTAGCGTTAGTTTCGTGTAACATCCAGCTAACTCAGCCAGACCCGTATACCCCGCCTACCTCAACAAACATATACAGTTTTAATAACATTCTCAATGCTCAACGTCCTAATGTTTATGTAACTATTAACCCTCCGTGGCCACACTTCGGTAGAATAACATAGTGGTGACACTAGGTAAAATTCACCCGGCCGAGTTCCAAATGGTTTCTATCTGAAAGTTATCAGTTTGATCGGGATTGAAAAAATACTAGAAAATACTTTGAACATTCTAGAAGATGTGTAAAAAATCGGCATGTCATAATTCACATGACAACATGTTTTGAAAAAATCGTGAATAGGGCAATTTGTCAAAAACCACACCTTTTCACTCAAAAAACCATAACTTTCTGAATTTTCGATATTTTCAAGTAAAATTGGAACAGGATACTAGGCAAACATGGTACTTCTAGGGAAAAAATAGTGGCATAGTAGCACTTCAAACCGTCGCCGCCTGGAGGGCCGACCATTAATTGAATCTAGGACCCATAGATATTTAGACCCAAAGCTAGGGCTAAAAAACGAAGATCGATATGAAAAAAGTGAGATCGTCAACGACCTTCCAATGTTTCTCATCCTATCTCCTGTAAATTTGAAAACAATCCATAAAGTGGTGCTCGAGATATCATGTCCACCGACTTTGGAAACAGTGTTTCGAGCGAAACGCGTTTGAAGTTTGAAGTATGATGCTGCTACTGCTCGCCCTGCTAACTGTTAGAAGCTGTAAGTTCATTCAATTTTTGAAATATTTCTATGAAATTTTTTCAGGAAATATAGCGGAAAGGTGACACTACCGAATAAAAATATTTTTGACAAATGCAATTTTCCTATCCACCTAGGTAGATGCAGCCTACAAGAGCAGTTAACATCGGCTCTTGTCGTTGGCATCGAGTCTGAATCTGAACCCAAAGAATCTTGTCTCTCTCTCTCACGCACACACACACACACACACACACACACACAAACACCCTCTTTCTGGGGAGCAGCATGTTCGCAACCTTTAATTTGCCTTTGCTGCACCAAATGACGGCAAGCAATTTGCGGAGTACCAAATAATGATCTTCCCAAAGTTTCCGCAGGGACAAATTAGCTCGGAGGGTGAAAACGGCAATCCAGACGACGGAGAGTTAATTGCTCTCTGCAAAAATACACGCCACATCGATGGCCGTACCCCACGTGCTATTGAAATTTTATTGAAAGTCGTTGTGGTACTCATTGATGTCGATGAAATCCCCAAAAATTGTGGTTTCTGTACGGTTACGAAGGACAATAGCCGTGTTAACGATCTGTCGTTTCGAGGTTTTGTAATTGATCGCCGTTTGTCGTGATTTCTCAGCCATTCAATCGTTCCGGTGCAGAGCTTTGTCAGCACGTGAATGTCTCATGGGTGTACCACGGGCAGACACGAAGTAGAAATGGGGACGGGGAACAAGCGGGAAAACGTCCGACGTTTCGAAAACTGCATACACGTTGTTAAGGCGTTCTGGTCCCTACGGGCTCTGAATCTGTACGCGATCGATGGGAACGAAGTCACCGACCGGTTTCCCACAATTTGGGTCGGCTGATTCAATAGCTCCAGAGAGAGAGCGAGAGGGGGGGGGGGGGGTGAGAAAGAAAGAAGAAGAGGGCAAAACGGGAAGGACGATCAGGACCACGATGATGTCCGATTTCCCTAGACCTCGAGACAGGACCGCGAGCGATTTAGCAAGCGATTGTCTTTCGGTTGAATGCGAGGTCAAGCGGTCGAGACCAACATGGCTGCTTCGAAGATTTCTATACGGGGAATATATACGTGTATATGTATAAATAACCTTTTTTATTCTTCGCTCAAATGGACTGGGCAAAGTTCTATTCAATAGAAAAGCGCTTGCTGCTGGCGAATTTTTTTAGCCTATCCCCAGCCCTTATCTGACTGGAGAAAGCGATTTTTGGACAAAAAGCAGAGTCGGACACGCAGCTTTGTACCGGTCGGGTTGCCACCGGAATATTCGCGATCTGCAGATGATGTTGCATCACTAATGGTCTTTCCGAATTCATTGGTCAGAAGCATGAACATTGATCTCGATCGATTCTACTCAAGAACCGAAATTGATCCGGCTACCTGCACAAATGTTGGTTGATACTGGTCATTTTTAGTCATTCGCTCGAATGGACTGGACAGCATCCAATTGGATGGAAAATTGTTTACTGCCGACGAATTATCAAGCCCCATCCTGCTGCATTCCGAGTTGAGTCCAAGGCAGCTGTTTTTGCATAAAAAGCAGAGCCGGAAACGTTCTACATAAAACCTTCTGCATAAAACGTTTTGCATAAAAAGCAGAGCCGGAGGCAGAGCTCTGATCGGGACTAGAAAATTCTGAAGTATGAAAATTGGTTCCAATGGATTCGACTAAAGAGCGGAAATTCACCTGGGTACCTGCCTACATTGCCAGGTTCGAAGGGCATTTTTAAATCCCTCCCTCAAACGGAATAGGTATTCCATTTCATTCCAGCAGGGCTTCGACCAAAAGTTTCTCACGTTTCTGCTGCAGCGTCTACTGACAATACACCAGAAACGCGATGAAACTTTTTCCTCAAGATATTCAATTTCATGAACTTCGTGTTGGCCCTTACGGAGCCTCGCCCACGAGATCTCGTTGAACAAAAAAAGACATTGAGGCACGTGAGTACACCAGCTCTATTTGGCATTATTTGAAAGCAGAGGGGTAATTCATGACAGTCATCATCTTACCACCAAAAAAGACACGCTAACATTAGGCTCGTTGTACGCAAACACTTGTAGATCACGTAGCTATAGTTAAACATTCAACGATACCTCTGGAACCGTAAGATTCTTCGACATATCAAAAATCGTCTACTGCACTTATTGGGTACCAGGTGGGATAAGCATGTGCCTACGGAACACCAACCCATTTTTCGCCTAGCACTCGCGACACTGATATCCCTGCTATCGAATATCGAATAATATTCTCTTCGAAGGTTTTGGCCACGGTAGACTTCACATGATTTTCGAGAACTCGCTGCATCTCACGTTCTGCGAGGATGCAGCCATTAAAATATTGCGCGCGCACACAGGAAAGCCCTGAAGCAACGTTTCGCTAGTTCGTCGTAAATAAATGTTTTTTCTTTCAAACGCGCATATTCTCTCGAACCACCCAAACTTGTTTACTTCTCATATAACAGTACTTGTTCAGCAGAGGGCTGCAAGTACCGAGACCGTATAATTATTTACCTCAGCTATCGCTGTATAATAAACATCGCTTTGGGAAAACGAGAGCGTAAAGTTTATTTTACCATAATAATGAGGATCTGATAGTTTCTAAATTTCTTTAGCTTCTCTTTTTACCTCTCGCATCTTCTGTGCGGCCAATACAAGGTTACCCGCAATTTTATTCCTCCCAAAACTCTCAAGTAAAACGGAAGGTTTCTAAAGACGTGGCTCGTCATGCTAGCTCCAACATCACGAGGAACAACTCTTCGTACATGGTTTCCGGCGTTCCAATTTGAGCAAATAGTGTTTTTGTCGAATTCCACCGCATTTCGACGGATGTTGAGAAATGGAAAAGACCATTCGAACAAATTTAACAACTGTTCCAATGTGGAATGATTCATTGCAATTGGCTGAGGTCTCACCGATAACGGGAAAAATGAGCAAATCGGTATAACCCAATCACCATGGCAAAATAATCCCCCTGAAATAACAAAAATTGCGTTGTCGCTCTTTCTTGTTTTAACAGTTAGGGGGGGGGGGGGTCACTGATAGTCTAAATTGAAAATGGCGACCTAATCCTCCATGGGCTTATGCTCGCCATTATGAATTTTATGAAAAATTGTTTTTCTTTAATAAGTCGGCCATATTGAATTTTCGGGTAAAATGGTAAGGACTCAACTTGTAGGAAATTCAATTTCCTACACCTTTCGTCATAACAGTTTTTTCTCTGCGACCGATATTTGTCGAATTAAACCTGAAAAAAGCGTCGAAGTAAAACTATTGCATTATCTCGTTTATTTACAACTTGAGGGTATAAATGGACATAAACAAACTTATAGGGAATTAAATTCTCGACACTTTTGGCCTTCACCTTTTGTCCCCTACAATTAATATTTAAGGTGGTACGCCAACGATAAAGCAACAGAGAACCGCCAAAATATTTTTTCGCGAACCATTCGACAACTGAATGTCTCTGTGAAATGAAATTCAAACTATTTTTATTGCAAAAACATATGACAAGACCGTAGAAGTAGATATAGCGAGAGAGAAAGAGAGGCATTCATCTTTTTCATAATGTTATATGAGTGCGTGGGTGTACGTGTATAGCAGGATTGGAGGCTATGTAGGCAGGGAGGAAGGAGAAAGCGGCGCAAAACGACGGGTCGACGGGGTTCGGTGTAATTAAGCGAGGTAATACATCCTGAAAGGGGGCCTCTCGTTGAGGTCGCGGCGGTACCTCCACGTTTTCCAGCACTGATTCCCGTCGTGTGATGCAACGGCGCTTGGGCGACCCAGAGGCACAGAATGAGTTTCCTATACTCTCGGCATCGTAGGAAAAGCTATAGTCGCGCGAACAGCGATCTTCCGCGCGCTCATTGTGTTCGAGCTTCGGATTCTCCAGAGGACCCCCAAGATGCTAGCACCAAAATCAGTGGTGTCTCTCGCACTAGAGCGCTCTCAATCTTCGTGCCATAACCGCGCAAAAGCTTCTCCATCTTTCTCCGTCCCTCTCGCGCCCGCCATCTCCGTCTCACTCGCACCTCGTTGCTGATCACCTAGACACTAAATTGCCTTCTGCGCCAACCTCCCGTAATCTCGGAAGTAATCTTCCTCGGTGAGCTAGGAATATGCTTGCGGTCGCGTCGAGGAAGGCGGCCTATGTGTATACAGCGGCGTATGCGCTCAGCACGAAGCTGCGCCTGTATACATCATGTATGAATCCCGTGACGTTGTTTTCTTCATACGCTTTTATACGAGCACGTACATAGGGGCATGCGCTCGCATATTTTTCAAACTCATTGCTTTACGGCCGTTGGGTACATGGCGATGCAGGGCTAAACCCGAAACTTAATCGTACAGACATCACTCCATGAGATTTGGACTTGCCAGGGATAGATCAAAAAGTTGAATGTTGAAGTGATTGGGGAAAGATATTCGGTTGTCTTTGAAGACACATGATACGTGTGGTCCATTTTGTTTTGTCTACTCGGACTTAAATGGATATATCAAGGGCTGCACAGGTATTCCAGGATTCCACAGTTATTCTTTGTGGTTCGTTGGACTTCTCGGGGACTGGGAGACTCATTGGAAAAATCAGGTCTTCAGGTAAGCCGGAATAATCGTGGTTCGAGCCGAAATGGATATTTGGGAGGAAATACAATTGCAGTTGGCAGAATGGAATTTAAAATATCACGAGACAAGTGGGTAGCGGGAAAATTGGTCAAACTTGAAGACATCAGTATGAATGCAGATACCTGTGCATGCGATTAGGAAATTCATGTAAGGAGGTCGGCCCAGTGCTCGAGTAGAAATTGTGCTAGCCTGTCTGAGTTACGACCTAGTAGCTGGCTCGCCCAATTGAGCTGATACGAACTCACCAATGGTTGTTTGGTCGCTATGAGCTAGTAATATTGTGAATCTTTTGTTATCCAGCCCTTGTGTGGTCACTACCCAGCTGATTATGGTCACAAATGACAAAGTGAGGTTATGTGACTGAGGTGTAGTTCCATCGAGCGAATAACTCATGGCTGGCTAGCTAACTTGAGTTTCACATGACTTTGGAGAAGTAAAAAATTCTCAAGTGGGCATGACGCCATGACCTAGCCAATACTAGCTAACTGCGGCTATGCACCCCTTGGCTAGTTACTGCCCAGCGGATCTTGGTAAGACATTACAAAGTGTGGATATGTGACTACATGTAGTTCCATCGAGCCAGCTCATGGCTGGCTAAGCAGCTTGAGTTACAGATGGCGTTGGGAATGCAAGCATTCTCAAGTAGGTATCTCGCGATGACTTAGCCAACACTTCTCAATTGCGGCCGCACTAGCCGGAATAAATTATCGGACAAATACAATTTAAGGTTATGTAATTCTATGCCATTATCGCTCTCAATGCGAACGCAATTGAGTCATTGATCCGATAATGTTATTTACATTTGTTAATTCACCCATTTTTCAATAATCTGATATTGTGTAGTGTAACATATGTAGAAGATATGAAAATTCAGAAATTAAACAAGTAGAACTGGCTCAGTGGACAACGTCACAACTCATCACCCAGAGGTCCCGGGATCGAAACCATGTTACGGCGTAAGCGTTTGGCTGAGATGATTTAAAATTGAACCATTAATATATTTACAGCGCAAATATCATAACCCTAATTGATGAACAACGAAGAATATTGTAAAAGGGTCCAATGATGTAAATAATGTGCAAAAAAAATCACGAAAATATGAATATATGGTCACAATTTACAAAAATCTAATCGCCACCTAATTTTTTTGTTCTCAGTTACTAGCTGAAAAAGCTAGGTCATGGTTAGGTCAGAAATATAATACCGCTGTGAGATATTTCGTTCTATCTGGTCGCCATCTTTTTTTTTGTATTCAGTCACTGGAGGATCAAAGCGTTACAAGGCTGGGTAGTCAATAGGTAAGACGGCTAGCGAATGGCGATTTGAAATATCACTTTACTAGCTTGTGGCTAGGCGGTGATGAGTTACGTTTTCCACTCGGGTAGGTCGGGGTCCTAGTGATCGTCATGTTTACACATTAAGTAAGTATTTTAAGATACGGATCAGTCGGTCGCGCAGATCTGTGATATATTCGCGTCCAGGAGGTATTTACTACGTTGTGTTACATTGTCACACTGTAAACATACGTATTTAGGAATAATCAAATTACATACATTGAGCTACGACGTCTATCTCCGACTTCGGCCGAATCCTTCATTTAGAGGTTAAAGTGAACTGTGTCACATCTCGGGCGATTTGAGAATGCCTGGGGACTTGCGTGAGGGAAGTTTCTCTTCGAGTTATACATCAAAATCTTAGTTTTGCGTCCAGCATATATAATTGTAGTTTTATGCTAGTTTCAACGAGTTTTCACATATGAGGATCACAAGTTCGGCAATGCAAACAGTCTGCCGATTAATCGCCACGGCTGTCGATAACTGGGACAAGGTTGGGAAAAATAAATCTTAAGAATCGAATATTAATGTATAGAAAATCAGAGAAGGAATATGGGGTATGTAATTAGCATTGTCTGAAAAATCCACGGACCAGTAATTGTCATACACATATTCGCGATCGTAAAGAGATATCAAGAGTGTCTCAAAATGACCTGAAATTTTGAATTGCCCCATCTTTTTTGTGGCGAACGTATATAAAGTCTTTGACAAGCGGCCAATCTTCAATAACTGGTATCAGGAAGTATCGAGGTTTAGTCATAGAGAATTACACGATCGCGCAACGCATACAAATTGTTATTTGTTGCATTGTTACTGCATGGTTATTGCAGACGAAGTTTCATGGTCGTGTTATCTCGCGCCGTGGCGATGTGCATTGGCCACCAAGATCATGTCATTTGACGCCATTGGACTTCTTTCTTTGTGGTTTTCTGAAAGGAAAAGTCTATGCCAACGATCCACATACCATTCCGGAGCTCAAAATTTCGGCAAAAGCCTGGACGTTTTGCAAGCAACGATCTTCGTACTTTTCAAATAAGTAATATGTTTTATTAATAAATAAAATAGTCCGGTCATTTTGAGATATCCTATACATATGAATAAACGTTGTCGATTACTGAGTCGTGACCATGTCGATAACTGGGTACGTTTCAAATACAGGGGAACATCACTGTATCGAAAAAAATATTAAACATTATTTTATGATAGAATAGTTGCTGATAATTATTTTTAATGAATCAAAATTACAATTAATAAAGTTGTATGTAAGAGAAATATATGTCTTAAACTGTTTTTCAAATGTTTGAATAAAAAGCAAAAAGTTTGTAACTGAGTGGCTAAAAATTATTCTGCAGTCTTATATGCAGACACAATCTCGTCAACAGAGGCCTACGGACCTTTCCATAATTAGTTAAAGCAGTTTGAACGCATGCGACGATTAGTGGAACGTTTCCATGGTCATTTCTACGCCAACCATCATGGCAGCATGACGATGACCCGTACAATAGCGTCCCGTATAATAATCTTTGCGAAATATTTTCTCAAAAACCTCGCCAGGCACTAGAATTTCATAACGACGTTCTTATTGTGAATTAAAAAAAAACTGATAAACTGATAAACATGCCTTGTGACAGGTTGAAAAAGTCGAAAAAAATGGTTTGTACAAATTGCAAAAAAATGTGTGCGCGTTATATGGACCCGGCATAGCAGACTTATGGTGAGTTAACATTTTATTCGTGTAAATCGTATTTGAACTTTTAAACGCGTTTTTCTCAAAACTGTATTTTTCAAATTGGCTTCCATGATATCTCAAAAACGATTGAACGGATTACGCCCAATTTTTGATGGCATAGCCAGCACATCTATAGTTCTCACCCGAACTCCAATATTTCTGATATCTGCCATAGTTTTTTTGAGGTGAAAAAGTCGAAAAAAATGGCGAAACTTGGAACTTAACTTTTAAATCATGTCAACCGTCAACCAACTTTTTTTGACACCTGAGTGTCTTCCGAACGGTGTAAAGTCGATTCAACTCGACTTTTCTGGTTGATAAAATTCTGAGAAACTTCAAAAATGTTAATAAATGTGTGGTAGAAATTCAACGACAGTGTGTTTTTATGGTTCATAAAAAGCAAACCCAAAAAAGCGAAAAAAATAGCTGTCACATGGAATGACCCCCTTGAAAATGACATAAAATAACTTCTACCCACTTCCCAAGTTGAGCTACATAAATTTGCAAAGTCGAGCGATCTGCTTGACGTGACGATTACTGGGCCAACTTTATCTTTATTCATTCGAGTCAGCCATTCCATTCGATTCGATAAAACTCGCTTCGTCTCTTCGGTAGCTCGCCACATATCTTACGGCCGCTCATACCTTCAAGCGAATGAAGCCACAAAAACCCTAGAGGTGGATAACGTATCTTCAGTCATTTGACGACTTCTTCAGTGGGCGTCACAAAAAGATAGCCCAGCTGAACGAGATAAATTGCATTCAGATGAGCTGTCCGTGGGGTTGCAAGTTGATCCAACATCGCTTGTGCCATTTTCATTGCATCGGATCCGAGCACCGTGGGACGAGCTGTGAGTAAAGGGTGCGCAAAGCCCTCGCTCACATATGCGTGTAACAGATTTCGATAGTCAGTCATTTTTCAAGATCTCCCGACAGACTGACGGGAGCTCGAATTATCCTCGATACTTTTTCCTTCGTGTCGGGCAGGTTGGCAAGGACTTCGACAGAAAGCTTCGTTGACAAATGCATCGCGAGAACGGTTCTTGCGGATATATATTTTTCTGGATGCGTTTGTCATACGTAGACGGGAAAAAATGGCCAATAATGCTTGAAATTGCTTCAGAAAAACCGAAATCCAAAATGCGGTCATTCTTTTCACGCTCTTTTTCTACCGTTGCGATTATTTTTGTTCGCCGTGGAGTCGTGTTTCAATTCGTCGCTTACGGCGAATGGAACAAGGGAAAAGTGGTGGGGGGAATGAGAAGAAAAAAAATTTCATTCGCACAGACAATATCTCGTGGACTTTCGAAAACATTTGTTCACATGTGCAATTTCAAAGTTTGCCGCGTATCGCGTTATTTGCCCCCGTAGCAGATATGAGAATCTCGCTTTGTAAAATGCCAAGCAAAGGATCCAAATACCCCGAGTTTTCTTTACCTTCCGTTTTATATCGCTTTATTTTCCCAAGCCGTATTACGCACGTCGTGCCTTACGTTCATTTCAATCCTCGAGATAGGGCCTGCGCGATGTTTGTTCGCGCGACAGATGACGATATTTGACTTTATATGAATATTTGCCATCGCACGATATGAGGTTGCGCTTCTTGATCCCTCTAAGTACACCGCGCGGGAACGCCAGTTGCGCGTGCCCAGAATCCGGATGATTACGTTTTACATCGCGAATGAACGCGCCTCGGCCTTGCATCGTGCTTTCAAGACATTCGTCTGACGTGATTCTCCGTGACACTGTGGAAGCGGACTTATCTAGGTTGATGCGACTTTCCTTCGTTTAAACGCGCATGAGAAATAAAGCGTGGCTGAAGCTCTCTGTTACCAGGAGCGAAGAATAATAGTTAGAGGGACCGGGACTGATATGGGAATTAAGGGGTTTTCTCACTTTAGACGCTAAAAAAGGCTATTTTGATTAATTTTTTTGATAGGTTTATATTATAGATATTGATGTAAAACTTGTTACACTTAATAAATACACTATCGCAGTACATTAAAAAAATGTTTGAATTTATTTACGTCATTATTTATAGACGAAAATGGTAGTTAAAAGGATGTCCTAAAAAAATGGTAGGTCTGTGCTGTTGATGAAATCTCGGACATGGATCATCCAAAACAAAAAAAATCAAACGATTTGAGATTCAGTATGTTAATGGCTATAGCGCATATCGGTGCCGGGTTGAAGTTCCGAACTTTGAATGCTCCGACGGTTTAAAATTCCGAATTTTAATGTTCCGAAATTCAAGATGGGGCTGGGTTTAAATTCCGAACTTTGAATAGTCAGAACGTTCAAAACTCCGAAAGAATTTTACACGAAAGACTTAAACTCCGAAAATCTTAACACCGTCAAAATAATTCGGCTATGGAAGTTTTGAAAGTTTAAAAATTTTCAATAGGTCGACGAATTATTTCGAGATTTTTTTTTTTATTAAGAAGTGATTTTGCGTCAATTTTGAAATTTGTCTAGACAATGGTATACGTTCTACATCATTTACAGTCAACTGTGTAGACTTTCGCTGGCATGATCTTGACATCAGGGCCAGGTTGAAATTGCGAACTTTGAATGCGCCGACGGTTTAAAAATCCTCATTTAAATGGTCTGAAATTACAAGGTTCATCAAGATTGTGCCCGCGGAAGTCTACACAGTTGACTGTAAATGATGTAGAACGTGTAACATTGTCTAGACAAAATTCAAAATTGACGTAAAATCACTACTTAATAAATGAAAAATTGAAAATAATTCGTCGATTTATTGAAAATTTTGAAACTTTCAATACTTCCGTAGCCGAATTATTTTGACGGTGTTCAGATTTTCGGAGTTTTGGTCTTTCGTGTACAATTCTTTCGAAGTTTTTATCGTTCGAGGTAGTATATTTTTGGAGTTTTGAGCATTTTGATAATTGAACGTTCGGAATTTCAACCCGGCCCCGTTCAGATTTTCGAAGTTTTGGTCTTTCGGGTAAAATTATTTCGGAGTTTTGATCTTTCGGGGTAGCATTCTTGCGGAGTTTTGAGCGTTTTGATCATTCAAAGTTCGGAATTTCAACCCGGCCCCCGCATATCATACGATGTTTGATATATGCAAAAATAACAAAATTGCGGACATTTTTCCAAAAAGCAAAAAAACGTGTTTTTTCACCGTTTTTGGCGAAAAAAATAGTAAATTTTGTTCAAAAAATCCTCGACATGCGCTATAGCTATAGTTGTAAAGAACATGTCGTTGACATTTCATTACGATCGGTTCAGTAGTTTCGAAGATTTTATCAACGAGCCGTCGAAAAACGCGTTTAAAGGTTTTTTGGGTTACACAAATACAAAAAAAAATGTTTCGATATATTTCGGAAGCGTATTTATTAAGTGTAACAACTTTTATATGAATATCTATAATATAAACCTATCCAAAAAATGCATGAAAATAGCCTTTTTTAGCGTCTAAAGTGAGAAGACCCCTCAATCTGTAATTTTAAAAAGTCACTGGTGACACTGTGGCGGAGGGTAGTGTGCCGTGAAAGTCAAAGGAATGAGATTTTAAAGGCCCGGAGGCAATTGCGAAAACAACATTGAAAACAAATAATAATAATGTCAAAAAAATACATCGAAACACGATTTCCTTACCGGCTGAACAATTCGGAATGGCAGTAACCATATTGTGATATGTTATCAAATTTAGCAGTTGAACGAACGTGAAATAAAATTGTTTTTAGTCCAGTCGGTATGCAGGGAACCGATTTAAACAAAAAGATTTACCGATTTAAAAAAAATTTTAACAAACTCAATCAAAATCTTGATTAACCCGAAATCAAGATATTTTCTCATTTTTAGACCTTTTTTTTCATTCCTAGTAAGATAATGGATGCGTCGTTCGGACTGGAATGGCAACATGACGTTGATGTTTGAATCGTTAGAATGCAACGATTTTTTTCTTTCTGCATTTAACATTCTTTATGTCTATCCAAAACCTTTATTTTGCCGATTTGGGTCGTGAATCTCTAATGAGATTACGTAAAAATGTTATGGTGTTGAAGTTTGCATCGTTGGAACGCAACGAAAGTTCCTTTCATATTTTATTCTCCATATTTTTATTATTATAGAAGATCTTATTTTGTAGATTTATATTGTAGATCGCTAAACAAATGTCTTAAAAAATACTTGAAGGATTTTTGTAGGCAAGATTTACCAAAAGAAATTCGAAAATATCAATTTTCGTCGCTTTCCAACGATGCAAACTTCAACCTCATAAAATGTTTGAATGATTTTCACAGCCTATATCGGGTAAAATGAATTGAGCAATATAACCCTTCGTATCACCGTGTGATGATTCTGTCTCAAACCGGCTAGTCCTCATAAAGTCTCATATTGACTTTGAAACCTTTGTTAAGTCAATGTTCACACGACGGCCACAAACCGTTTTATGATTTTTTTGTCGAATTGATGCAAACTAGATGGCGTTAATTGGATCAAAATCGGTTCGAAGTTCACTTATCGCGAGATTGCACGATTCAAGTGTGCGTAAAGTTTGTGAAAATCAAAAAAAGATATCAAAACGACGAACGATGTGAAAAATGTGGCTTGGCTTTTATGCTACAACAAACAAAACAACTGCTCCAAAGCATTCCATACATCGTGAAGGAATGTTACGACACAATGTAACATGTCTATCACATAACCTTTATTGCTTTATAACTAGCCGCCTGATTAAATGTAAACATTTTTTTACAGTCTACTGTGCAGAGAATCGATTTTTTTCACATCAACTCTACCAAAATCTCGTTTAAACCCGAAATCAAGATATTTTCTCGTTTTTAGTCCTTTCGTCCTTCAGTGTTTTATTCCCAATCCTAGTAAGATAATTATGAACGCGCCATGAACGATCCGTTTCAGGCCGGAATGTCAACATGACGTTGACGTTTGCATTGTTGGAATGCAATAATTTGGTTCATTTTTGAATTTTTTCTCTCCATCCACGACATTTAGTTTTCCAATTAAGGTCTTGAATCACTAATGAGAAAACGTATAAATGTTTAAGTGTTTTTCACAGCCAATTTCGGCAATTTTTTTTTTTTCAAATTCAACAGAATAATTGTTCGTTGCTTTCCAATGATGCAAACTTCACCATCACAATATCAACATCAGGACTGACGATTCGTCGAAAGGAGTGTGGCGCTAAAAAAATTTACATTCACATTTACCCCAACATTTTTTAGTAATCGCACAACTCACATCGGCAAAAAAGAATGTAATAAAACAATTAGCTTTCGTTTCATTCCGACGACGCAAACTTCCACACCATAATATCAACATTGAAACGGCCGATTTGTGGGAACGAGCCTGACGGAAAATAACGAGTAAGACAGAACGGATGGAGAAAAGAGATTTGAAAAAATGACGACGGGGCGAAAATTCGGTCAAGAAGCCGAGTCCAAACGGCTTCGTCGAGAACACTCTGCGTATTCAAGCTTTTCGTTATTTGCCGTATTTACCGTACTCAAGAGCCCCACCTCTCTCTCTCCCTCTCTCCCTCTCCCTCTCCCTCTCCCTCTCTCTCTCTCTCTCTCTCTCTCTCTCTCTCTCTCTCTCTCTCTCTCTCTTCTCTCTCTCTCTCTCTCTCTCTCCCTCTCTCTCTCTCTCTCTCTCTCTCTCTCTCTCTCTCTCTCTCTCTCTCTTTCTCTCTCTCTCTCTCTCTCTCTCTCTCTCTCTCTCTCTCTCTCTCTCTCTCTCTCCTCTCTCTCTCTCTCTCTCCCTCTCCCTCTCTCCCTCCCCCCCCCTTTTTCAGCTGCAACGATATCACGAGTACTCGACCCCCTTCCTTTCCGCACACATTATGTATTCATTATGTGCGCTACATACGGCATGCATTCATGGATATATTATATAGTATGCGCTCGTAAGTATGTACACGTTAAATATAGTATACCGGGGGGTATGTATGTCCGGAAGACGGTGCGGTGGAACGGGTACGGATGTGCTCTCGTACACATGCTTGAGACATAGTGACTCCATGGATGAATTTCTAGTGGCATCTGCCCCCGTTTCCCTCGTCGTCAAACCACTCTTATATACGTATTCCTTTCTTGCCACGTCTCTCTTCTCTCGTCTCATCTAACTCTTTTTTTTCATCTCTACCCCAACTTCCAATTAAAAAACTCATCCTACTCTTCACACCGTCGACGCGCCGTGCAAACCACGCCCGGCCTCCCGCTATAATCATAATCGCACGAAATTTTTATATTTTCTCATTTTCGTTCGACAAAGTCGTCCAACGTTACCGTGAAAAAGCCAACCGGTAGCTCGTCAAGACTCGAACGAACCCCTGGATTCGTGAAGTCCCGAAGAATGGGAAAAGATTTTTAGAACATTTCATGGGATTGGAATTTTCCGGTCGATTGAATTCAACGAGATAGTTTTTAATCTTGTTCGATTTTTTTATTACTCTTAATAACGGCTTGTAACTATCTGGAACGGTTTCCCTGTGCCCGCGTGCGATAGAGATACAGTGGTGCGTTTGGAAGGTACCGTGGGCAGTATTCAGAAGTACTGAAGTGACAAGGGTAACGTAAAGGTAAAACGGATGTAGCAAAGGAAGTTTAAAAATAGAAAGCTTTCTGTGCAGAAATTGTCGTAGGGATCCAACTGGATTCCCATACTTGTTTTCACTTCCTGATAGGGGTCCAATCGGGCATTGCTTTGGGTCCTTTTACTAAAACGTGATGTAGGGAAACTCGGGGGAAGATGAGAACCCTTATGCTATGTCTAAATAAAACAATACACATGAATCAGTAAACTTTAATTGTTCTTTTAAACTAATCAACATTTGTTAATCTTTGAATTTTAAAATAAAAAATTAGTCTTTCTGATTGTTAGCAAACAATATATATTTTTAATTAAACCTTTATTCTTCCCACCTTACACCATATACGGGGCAAGATGAAACAGCACTAGGAGCATGACGGGACACAAATTATTGGCATCTTCCGAGGATAAAAATGGTTTCATTGCCAATACCAGCAATTTCATAAACCAATCGTCTAATTTCTGTAGTATTTGGTCCGAATAATCTTGCAAACTGTTAGTTCGTTTTCATCCTCTGGTAGAAACACCGGTTGAAGAGGAACCAAATGCTCTACTGGCTCATTTAACCCTTCCTAACATAGATAGTGGTACGTTATAAAATATTCCCCTGCGGAAAATTGACAGGGCATCCCTCATAAAAATAAGCCCTTAAAAGCAATGCCGACAGGGGTTGACATAATAAAGGCCTTTGTGGATTGGGCATTATGGGGACGGGCCAGTGTACATAGCTTCGACTCAATCGTTTATGGTATTTTAATTACTAAACTCAATCATTCGATAATAGATTTTAAAAAATAGGATAAAAACGTGAGGGCATTTAAAATTTATTATATATTACATTTACAAATCCTTTCAAAAATTACATGTCATTCTGATTGCCTTTTTCAGACATGGAGTGATGCCAGCGCGTATGAATGAACAATCCCATTCGGTGTTTTTTTTTGATATTTTCATAGTGACTAATTTTCACTGAATACTTTCCAGAAGAAAAATTACTTCTTCCGAAGATTTTGATGATATTTTCCACTCATGAACCTTACCCAATTGTGTAGGATAAGTAAGTAGATCGGTTTTCGTTTTCCAGATATTACCTTCAATCACAAAAGATTCCAGACATTGATTGGATCCGAATGTTTTTCTAATTTCTACTACACATCCATTGCTTAAAAGCACAACGTTATTTATTGCGGCTTTGCGATGGCTTGTCATTCATCTTGCCCTATTAGACGGTTAACGACCAACAAAAAATCACGCATTAACCTTAACAATTTCCGACAAACCGTTCTTCTTATAGTAATAATTAGTACTTTCATTGTGTTTGCTTACTAATCAACATCTTTACTCTAATTTACTCTAATCTTTAATATATGTACTCTAATTTACAATAAGTGTTTACTCTACTCAATATCAGCGACTCAAATGAACGGAAAAGGGGGTAAACTTTACCAACAATTAAATCGTTTTGTCAAAAAATCGATCTTGTTTTCTCACTCGAGACGCGTGCTTCCGCCGCAGTTGATACTTTCACACTCATTGACCTCCCCGTCAACCCTTCAAACGCCAACAGGAGTACTGTGCTCGCACATCCTTTTAGTAGCTAAGCTTATGATTCATCTTACCCCTCGCATTCGTCTTACCCCGAGTTCTCCTACATTGGATTCTAATCGGGATTCGCCATTAGAATCCAGTGTACGAATATAATTTGAATCCGAAAGGAATTGCACATTATCAAACAGAATCCGATACCATTCTTGATGGATCCCATCGCATTCTGCACGCTAAATGTTCTCAACAAAATTTATAGATTTTCAACAGGTATATATTTTCTCAAAAAAGTATAAATCGCTTGAAAAAGTATATCTTGAAAATCGACTCGGATCTCATCACCGAAAAACCACTGTAACTATCGTTTGTTATTTGTTTCACTGCACTTTGACATAATGTCACAACACACGTAAACGCTCACGAAGCGTGCAGGTAAAGTTTCAACACGCCAAGTTTTTTCTCGTGATTTTTTACGTACTTTTGATTCGAACGTGGTAAGAATTCTCAAACGGCGTTCATCGGAGAATAGTGCAGAATCCAATTGGATCCCAATGAGGGGCGTCTCTATCGAATCCTTTTAGGGATGTGGTCGAATCTGGAAACTCCCTAATAAATGCCTGCACAGAATAGGCGATAATCATTGTTGTTTTTTTTTCAATTTATTTGTTTATTCCGAGTTGAAGAAAGGCACTGGTGAAGTCAGTCTTCACTCGCAGCAAATATAATGGCGGAGAGGACGATAACAAATCCCTATAGAAATGTGGGTGCATTGTGGGACTCCCCGACGAATATGTGCACCATATCACAAAAGGGTATTTTTTTGGAAACTCAACAAACTCCGGTTGGATATTTCCAATAAAAATCTCAAACGACTTCAATGGAAAAGTAGCACGGAATCCACTTGGACTCCAATGTAGACTCCTTACGTGCTGCATCTCTATCAAATCCTTTCAGGGATGTGATAGAATCTGGAGACTCCCCAATTAATTTCTGCACAGGTTAGGCGACGATTATTTATTTTCTTCATATTATTTGTTTATTCCAAGTTGAGGAAAAGGACTGGTGAAGGTAGTCTTCACTCGCGGCAAATATAATGGAGAAGAGGACGATAAGAGAACATTGTCCGATACTCAAGGGTCTGGCCAAAGGGCGAGAAAATTCCTTGCGTGCTAGCACGTTGAAGAACTCAAAGGGCGATGAAGGAAGGCTGGAGAGTGCGAGGTAGTGATGGCGAAGAGCACGGAATATTCGGAAAATTACTTTGCCGATTATCGTCGACCAGCCCTTTGAGTACGGAGCAGTTCGTCATAATCCTTTCAGTCATGAAAGTTCCTTTCATCTCCACCGGCCAATGTGGAATGAAGAGAAGGTTTTAATAGTCTCGTCAATTCCCCTCCCATTATCGTACGACGCAGCCTCTGGCATTCGGTTAACATTATTTTAACCTGCATGTTCCTCCTTTCCTATTGCTCTTCCATTTCTACTTTATTATATCCGTGTTCAGCGACGATTACACTGTTCACAGCTGGGTACACGGATGTTTCACGCTCGGGTATTTCGCTGACGTCATTATTAGCCTTGTCCGGTACGTGTGATTGGGCTCTTGGACAGGAGAAATATTTCTAGACCTTCTTAATGAGTTTCCTTAAGAGGTTAGGCTATTGTGACGAGCCGAAAATCAGGGTAATTTGAAAAAATCCATATTGACGGTATAAGTATACATTGAAAAATCGTTTGGACATTCATTTTTATGTACCTTAACAAAATTGTGCGCCAAATTCCATTAAAAATATTAATAATTAAAGAAGTTGTAAACAATCTCTCGAAATACCTTTGAACGCGAGGGGCTCAATGGTGCACTCGGTTTCGGTCAGCCGGTTGATCTGAAACGAAAAAGGAAGTTTTCTCTCGAAATAAATAATACTGGCTAAGACTTGACTGAGCTTTTTGGCATCGTGTTTCAACCATCAAAAAACAAAATGTTGATTTTTTTCGATTTTTCGAGGAAAAATGACATTGTTAATACGTAATGAAAAAAAAAGTTAAGAAGAAAAACGTCGATCAAGACTAAACTACTGTTACACTGAATGAGTGTACCAATTTCAAGTCAATCTGTCAATTATATGTCGAGTAATCGTGTACACTGTTCTGAAACACATAATTTCGAGAAAGACACGTTCAAAGTTTTACTAGCAGTTCTATCGTTGTAATCATACGTCCACCTTCAATCTGCGATTCCTGGACCATATATTGGATCTTCCTCTTCAATTTGAGTCGCCTCAAGCGACGATGGAGTGTTCGCCATTTTCATCCTAGCCTAACCCTCTGCTGAACCGTTGTATAATGAAAACTAATCATCTCATAAATAAATCCTTCCGCTACGATCCATGGCAAACTTTTATTTATTTTTCTACGTTTTTACGAGTGTCAACGTAAAAATTCGAGAAAAGGCATATTTTGGCATATGAAAACGCTACCAATAAAAAAATCAACAGGTGGGCGCGAATTGATGACAATTACACGCGATGGCGACTATGATTAGAAAGAAAAGGGAGAAAGGTTTCCCAAACCGGTTGATAATTTCCTCTTTTCGAGACGTTCGATTCGGAAAATGCGCAATGACGTTTCTTGTTTGTGATTTCCCGTTGATAACATCCACACGAAGGGCTACGTGCCAGTGAAATCTAATCTGCTTGGAATTTCGACCCGGAATTTGAATGAAATATTTTTGACATGTCGCAGAATGAAATTATGAAAAAAAATCGAATTTTTAGCACATTTTAATCGAGAGGTACCTTTAAACAACCGTGGCGAAAAGTGCATTTGTGGATTGGTATTGCCTTCGGGCGATTTTGTCCTTAGAGACCGTGCCCGAGCTTTGAGGGGGCCACTATAGAACGCCAAATCTTAGTTGATTTTCATGTTTTTTTTGCGGGTAAGGTATATATATATACACACACATATACATATACATACATACAAACATATATATATATATATATATATATATATATATATCTTTTCAGGGTCATAGGTAGTTTTTATTACATAATTATAGTTTTCAAAACGATTTTTCTTGCTTAAAAACAAGTAAAAAATGGCGGAGATGTAATCAGTTGCCGTGAAGCTGTCCGGAAGAGAGGCCGAATGCGGTGTGTACTCCAGTACCTCGTAGGATTATCTAAAACAGTTTCTGCAAAAAATTGATGAGTATATGAGGTATTTCAAGTATTTTCGAACGGCCTACAAGCCTGACATTCTTCAATCTTTTTCAAAGTTGGTGATGTTATTATATATTTTGAGTACGTGGCATTTTTTCAGATTTTTATCGGCTCGCTAACTCGGCTAACTCGGAGATAAGATTTTACACGTGATAAAATTTCAAATGATCGTATCCTAGTGATCTTCTCATTGTACGAAAAAAATTCCTCTACAAAAGAAGACGTGTTTTTCTATAAACTATTTTAACAAAAAAAATCAAAATTTTCCAAGCACTAGAACACAAAAAAACGATTTTTTTTAACCCCAATGACAAGGTTGATCCTGCTGAAATTTACACTGTATTTCCTTTTATTAGTGTAAAACAACATGTGTAAGTTTCATTCTGGGCTGGACTTGCGTTCGGTTAATATCGTCGTCTTAAATTTAATGGGAAATTGTTTTGCTTGAATAACTCGGCGATTTACATTTTTTAGGTAAAAATGGTAATGACTAAACTTGTAGGAAATCAAGTGCTTTACAACTTTGGTCATTGCAGTTTTTTCTCTACCATCGATATTTTTCGAATTAAACCTGAAGAAAGCGGCCATTGCGTTATCTCGTTTATTTTTTACTTGAGGGCATAAATGAACATGAACAAACTTGTAGAGAATGAAGGATCAGAAATGAGTCACGCTCAAAGGCTCTCGAGACGTCATTTTTGAGAATTGGCAAAAATCACTAACTGCATCGTTATCCAAAGGTTTCAAACTATAAATGTAGGCAATTGAAAGAAAAATGCATTTTTTGAAGCCTCTATAGGGAGTGCTCTCCTGAGATATCAAATTCCGGGTTATTCTTTCGCATAGAATTGTGTTTGACCTGCAACACGATTTCGATCCTGAAAGGAATAAAAATGACGGAGCTTGCCGCGAGCTGGCAAAGTTGTACCGTGCCCTCGTCTTTCCGTAGCGAGATGTGTCAGAGGAATAAATTCGAGGGAATTTATAAGTCTTAGAATTGCGCGCAAACTCGCTTTATCGCGTCACGCGACGTATCCATTGTCTTGATTGATCGAAAATTTTTCATCCGGATCAGAAGCCTCCGCGGCCTTGAAAGTTTATATCCGAACTCCAAAAAAAAAGAACGACGTTCTTTACTCGCGAACGAACCCCTTAACGTTCCTATTCATGATCGCTAGAGTCCGATAGCTTCAACAACGAGTACAATGTTACTCTCTCAGCATCGTCGATCGTTAACTTTCGGCAGTATCATAAATCTCGCGAATGACTATGGCCGCGAAAAAAAAAACGGTTCCGGATAATTAATGAGCCTCGAGTCTTTTGTCGGGACGCGCGTGCTCGTCCAATGTCGTTTTTTTTTCTCCCGCTTTTAATTCGTAACGTCCTGCACTTTTACGTCGGATCGGATTAAGACACAGGGAGAGGCTGGAATTGCTTCTCCCGGAAGCCGCTATGAGACTTGGGCCGGGGAAGGGGGCTCCGTCTCTCCCGCTCGTTGCGCAGAGACCAAAAACCTGGGAAAAGCGTAGGAGAGGATTACACGGAATTAAACGGGCATGCCACACGCGAATTGCATCGCGCCGGGAATTTAAATGGAAACATCTCTCTCGGCGTAGGTTTATCGGATCGTTTTTTTTTTTTCGTTCTTTTTCTATACGTATATTCACGGGTACGATCTAACCGCGTTACCACACACATCCACGTGTACGTAATGAAATAATGCTCCCTTGAATGCCCGCAAGTATAGGTTGAGTTTGGGCATATTTTTTAGCCGGCAGCTTCTCTCCGTTCCTTCCTCGCGGAATTATCTAGGCTTATAGCCCTCGGAATTTCGCAACGTATCCGCGACGTGCACGCTGCAAATCTTTGCAAAAACGATTGTTTCACATCGACTGTTCGAATAAATGAGAAGTCTCCCAAAGCTGGGCCTTGAAACGGCTGTAAGCTCGCTTTGGACACTGTCAAAATGTATTATGCCCGTTTCTCCGGGATCTCGGAAGTGATCCGAAGATCTTGTTGGAAGCTCGTTGTGGGAAATGAAATATTTATTGAAAAAAGCACGATTATCAATGACGTTGTAGTATGCATCGTTGTAACGCAACGAATATTAATTTTTCCAACCTTTCGTAACTGAACAACGTAACAATTTGAAAATACTTGACTACGGTAGGTTTTAATAAATAAAACAACCAGGGTTGCAAATAATGCATTACTTTTCGCAACGCATTAGCGCTTTCATTACTCATTACTTTACATTTAGTAATGCAACAAATTTCCATTACTCATTACATTACATTTCGTAATGCAAACAATTGCCATTACTCATCACATTCGATTTCGTAATGTAAAAAATTTTCATTACTCATTGAATAAAATCTTGTAATGTAAAAAATGTCCATTCCTCATTACATTACATTTTGTAATGTGAAATATATTCAGTACCCATTGCAATGTAATGGGTAATGGGAATGTTTTACATTACAAAGTCCAATGTAATGGGTAATGGAATTTTTCACATTACAAAGTCCAGTTTAATGAGTAATGGAAATATTTTACATTACAAAATGTATATAATGAGTAATGGATTTTCTTTACATTGCAAAATGTAATGTAATGAGCAATGGAATTGTTTACATTACTAATGCAATGCAATGTAAAAATGCTCATTACTCATCACAGTGTAATGAGGATTATTATTCGTTTCCCATTAGGGGCAGCGGTTTTTGCACTGGGTCGGTCCGGCCCGATTCGAAACGAATAATAATCCATATTATTGTGTAATGAGTCATGAAGATTTTTTACATTAAATTATGAATGTGAACGAATTTCATTACGCACTACCAGATATTTTGTAATGTAAAAAATTCCATTCCTCGTTACATTACATTTTGTAATGTCAAAAATTTCCATTACTTATTAGATTACACTTTTTTAATGTAAAAAATATCCATTGACCATTACAATGTAATGTGTAATGATTTTTTTGTCATTACACATTACAATACATTTTGTAATGAAAATGTTGCACATTACAAAATGTAATGTAATGAGTAATGGAAATTGTTTACAATACAAAATATAATGTATTGTAAATACATTATATTTACAATACATTATATTTATTGTAAATATAATAAGTAATGGGGATTTTTCGCATTACAAAACCTAATATAATGAGTAACGGAAATTGTTTACATTACAAAATATAATGTAATGAGGCATGGAATTTTTTTACATTACTCAATTTAATGTGATGGGTATGAAATATTTTTTCATTGTCCATTAAAAAAGTAATGAATAATGCATTACTTTTTCATGACAAATTGCGCAACCCTGAAAACAACACGTTTCTTTAGTTTTTGAAAAGTGTAATCAGTGGGCTTGTTATTAAGCAATAAAGGAAGCGGGACAGACATGTTACATTGTGTCGTAACATTCCTTCATGATGTATGAAATGCTTTGAAGCAGTTGTTTCGCTTGTTGTAGCACAAAACCACGCCACATTCTTCACACACTGTCGTTTTGATATTTTTTTTCGATTTTCGCCAACTTTACGCACGCTCGAAGCTTGCCTTCTCGCGATATTTAAACTTCGAACAAATTTTTATCCAACCAACGCCATCTAGTTGACATGAACTGCACTAAAAAATCATAAAACGATTTGTAGCCATCGTGTGACATTGATTTAAAAGAGGATTGAATATCAATATGGGATTTTTTGAGGACTTGGGTGGTTTGTTACAAAACTGCCACACGGCGGTATGAAGGCTTGAAATGTCTGAAAATTTGTTTTGCCTGTTTAGAATACGAAAATCCCTTAATAGTTTTTCCGTATTCTCACGAGAGATTTATTACCTCAATTTGCGAAAAAACGGCTGTTAATGACGATAGAAATAAATAAATGGAGAAATAAAACATCGCTGCATTGCAACGATGCAAGCTTTAACATGATTTTTTTCATTTGGTCACTCGAGTACATTTAACGTTAGTCCACCTATCTCGCGTGAAAAAATCTCAGAACCAATTCCGCACCGTTTGGAATGTTGAAGTTTGTTTTTTATAGGGAACGCAGATTAAAAATGCATTTATCTAAATTATACCGTCAGTATAGTCGAGAATCTCTGAACAATTACGCGCTCAGGTAGAAATACGCCTTCACAACTGGTTGAGAACCGAGAAAAGCGTTCTAGTTTTTTCTCTCAATTTGTGAAAATTTCCAAATATGTACTCGTTAACGCTCAGCTCGGAAAAGTAATGAAATTTGGCGAGAACATTGACCGTCTTTGGTTGCCTCCAACGTATCCACACAGACATATTTACCAGTCTTAGCTTCCAGCTTTTTTAATCACGACTTTTTTTTCACTTGTTGTTCCTTTCCTCAAAGCTATCGCCAGCTGTCGTCGCATTTTCCTTTTCTTCTCGTTTTTTCTCTGTTTTTTCTTGTCTCGTGACTCGGCTTAATTTCCTTGTTAACTCAGTAAAAGCTCGGCATCCTATTTGTTTGCTTTTTTGCTCTTCTCTTCACTGTTCTCCGGACGTTCCTTTATCGTCGATGCCCGGGTTTTTTATTCCTCCATGCTCCCTCCCTCAACGCTCTTTTTCTCCTTCTTTTTCAATCTCCCAAAAGGTTTTATAAAGGCTGTACCGTCTCCTCACATTTCTCTCGGTCTTTTCCATTCATACGATTTTTTATATTTTTCTCGTTTTTTTTTCTTCGCTCGCTCGTTTTGGCATCTCCCGCGGAGTAATGAACGTCTTGCACGTTCCGATGATCTTCGCAAGCACTCGCCGCGTCAGAGACGAGGTGAAGCATGAAAATTGTATTTTTCGAAGGATTACAAAGCATATCGTCCTCCCACGCATAACGAAGGTGGCTCGTTTGCACAGGGTGGCCCGAAAAGCATGATGCATCATCGATACAATTGAAAAATATGATCCTAATCGTAATCAAACAAACTTTCGAAATCCAAGCGAGTGTGATAAGAATATACATACGATTTTTAAGCTGTTACATTGCATGTGAACTTTGACGGAGTGGTTCCGTACTCACCTCATACTCGTTTTGTTGTAGGTTCAAAGCCACTTGTCTCAATTTTTTTTTCTTCCATCCCTCATTCCCGTGTTATTTTATGCAGTTGAACGGAGACTTTGTCCTTGGAGTGCCATATTTCAGGTGTTTACATTTAATTTTTTTTTAAAGGAAACGAGTAAAGCTTTTTGAGTGCGGTTCTTTTCTTGCTGTTATTCATGATATACAGAACGTTAAAAAAAAATTGAAAAAAAAAACCAAAATGGCGGCCGTTGGAGCTCCGCGAAAACAGGTCCTCAAATCGCGGAAGGTAAACGGCTGACATCACTGCCCCCTCTTTGTTGATCTGAAACACAAATTCAAAGCATATTATCAATCTGTGACCCTTTGGTCATGGAATGACGGATGGGTTTTTCGTTTAGTACAAATTTCGGAAAATGGCGGCAATAAAAAAAAATCTAATTTTCGCGTTTTTTTCGCATAAAAAGATAAATAATAAATGCAAAAATGTATCTATCGAAAAAACGATCCGTCATTCCGCGAAGACATATTTTTTTAGTATGCTCTCTAAATTTCCGGTCGATATGTTAATTACAGCGGTCAGGAGAATGTCAGCCATTTTTAAAAACGTGTTTTCGAGAAAAACGCGTTTAAAGTTTTGTAATGTGTTTACACAAATGTGTTTATAATTACCGCTAATCGGCAATGCCTGGTCCATAGAGGAATCCCTCCTCTTCTTCTAGCTGCTGATGTTGAGCCGCTAACATCTCCCGCCGATTTCAAGGACAAAGTCTCCCTTAATGAAAATACAAATGCAAACAATTCTCTGATATGTTTTATTTTTGTACGTGCATTTTTGTTCATATCGAGGTAAGCAGAATGAATGCTTTCACTTTTTTTATGTTGCCCCTTCATGCACCGTGCGGCGCACCACTTCACCATTTTGAAAGAATATGCTTTCAATTTATCGAAAACGTACTGTGTCCAAAACGCGGAAAAAAACAACAGTTATCAGCGACTCAGCGACACACGTTTTCAACCGCTTACTCCGTTGCTCGCCGTATTGAGGTTATGTATGTCCGGGTTTTGGGACCGCAGCGACAACTAGTAGCGGCGCTAGGGCCGAAATTTGCCACGCTAAACGACGTATCTGATCGCGGCTGCCAGCATTAGAGTTTCCAGACCTGTATGTAAGTCCGTGGTCACCACGGTGGCATTAATGATCCCTCTGGCAAAATGATTACTCACCCGCCGCCTCCGTCGAGTGCCCTCGCGGTATTGCTCCGTCAGATAGCTCGGTCGGTAATACAACGGGGCACCTTACCATCGAGGTCTCTCACCGATGGCCCACCGAGGCTCTCCTTTGCCAAGGCCCTCCGCCAGCAGCTCGGCAGGGTCCCTCGGCATTGCAGCATCCTCTTCGTTGGTCCCCCGGGGCGTCCGTCCAGTGACGAGTCTCCGGTGAACCTCTCCAACCCTGCAAGGGTCAAAGGAAAACTTAACAACTGGGTTCTTGAGCGCAAACAAGTCGGGTCGGGGAAGAGAACCCTGCCGACGGCACTGGCTAATACGCGGGTCCATCTCTTCGGCCACCCAGCCCCTTTCTCCCTGTACTCTCAGTATTAGACCTTTTTCTTGTTACTATATTTTAATGCGTGTGAATATTTATTTTATTTTTTATCAGTCCTATTGTAAATTTTAGGTTAATTTTTTATTGTGTTCATACTTTCCTTTATCCCCGTGACCCCCGTGTCCGCCACGTAAATTACCCGTATCCGCGCCGCCACTCACATTTCGCCCGGCTGCGAAATTACGCGACACAATCCGCGCACTCACGAGACACATTAATAAATGTTTGAGTAAAAATTGTACGGCACGCGCTATGACACTTAGCGGTTAGGCCGAAGTGTCCCAGGCGCGCCAAAAAACGTCTACGGCGCTCCGTGAAACTAAAATTTGTATTACCCCATGAGAATACCTCCCTTCCTAACCGACCCGGCTCGAGCCTGCCTCGCACAAGTTCGTACGCTGGCCGATGGTAGGCGTCGGGCGAAATCCTTTCCCGTAAGTGTTGGCGACCGAGACAGGTATAAAACTCTGGCGTCGAGTCACAAACTAAATACTTGATATCGCTCTTTACAGGCCGTGAACAGCTACCCACGTACGAGCTTACAGTCCGTGACTCCTACTCGTTTATTTCAAACACGCCATATGGTTCTGACCCAATCATTTTTACAGAGCGTAAAAATTAAAGCTTACTTCCTTCCTTTCCTTAACCACCATTTTAAGTCTTTTTTTCATGTTCCATTCAGATAATAATTTATTTTCTCACATTCACTTCTTGTATATGATGCTTGTACATTTATATTTTTTACCATTATTATACATCCTTATTAAGGCGTTACCCCCACTTGTAGCGCAAAAAAGGCCTTTTTCATGAATTTTTTAAAAGAAAACTACAAAACTTTTTTAATCGATCAATATACCATCTTAAAGAACACATCTTGAAGAACTTTCAGTAATTTTTTTTATTGAAAAATATTACATTGTTTAGTGGCAAATGGCCGTCAATGAAATAATGTTTTTATATACAGGGTTTGCGGTGACCAACATTGTGGCGAAGTGGATCATCCGAAAAAAAAATGCGGATGGATTTAGTCAAATATAAGTATAAACTAGTCTTTAATCGAAGGATTTTAAAAAATATTCATTTTTCACAAAATGGCGGACAGTCAAAGTTAATGGTTCGATTTTAACGAAAAAACGGCCGTTTTTTGGCAATAAAACGGACATTTTTTTCGAAAATAAAAATCGAACGATTTAAGACTACATTTTTATGTATTAAATAAGCCTGCAAAATTTCAAGAAGATCGGTTCATTAGTGTTCGAGTAATCTTGGTCACCGACTTCAGAAATGCCATTTTGAGAGAAACGCGTTTAAAGTTTCTCTTTCAACGCTCTTTCAACGCGGATTCTTCTCTTTCAACGCTCATATCTCAGTCAATATGGTTCGGATCGACTTGAAATTTTCAGGACATATTCTCAGATACTTGTACTTCAAAAAAATGCAACAAAAAAAAATCGATTTTTTCAAAATCGCGAGTGGGGGTAACCCCTTGAAAAAACGTTTCTATAACTCCATCTTTTTTACCATTATTATTTCATGCCTCGTAAGGCTAAGAACCCACCTTCGTACGGAGGCACCTTCAACTCCAAGTACCCCATTTTCCTGATACTTTCACCATCCATCGTAAGGAATTCCCGGACTGGGATTAACTGGTTACCAAATTAAATATTTTGACACAAACAAATTACACAGTGCTCTTCATGATGATACTTTCGAAGATACCTAATTTTTGTACATATTCATCATCCCGATTTTCTCCAAAAACCCAAAAACTGAGCTGTTTTCGACTGTTACAACTTTAGGCATAGTCCGTTAACAGGGCACGTCACAACGATAACACCACTCAACAAAAACCCGAGGGAAAGTACATACACAAAAGAGAAAAAAAAACCAAGCTACAGGAAAACTCGCAAAAAAAATATAAAAAAATTTGTCTCGAAAGCTAAAAAAGATCGTAGGGCATACACGGCGGTCATTCGGGTGGGTATTGACACGAGGCATCGAGCTTTTCCTCCCAGATGTCACGTTTTGGGTCATCCTGTCTATTCTTCCAACGACACTTTTTTGCGTCTTTCGTTGCTTTGAACAAATTCTAGCACCGCATTTTTCTGCCTGCTTCAGTTTTGATCTTACGTGGCGTCCACATTATTGGGACAATAAAAAATGTCGCCGTTTGGGACAATAAAACATTTATGCCGTTTTTCCCTTTACAAGCGCGTGAGATGTGAGCTATCGATCCTTTCGAGCACGGCGCAATTTTTATTGCTTGAAAGTGAATGATAACAGGGGATGAGCGGTGGTGTATGCCTGTGGCAATCTCCTATGTTATCCAGTGCGTTGACCAGGTGGACTCGGATAGGTGACTGCATAGCTCCGTCAGGTATGGCCTGTACTGACAGACTTTCCAAAATTGACCTATGCGTTCAGGCAAATGCAATACCCGAAAGCATATACGAAGTAACCTTGGAAAAAAAATATATTCTCACTGGAAATAAACCAAATTTTATGTTTGACTTTTTTTTTTTTTTTATGTTAAAAAACAAATGCTAGAAGGCGCGTTTTTTCGACTGCAACATTTACAACATCATGCTCCTATCAGTAATCGTGAATCGCCACTAATTACTTTATTTCCAATCGCCAAATGAACAGTGGAACCGAACCGTGACGCTAATTGAAGCCGTCCACGTGACCACGTCGCGGGGTATTTATAATGTACGCTTTCATTTTCAACTACGCACACGGTAATTGAGATTTTTATTTTCAATGTAACATCGACTTTTTCATCCCGCAGTGAAAAATGGAAATGAAAATAAAATTGGTTGAGCTTTTTTTTGCTCGTTTTTTACATACTTCACAGAGCTGAAATATAACCGCTCGGTATTGTCCGACGTTACACCGTACTCTATACAGAACGGAACAATATGGAGCACATGAATGGTCGGTTGACTGTATGCACCCGCGCTCGCGTCAAGAACGTCACTCGACAACGTTTTATGCGTATTCCCACATTTTTTCCGTACATTAAATACACACACACAGACGAACCTGTTCAGAAATACTATATACAGGGTGTTTGGCGCGTGGACTGACACAATTTTTTGGGGATTGGAGAGGGGGTTCTTTGCTTGTTTTTTCACCCTTAGACCCTTTGTCTTAAGGAAAATATATACCTAGGAGTCGGAAAAAGGTCATTTTTGTGAATTTTGTCAAGAAAAACTATTTGAAATCTCGGATTGGGGTTTTAATTATCTAAAAGTATATACATACAAAAATATGTTTAATTTTCTTTATTTTAAAATATCAAAAATATACAAGGATACTGTATGATCCTTGAAGCGTCGAAAAAAAATTTGCGTATACGGTACCCACTGGCGTTTCTTCAAAAATCATCTGAAAAAAAACCAAAAAGATTATTAAATTAGATACTATAATCTAGTACTTGTCATAGCCGATTATGAAAATATCGATTTATGACAAAGGGCGGACGTTTGAACATAAATAGTGATTTTTGGGCCAAAAATTAGTTATTATTTTGCCTATAAAACAAAAACTAAGTAACGGAAAAAAATCCTATGACAAGTACTAGATACTGGTGTATAGAATAACCACAAATAACCTCAAGGCAATCGGTTCATTGGATTTCGAGAAATTTTGGGTATCGATTTGAGAAACGTGGTTTTGAGAAAAACGCGTTTGAAAATTTGGGAATGAATAAATCAAGCAATTTGTCAACTTACATCGATCATCGATCATCGGAATCATCGATACCAGGCCCATAGTGTAGATCTTCTATGGTCGACGGAATGTTCATAGCTTTTAAATCCTCGACCTCGACCATCTAGGTGTATATCTCCCCTTAAGTGTCACGGTAATTAGGATGTGATTTTTTTCGTTTTTTTTTCAATTTCTCGAAATTTCGCCTTTAAATCATCATAACTCTTTTATTTGTGGTTGTAATAGCACTAAACAACTTTTGCTCTATTCTTGAATATATGGTTATTATAAACAAATCATTATTTGATATAATTGGCTTCAAGAAAATGACTCATGAGCTTCCACAGCCTTAAAAATGCGTAGATATATGAAAAATGTCAACTTCTTAATTGATTATAGAAAAAGCTAAAAGCTATTATGAACTTAGATTTGTATTAAAAAGTTCTCTAGTTTATAGCCTCTCCAACGGTATGCTACATATCATAGAAATCATTCATTATGTGGTCAAAATAAAGAGAAGAGTTTTTTTATAATCAATTTAGGAGTTGAAGTTTTTCATACATTTACACATTTTAAGACTGCAAGCTCAAGAGTCACTTTCTTGAAACCAATTGTATCAAATCATTATTTATTTGTAATAAATATACATTGCAGAATAAAAAAAATCGTGCTATTACAACCACAAATAAAAAACTTATGACGATATAAAGGTAAAACGTCGGGTATTTAAAAAAAATCATCTAAATTACCGTGACACTTAGGACATAGGGTCTGGGGTAAAACAAATTAGCAATGACCCCTTCCCCCCAATCCCCGAAAAAAATGTGTCGGCCCATGCGCCAAACACCGCGAATATCGCTTACGTATAATATGGAAAAACGGTTTTAATGGCTGAAACGCATCCTAAAAAATGGGGATGTTTTTCGTTTTTCGTCAATAACGTTTCAACGGTACAAGATATTAAAAAATTTCAAATTGCACCAATGTTTATTTTTTTTGTGCACTATACATTGGAGATGAGAACGATAACGCTATCGACGAAAAACGAAAAACACCCCTATTTTCGAGGGTTCGTTTCACCCCGAAAAACCGTTTTACTGCCCATAAAAAAAATCCGTATCGCTTTCTTTTCGGTGCTTTATAACATTTCCAAATTTCAACAAAATCGAAGGGTGTCACCTGAGGGATGTTCCTTGTGAGTAACTGACCGACTGCATGGCTGACTGCCATATAGAAAACGCATAGCCTAAACCACAGAAGATAGAAACATGACATTTGGAAGATATGTTTCTTAGAAGGTGTAGAAGTGCATTAAGAAAGGATTTTCCGAAATTCAACTCCTAAGGGGGTGAAATGGGGCGGAAAGTTTGTAAAAGTTTGTAAACCAGTTGCATTACCTTTAAGGTAGTTCCTCTGCGAAAATCTCAACCAAAAGTTTACATACCATGTTCATGTTTAAAAGATTGATAATTGGCTTAATTAGTAATGAATAAAATTAAAAACTACGCAATATTGACTCGGAACTAGTAGATAATACGATGGATATCATTTATTGCCGTAAAATATATTTTGTATTGTGTTTTTGATCGACCATTGCCAGTAAACTTTTTGCCGGGACTGTCCAGGCTTTGCCCCAATTGTTTTTTTCCAGGCTTTGCCAGGCTTTGCACCAAAATTGTGAAGGCTTCTCATGGTTATATCTTGAAAACTAGATGGTGAATCATTCTCATTGTTTTTCACATTATTCGTGATATCTTACTGTAGCTTATCCTCGTTTTTTTATCAATTTCTTAATTTTAGTTTTGACGGTAGAATTAATGATGCTCTGTTTGCCCATCATAACGCATTTGTTACGTGTAAACCAAGCCAACTTTAAGTGTAAATATCTCAGGTTTGGGGTGGTCAAACTTATTCAAATTGCACAGATGTTTGGATAATGTATTAAATAACGTAAATGTCAAATTTCAACCATTTCTTAATTCAACTCTTCTGTGGAGGTACTACCTTAATCAAAATTTGACTCAGTTCATAATCTTTTGCTGATGTAATTGAGAATTTGTATTGACCTATATAGAAAACCTGTTTTTCACAATGACATTAGTATTGAGTATATAATTCTGAATTAGATGTGACCCAATCCTACATGATCTTTTTTAGCTTTCGAGAAAAAATATTTTCTAATTTTTCTCTCGATTTTTCCTATGGCATACATTTTTTTTCTCTTCTGTGTAGGTCATTATTTGATTAAAAAATAAAATGGTCTATCCAAAATTTAACGGTAGATATATACTAAAAAGTGGATCCCAAGTTATACAATAAGCACATGTTGCTCTTTTGATAACTGCCCCACCCTCCTCTCGCCATTTCCGTCGTACATATCGTAATTTGTTTCTTTTCTTGTCTTTTGTATCTCTTACAGAGAATAAAGGACACCGAATTCATATTCGTCGACGACACTTTTGCGTCAATATCTATCTATATATGTATATATATACGTGGGCATTTCTCGGCAACGTTGTCGTCGGCCGCCCCCAGGATGGAAAAATAATAAACAAAAGTTTCTCTCGCCAAACTTTGGTTTTAAAATGATATTAGCCGCGCCGGGGGGGGGGGGGGGGGGGGGGTAGGGCAATCGTGTTAGGTCGGCCAGCCTCTCACAGTTGGTTCGACGTTAGACGTGGTGAAGGCGCGCGAAGAGGCGACGGATACAGAGGCAGCTCGGCGAGTTTCGATGTACGAGAGTAAAAAGTAATGATAAACTTTCGAACAAGTCCTGCACCGAATGTGTCTGCGGGCTTTCCTTTCAAAACCGCCGCCCCGCAAACCTCCAACCCTGCCCCTCTGCGTCAGCCACCCCCCAGCTACCCTATACACCCTTATTCCTTTGCTCTTCAGCTCGGCCGTGAGCTTGCCACCTCGAAACCTTTCACTGCTACGCTCTTTTCTTATATACTTCTTGTTCTTCTTCCGATACTTCTATCGCGAGTCGCCAAAGCTCACCCTTCGCCCTCCCCCTGCCCTCCACCCTTGCCTCAGTACGTCTGTTCGCCGTCCTCCGAACTTCGACGAGCCCGTGATCCTCGCTGTCTGTATCGTAGCGATTTCGCTTCGTGTGCGGCAACGCGTGCTCGCAGTCCTTCTCGTTTCCCTTTAGCTCCTCCACCCTCAACGCTAACCTTCCTTTCGCCCTCCCTCGTCCCGATCTACTTGGAGCCACATTTCATTCAGGGAGTTTCGTCTTTTGGTCTTGTCTTCCGTGTCCTGGGAAATTTACCCCCCCTCCCCCCCCCCCCCTCCGCCTCCTTGCTCTTTCGTACTTATAGTCTGTTTTTCATCCCTTCGCAGGACAACCCTCTCGATATTTCAGCTTTTTTTCGTGTACTCGAGAACGATTATGATCCCTGTGGGACGACGAGATGATTCCTTGGGGTTTCGTACAAGGCTCTGTCATAATCCTCGATCATCCTCGGCGTTGTGTACCATGTTAGTGTTGCGCAGAAAATAAACGATACACGCGTAGGCTGCGAGTCTGGGGTATGTTCGTTGTGAAAATATGTGTGAGGAGCTGGCGAATGAAAATGGACTTGTCCACACTACGTCAGATTTGTTTTTTTTTACTATTATTGTGCCGAGGAAATGAATTTTCAAGCGAAAAGGCAGTTTTTAATAAGTTTTGAGGTGTTCAGAGCTGTATTTTATTGATATTGTTTCGGGAGCTAATAGGGTAAGTCCAGGGTAGTTGGCCACAGGGTTTTCAAGGATCCGTCAAAATAAAAGTACAGACGTTTCTTAACTTATCTTCATTTGTAATTAAACTTTGAAAAATTTAACTTTAAGGTAATTTACGGAATTAAAATTCACTCTTATCAGATCAACCGTAAAATTACTATTTTTTTTAAACCATGACTGGCTATCTCCCCCGGAGTCTCCGAGTGTGATGGCCATAGGAGTAGAGGTGAGATGGCATTACGCTCTCAATTTTCTCTTTGGTTTTATGTTTTGATACAATTTTGTTTTCTTTTTTCCACATCTAGAATACACATAATCGAAATTAGTATAATTTTTGTGTGCCCAAAGTTGGCATACTATCCAACGAAGCCAGTCTTCGATGAGACGAGTGTCATCATAATTTTCTCCTCACAATTTTTTGTCGTTGTTCGTATATCGTCTTTTTAAGGAGTTTGGATACCAAAATCGAAATGGTTGTAGACGATTGAAATTCATATCACCGAGAGATCAATTTAGGATGCATTAACTGTCGAAAAATTAATCCGTTTCACTACATAGTTTCGGAGATTTTGAAGGTTTAAGTTGAGTTTTGTTCGAGTATTATTACTGAACCAAGTGGAGAAATCCCTTAACTTTTTAACACGACATTCCTGACACTAATCGCAGTTTGTTCATTTTTTTCATTTAAATCGAAGCATTATTTAAACCCCTACAGCCCTATGACTAATGTTTACGAAATGCCACGTGCCATGACGGTTCAACGTGAACCTTCATCCATTTGGTAATACACGTGGCACTTCGTAAACACTAGTTATAGGGCTGTAGGGGTTAAAATAATGCTTCGATTTAAATTTAAAAAATGAACAAACTGCGATCAGTGTCAGGAATGTCGTGTTAAAAAATTAAGCGGTTTCTCCACTTGGTTCATTAATAATACTCGAACAAAACTCAAATTGAACCTTCAAAATCTCCGAAACTATGTGGTGAAACGGATTCATTTTTGGACAGTTAATGCATCCTAAATTAATCACCCGGTGATATGAATTTCAATCGTCTATAACCATTTCGATTTTGGGATCGAAACTCCTTAAGATCTTCCTAGGTATTTCGTAGGTCCCAGCGACCGCACGAACCGACAATACATTGTTTTTACAGCAATAATAGTTGTTTTTAATGATTCTTACGTCCAGTTCCCTCGTAGAGCTTTTACCTTTCTTTTGTACTTATTAAGGGAGACTTTGTCCTTGGAGTGCCATACTTCAGGTGTTTACATTTTTTTTTTTTTTAAGAAAACGAGTAAAGCTTTTTGAGTACGGTTTTTTTCTTGCTTTTATTCATGGTATACAGAACGTTAACATTTTTTAACCACAATGGCGGCCGTTGCAGCTCCGCGAAAACAGGTCCTCAAATCGCGGGAGGTAAACGGCTGACATCACTGCGCCCTCTTTGTTGATCTGAAACACAAATTCAAAGCAAATTATCAATCTGTGACCCTTTGGTCATGGAATGACGGATGGGTTTTTCGTTTAGTACAAATTTCGGAAAATGGCGGCAATTTAAAAAAAAATCGAATTTTCGCATTTTTTTCGCATAAAAAGATAAATAATAAATGCAAAAATGTATCTATCGAAAAAACGATCCGTCATTCCGTGAAGACATATTTTCTGAGTATGCTTTCCAAATTTCAGGTCGATATGTTCATTACAGCAGTCAGGAGAATGTCAGCCATTTTTAAAAACGTGTTTTCGAGAAAAACGCGTTTAAAGTTTTGTAATGTGTTTACACAAATGTGTTTATAATTACCGCTAATCGGCAATGCCTGGTCCATAGAGGCATCCCTCCTCTTCTTCTAGCTGCTGATGTTGAGCCGCTAACATCTCCCGCTGCATTTCAAGGACAAAGTCTCCCTTAAGCATCTAAAACAAATGTAGAAAAATGAATTACTTGAACACATTACAACTAATAATATGGCCATCATACACCGACTGTACGTGGGCATTTCTCCTGATCTCCCGGGAAAGGTGGCCACATCTAAAATGTAAACAAGTACAAACAATATATGCGAAATCTCGAGGTTATAACAAAGCACTGTTCGTGAACTATTCACGAAATACAAAAGCGTGTTCGAAGTGAGAGTCTTGATTATTGCAAAAAAAATACACTTTTCGTTCGTCAAACGGAGAAGATATATCGGAAAAAAAATCCGTCGATCACATACTATATTTTTACATCTAGAAAAAGCCAAAAATTTGTTGAATGATTAATGCAGTAGTTTTTCAAAAAGTTTGGTTACCAAGTTTCAAAACGTACTTCCAAAAAAAAGCGTTTGAAGTTTCGAACGGCACTCCCGAGCGCTCCGACGGGCGTCAATATAACATCTTGCAAATGTGCCAATATGATCGGATGATTTTTAGGTAACATTTACAACATGATACACTGCAAAAATATTTTGGTTTAAAAAAAGTGATTTTTCGACTTTTACAATTAGGCATAACCCCTGAAATATAATCGGACTCAATTTCTTTTCCTCGTGATGATCTGTAGGTATCAAACTATATAGAAAATGTATTTATTAGTGAAGTAAGACTATGTGTAGTGAAATATGATCTTGGAAACTCTCGACTTCGAGGACCGTACTCAAAGTAGCCGGGTGTGCTGATTGACGATATAACATAGACAAAACGAGTTAAAAATATGATTTGCCCGTGGATGAAAAAATTATCAAATCTATGTGAAGATATATTTCATTGCCCGAACGATTCTCGTATGCTGCATAGAACATTCACGTTGCTTATCCACAGCAATCCCGCTCCTGAACTTACTTCTGTATTGTAATAAGCCCCACACACATGATCGTCAAGCGAGTCAAATACTTTACGACTTCCGATATGCTCACGGCAGTGCAATTATTTTCTGATCGATCGTCAATCTCGGTTGTACGAAAGAAAAGCGTTTGGGTATGTCCAATCGATCACCACGCTCTTTAGTGACGCTCGCACGTTGCAATCTTATCACGAAGGTCGTTGAGATGCGAACTCTTTACTATTCAGCATATTCAGCTGGTGGAAACCTGTTTTTTAAGTATGCACGATATGTGATTTATATCTATATAGTCGAATCTCGATATAACGAAGGTGTGCCCATTCCCTTCCGATAGACACCCGACACCTTGATAGAACGACATGATTATATACATTATGCTCTAATTGCTAATTGCTTGTAAAAATTGCACCAATTTAAACCATTCTTTGTTGAAAAAATATCCCTATATTTATAATACTAATATATATTTTTTTTAATGGACATTTGTAGGAACATGATCTCGATATAACGCACCTTTTGATTTTATTGAAATTTGGATATGTTATAAAGCACCGAAAAGTAAGCGATACGTATTTTTTTTATCGGCGGAAAAACGGTTTTAAGGGGTGCAACCACCCCTCGAAAAAAGGCATCTCTCGGGGTAATATAGAAGTTTCACACACAAGGAGTCCACCGATTTTAATGAAACAAAAACGAAAATTCTTCTAATCTGAAGCAATAAAAAATCCACTATAGTGACATTATTAAGGGGTGGTTCACCCCTTAATTTTTTTTCAATGTCACTATAGTCGATTTCTTATTGCTTCGGATTAGAAGAATTTTCGTGACATTGAAAAAATTGAAGTGACATTGAAAAAAACATTAAGGGGTGAACCACCCCTATATGAAGGGGTGGTTCCCCCCTCAATTTTTTTTCAATGTCACTATAGTGGATTTTTTATTGCTTCGGATTAGGAGAATTTTCGTTTTTGTTTTATTAAAATCGGTGGACTCCTTGTGTGTGAAACTTCTGTATTACCCCTAGAGATGCCTTTTTTCGAGGGGTGGTTTCATCCTTTTAAACCGTTTTTCCGCCGATAAAAAAAATACGTATCGCTTACTTTTCGGTGCTTTATAATATATCTAAATTTCAACAAAATCGAAGGGTGTCACCTGAGGGATGTTCCTTGTAAGTGAATGTTACCACGGAGCTTAAAAAATAGGTACGGTTCGACTAATTATCGGACTAACCCCTAGTACCGCGGGAATGAGGATTCACAGTAAAGTCATAAAATTATTAATGTTTCTGATAGCGTATTTGTGCGAAAATCAAGCACACGAAATGTTAAACTGCGCAATCGTGGCAGCGTCGTAAACGGCACAAATGCTACCAATCTTATCGGTATTCGGTAATTATGCCCGGGAACCTCAAACTACTCGGTCAGGATAATTAACAACGAATATTATTGGTACTTATTCTCTCAATTAGTAATAATTGCTTAATATTAATTTGATAACTCTGTTCAGAAATTATACATTTCTAGACATTTCTAGGCAAAGACAAAATAACTCGAATTTTTTTTCATACATAAATTTTATTTTGAATATCGGAAAATTATTAACGTTTTTGATTTTTTCGAGATTGTAGACAGCTTTAGTACACACTTTTTCATTCCAGCGGATTTTTTTTACTCGGACCGATATTCATTCTTGACAGCTCCTTAGGCCGATATTGAGGTTACGAACGGGGCGAATATGTCTCTAACTTCGCGACACTTCTGCCAACCTGTACATTATGATATACCACAATTAACGACGTTTCCAATTCGTTTCGCGTTAATTCATCGAGAAAAAGTTATAGAACATAATTATACAAAGTAATGAAAACACTTAATGTAATCACCGAATGTTCAAAAATGCATATTTTTACAAATAGATGTAGAAAAATAGTTCGAAAACGTGCGTTTAATATGACGATCATTTGAAAGCTAACAGTTGGTAACAGTCAATCGGCTCCGTGCATAAGCATAGGGCGCTCCCCTCATACTAAACCCCATAACAACCTTAAAATGCCACGAAGGTAATGGAATATGTTTTAATTAAATCGAACGGATATAAGTTGAGCAATTATCTAAAAATGATTCACCCTACATAAGTTTCTTTGCGATGCGATACATTCGCGCAATTGAAAGTGCAACGAACAAGAGCGAAGCGTTACACATTCGTGCAATTAAACTCATAAAATAGATCGCCATATCAATGTCGCGAGCTGTTTTCTCAAATACGAGGTTGTTCTGGGGTCACTGCGCGGCCCCTTACGACGCTCTTAGGGCAGCCCTGTGGTCTCCATAGTCAACTCTATGCCGCCTGCTCTAGAGCAACCAACCGAGAAAATCTTTTTATTCAACGGGGAAGAAAGAATAACGCGAAACGTAGTGTATAATGAAATTTTGTAAAATCGATTAAATTTTAATTTTAGATAACTCGTATTATAAAATAGCATATTATCCAAAATTCAACGGTTTCATTTTAGTACTTTTAAATATTATTTAGTAAAGTTAAGATCAATCAATGTGATTTCCATTGAAAATTTCGTAAGTAAATACTCAATGTATCTATGCTTACAATAAAGATGCAAGGGACAAAATGTCAATACAAATTAAATGTAAATTAAAAAAATAACCAAGGTGAATTATCAAAAACGGTAGACCAGGTAGTCGGAACAACTGTTTCAACCGGTACAGGGCGGGCGAAGCCGTGGGCAAAAGCTAGTTTGCAATAAAGATTTTTGCGCCAATGTCATTAAGAGATGCTTTGCAACGCGATCAGCCGTTGTGAACATCTTTCATGCCCATCGTCACAATTGTGGCTGTTTCGCAATCGAGTTCATAAAAAAAGTCGCCTGTCGTTATTCGTTGAGGATGCTAATTCACCAGTTCAATATGACGAATTTATGAGTACTCCGTTACTGCTCGACGTGCGAATCGTGGAAAATTTACGATTTAAAGGTTTCCAATTGCATTTTCGTATTGGAAATCCTTCAAGCTAGTATAGTTATTTCTCATGGTGCGTTGTTGGTGAATCAATCTCTATCAACTGGCAAGAAAATATTCAAGACACGATCTCGTTGAGCTCGTTGAAATTTTAAGCAGGTTTTATAACCAAGGGGATGGAGTTTTCAGCGGACTTTGGACGAGAGACGAAGATGTTTTCACGAGGCTCGAGCAGTATGTGTGTGTGTGGGTAAGAGAGATAAGAGAGAGAGAGAGAGAGAGGGGGGGGGGGCTTCATACTCCTCAATGGGCTTTAGTCATTAGTCTGGGCGAGCTGAGCGCGAAAACAGAGAGGAGCAGTATGAGAACGAGTTTTGGTTCTCAAGCTAGAGTAAAGGAGCCGCACTACGAGCTTGCAGTGCAGCATAGCCCCTGGCATTTTTGACCGCTTCTTCTTTTCTCCATTTCTTGAATTGCCTACCGGAAGGGACTACGAGTTACATGCAATTTGCTAATTGCATCGCCCACTGAGGAATTTCATTTCTAATACAGTGCTCGATTATCTTTAACGGGGTATCCCTGTCTGAAAGCCCAGTTTGAAAAGTCAGAATGATGCATTGTTTAAGGGGAGGGTAAGGTTTTCAGCGTGAAAAAAATACTTTTTTGCAATTTTTTCTCATCTATATGGATAGGATAAATTTATTGAAACCTTTTGTACATTGTTAAGTGTCATTTCAAGAACATTCCGTGAAATTTGTACGCGAAAATATCCACAAACAAGCCGGTGACAAAGCTTTTCCAATAACGCCTTTGAAAAAACACGATTTGCGCTGTTCACTGTATCTCAGCTAGAAATTATCTGAAATCAAGTACCATTAAAATTTAGTCAAAGTATCATCAAATACTCCCCCAAGGATCTTTGATAATTTTTTTTATTTCTGAATTTTTGGTAGTCATGTAAAGTGAAAAGTGCTATTATTCACGAAAAATTCCGCCATTTTGGGGGTGGAAAACCCCCTCAATGTAAAAAAAATCTCAAACTAACCGTTGAGGGGAGGTATTTTATATGTAGAGAGTGTGTTCCAAGTTTGAAATAAATCGGTCATGTAGTTTTCAAATGGCAGTGAACACGGACTTTGAAAAAGTGGTTTCGAGAAAAACACGTTTGAAGTTTAGAGAAGTCAGAGCTACAGTGTTAGAGGAGTGGGACTAAATAGTCAATAACTTTGAGAGTTTTGCTCTGATTGTCTTGACATTTTGGGATTATATTCTTGAAATGTTTAACTATAATAAAAGACAAAAAAATCTATTTTTCAAAACTGCAAACCCCTACCCTCCCCTTAAATTAACACATTGGTTAGAATAAATTATTTTTTTCCAGCATGTTGTACACGTGTTTGTGGTTACAATGTAATTTTTTCGAAAGAAAATCCTTCAAAGTGTTCGTGGTGCTGCAGTTGGCGTTGCAGTCCTCCAGCGGCGAGGCCCGAAACGGCGGGATCTCTACCAGGCTCAAATGTAATCTGAAACGGAAACAAATTTTTTTTCTCCGAATATATCCAACTGGCTATGGGTTCACGATCCACTTTTCGATACTTCGAAAAATACGAAAAATGACAGCTTCTCCAAAGAAAACCTCATTTTTCTCTTGAAAAACAGCATGCTGAAGTCATTGTTATTAACAAATGGTTCAGTCAATTAAAAAATGCGATCGTGAACCAAAAATGCCTTCTGTTTGAACGCTAACTGTGGAAATTCAAGACAACAATGTGAAAGTTACTCAAGATATCAATCCCGCCCAACATTGGCCTCTTTTGAGTGTTCTTGTGCTTTGATGTCCGCTTTCGTTACACGCGAATCATTCTTAACCCGACGCACACTTTCCCACTAAAATTGGTGTAACTTCGTCAATTTTTTAAATTTCAACGTCCGGTTGGTCTTAAAATATTCTTGAAAGTTCACACCATAACAACATGCAAAAAACGATTTTTTGAAGTTTCCAGAGAGGGATATTCCCTTAATACAGTTTACAAGTATACGATTGGTCAGGGACTCTTTCGTGCACATTCGTAAAAAAACATGAAATAAAATGATTTCAATATCCACATTCGGATGGAATTGCAGTTCGTAACGTGTATCGACTTACAGGGTCCATACATTTACGACACTGAAAATCCCTGATGAATAAGAATTTTTCTCACAGTCAACATAAAGTGTATCATTACAAAACTTTTAAGGGTGTTTAATCAACTACCAAACCATACAAAAATATTTTTTTGCTGAAAGAATATTAATTTTTTCATTAAATAAATATTTCTTAAGTAAATACGTATGTATATAACGCTACGCCGTTAGTATCATGAGTTTGTGTACACGCTGGCATTTTCAAATTTTGTCTGAAACAAACCGAACACATTTTTTCATCATTTTCATCTACAAATGTCGCCGATGGACTTTAGAAATCAAATGAAGGTATAAAACTAAACAATATTTTCGAAACAACATACTTCAAGCAAATGTAAGAAAATCGATTTTTTGAAAATTCTGACTGCATCTGGCCCCTTAAGCTGGGAGGGTAAAAATATACCATGCTGAGACGATATACATCATTTGGTGTGAACTTTAATCTGCCCGTCGTAAAAACGGCTGGAGCTTTTTTTCTGAGCCCTCGGTATATCGCTTCCTTTGCTTGAAAGATCGACCTTATCCTAATTGGTAAATGGATCGAATAACTGTATTAAAAATGCGAAGAAATGGAGAGTTCTCGTGGCGAGAGTTCGTTTATCATGCAATTCTTTGTATTTGTTATTCACCAAATGGAACACAAGTTTCTACAAGATAAAATTTAGTATTCAAATTTAACGGAGACCTTTGACACGATAATTCTTCACCGAGGTTCTTTATGTGACGTTGCGGGGAGCAAGTCTTGGCGCTCTTTCATTTCGACCTATCTATATATTTTGCTCTCCTCTCTCCTTACCTCCCTCTCTCGTCCCTTCTCGTACATCATCCTCCCGTCACGAAAATTCAAGACTCGTGTTCCTCGTAGAACATTTCTATTCATCGGAGAAGTACGTTCGTGCAACATCGTCCCGGTTTATGAAAAATTAACGATCAAGATACTCGCGCCGATTGGGCCGTTTAACGATCTTGGCGAACGCTCCCGGAATTTTTCACGCTTCGCGATGACGCGGGGCTGCCTGATACTGCGATATCGATGGAAAAACACGTTGGGAACTTCGGTAATTAAATTTCACGACTCCTCGTGCTTCGGAGGAGATCAAATATATATTTCGAGGGAAGCTTCTCGGAGTATCGGAAAAAAAGTGTGGATTCGATGAAATCAAATGAAATTAAAAAAGAGCGGAGTTTTACACGTTCATTTATTAGTTCACTGGTCACACGGATCTTCCACACTATTTACTCTTTCGTCTAAACGATCAGAAATAACTACTGTGATATTTCTGTGAATATACACTACCGTCCAAAAGTTTGGAATCACTCGCCTCGGTTCCGAGCAACACAAGAAGTTTCATCGGTCTTTTAAGAATGACGATATCTTAATTTACCAAGCGACGTCTCAAAGGGGACGTATTTAGATTCATTCAGGTTTTTTTCTAAAAAAAATTACGATTTCTTTAAAACCCGGGACACTTTGAAAGGTGGTCGTTTTTTGGCTTTTTTGGAGGGGTCGAAATTTTAGCGCACGACTCGTGAAAAAAATTTTTTACCGTTTCCCCATGGAAAACTTAAAGCGGGGAGTACAAGTGTCAATTTCGTTTTTTTTTTAATTTCGTAAATTTTTTTTTCCGCACAAATATTCAACTTTTTGCAAAAAACGACCTCATTTATCAAATGTTGCCTAACTCTGAAACTACTGGGTTTTCGTGAAACTACTAAGAGGGTAAAAAGTTACATACAAACATTTTGGATTCACCAAAAAAAATCAGAATAAAAAACATTCGGTTTTTGAATTTTTTTTTATTCTGAAAATATAGTGGTCGTACTTGAACGACCACGTGCTTCGTGAAAATGACCTTGAACGACTTCGACCCCACAATGTTTTTTTATGCGGCGTGAAGTGCTCCACAAGATGGTTGAAAGAAATGTACCATTCCATTTCAAAAAGTAGAGGTGACCTTCACGCTCTCCGCGGCGTGACATTTAGCATCTACAATTTTTTACCTAGACCAAAAAACAAAAATTCTCGTCAATCTACATTAGAGTACCTAGAGAAGTACGTACGGAATTAAAAAAATATTTTTTTATTCATAAGTTGTAGGTATTTGAAATGAATTTTCAGTGAAAAAAATCGTATAAAACTGCTCATAAAATGAAAAGTTTTCGATTAATCAGAAATTCCGTATGTACTTCTCTGCGAAATGCAATTTGGAACATAACTTTTAAATTTGAAGTAAATCGAGTGAAAATTGTTTAAGTTATTTGTCACGCCAATTGGAAAAAAAAGCTGTTTCGAGAAAAACGCGTTTAAAGTTTCACATACTCTATGGCCATGCCAGAGGTGGGCTTACGTTATACGCTCAAAGTCGACGAAAAAAAATTATATTGCTATAAATCGAATAGTAACTTATTCTCATGATGATAAAGCACCGTTTTAGCGAGAAAAAAAAATCGATTTTTTGAACATTCTATTGTGGCCTTACTCCTTAAAATACGTCATAAATATATTTGTAAGATTTTTACATCTATACATTTTTATATAAGCATATCATTTTCTCCTTTTTTCTCTTTTTCTTACAATCGTTACGGCTTGAACGATAGTTTGTCCTCGTCAATTCGCCCGAAATTTTACGAATCGAGAGCATCATACCAGTTCCTCGCTGTTGTAATATTCATTCCCTATTCGGAATTCTAAAGAAACTATTCAACCTTTACGTGCTGTACTCCTATACGATCCAAGCGAGACGTATACATACATACATACATACATATATATATATATATACTGGCTGCTATATCTATCGTAATTCGAGAACGATGAGCGAAGTGTTCTTCAATCTCGCGTCCGCATGCATCTGGAATACGGAGGGAATGCTCGGGTATTCTCTTTACCGCCGTTGCAAAAATTCAATTCAGTCCTCTCGTGGAAACTCCAAATCCATTACTATATTGCAGCTCCAGAATGCACCACATATATGCACACTAGGGATCCGCTAAACATATCCGCTATTCTCCATTTGCTACGTACGTGTACACGAATACACACCAACAACAGGTGTATACGTATCCGTAAACGCGATGGATATATAAACAGGGGATACCGAAAGCAATTGCAATGCTTTGTGCCACTTATAAAAATGCAATGCAGCAGCGTGCATTTGAGCGAAAGCATAGGAATATCGGCTAGTAGTATACTGTAAGCCCTTAACTTCTAAATAGGTTATCTCGTATTGCTCCATAGTCCCAAATCCTCCTTCACCGATAGACTTTATTAGGGAGCTTTGTTAAAATCCTCAGATAGCACCTGAATATATTGGTAAAGAGGAGGATGTTGCGAAGCCAAAAAATCAACCTTTTTGACATCGAATCCGTGGTAAGAACTTGATCGTTTTTAATCGAAGTTTGGCCTACAGGCTTTTCCAATGCTGAACATTATTGAGCAAATGTTTCGTCATTTAATCGTTCGTTTAACTATTGTAATTGTGTGCAGCTCGATCGCGATCAGTTCCTGTCAGTTGGCGCTACTCGGAAACAGAAGGACTCATTTACCCAACCCTGTGGTTAACGGAGACTTTGTCCTTGGAGTGCCATATTTCAGGTGTTTACATTTTTTTTTTTTTTAAGGAAACGAGTAAAGCTTTTCGAGTGCGGTTTTTTCTTGCTTTTATTCATGATATACAGACAGTTAAAAAAAAAATTTTTGAAAAAAAAAACCAAAATGGCGGCCGTTGCAGCTCCGCGAAAACAGGTCCTCGAATCGCGGGAGGTAAACGGCTGACATCACTGCCCCCTCTTTGTTGATCTGAAACACAAATTCAAAGCATATTATCAATCTGTGACCCTTTGGTCATGGAATGACGGATGGGTTTTTCGTTTGGTACAAATTTCGGAAAATGGCGGCAATTTAAAAAAATCGAATTTTCGCGTTTTTTTCGCATAAAAAGATAAATAATAAATGCAAAAATGTATCTTTCGAAAAAACGATTCGTCATTCCGTGAAGACATATTTTCGGAGTATGCTCTCCAAATTTCAGGTCGATATGTTAATTACAACGGTCAGGAGAATGTCAGCCATTTTTAAAAACGTGTTTTCGAGAAAAACGCGTTTAAAGTTTTGTAATGTGTTTACACAAATGTGTTTATAATTACCGCTAATCGGCAATGCCTGGTCCATAGAGGCATCCCTCCTCTTCTTATAGCTGCTCATGTTGAGCCGCTAACATCTCCCGCCGATTTCAAGGACAAAGTCTCCCTTAAGATGGCATATGCTACGTTCTTCTGTCATTAACAATGGGGTTGAAGTTCGTATCGTTGGAATGCAACGATATTTTTTTCAATTTCTTGTTTTTCATCATTATTTAGAATTGCATTTTGCTAATTTCTCGTAGATCGCTCAATGAAAATCCTACAAAATATTTGCGTGAGTTTCGTAACTCAAATCCGCTGAAGGAAGTTTAGGGAATTGAAAAAAAAAAATCATTTTTGGTGCATTCCAACAATGCAAACTTCAACGTTATTATTGACAGCGGTTGGTACGTCACGTATGGTTGAGTAACCTATGATAGGGTTTTTCGAGCATTTTCATTCAGTGTATAAAATTAAAAGCCACTTGTATCTGCATCTCATCGTCACTCTTTTCATTGACGGCTCGAGCTCTTGGACAAAGTACCTACAAATAATGTATCAATCGACAAAAACGTCGATTCTTAACTAAAATTGTTGAGGTTTGCGCGATCCGGATGCCCCGATGCTATCCCTCTACTTAATTTATTCTGCTATATATATATATATATATATATATATATACGGTGTCCCCCTTATCTCTCCCACCCGAAATAACTCGGTAATTATCGGCATCACAACAAAATGTTCCAGACCAAAGTTGTACGGTATGAAGGGGGCCATCAAATGCGATCAATTCTTTTTATTTCGGTGGAGGTGCTGACACAGTAAAGGTCACCTCGACTTTTTTTTAATGGAATGGTACATTTTTTTCAACAATCTTGTGGAGCAGCTCAAGCCGCATGAAAACATTAAGGGGTCAAAGAGGTTCAAGGTCATTCAAGGTCAGTATCGATGATACAAACCTAAATATCTCGAATCACTACCAAATATTTGGTAGTGACGCGAGATATTTCGGGCGGCAGAGATAAGAGGGGCACCCTGTATATATGGATATATATCCATTTATACGGGGTGTTAGAAAAGTCGATGCAAAGCCTTAAGGGGGTGATAGGTCGCCTCGTTAGGAACATATCTAACCTAGATTATCTAAGTCCAAAGTCTAAGTATTTCGAGTTATCATAGTAAGTATGATTTTTGGAAAATTTCCCAAAATTAGATACGAACTCGTTTACCTCTTATGTTGATGCTATTTAAAAAAAGAGATATTTTTTCATTTTTTCACAAGTTTTTAATTATTCAACATGTCCCATTTAGTTAGTTGTGTGGATACAGATGATTGTATTGGTGTTTGTCGCACGAATACACATTAAGCTAAGGCGCAAATAAGTTTTCAGTTACCAATTATGGTCTGTTTGAACATTATGAACGCGTTAGTGCCTGATTTTGGGAAATTTTACACAAAACCTGCTTACCATGATAATTCGAAATCCTTAGACTTTGGACTGAGGTAACCTGGGTTAGATATGTTCCTAACGAGGTGACCTATCGCTCCCTTAAGGTTTCGCATCGACCTTCCTAACACCCCGTATAAATATATAATATAGCAGAATCTCAGGCGTGTCGATATTTCGACCAGAGACATAGCCTTCCACCTTTAGATTATCATTGCTCGTTTTTGTCCTCGATTTCCTCATCTGCTTCCTCTCATCATCACCTACAAGAACTGCATCACCCGCTGCAGTTTTCATAGAAACGTTTTTTTCTATCGCGTTGAAGTATGCATCGAAATTTATTTTCAATTTTTTCTTTTATTTGTTCCCTTTTATTGCAATCTGGAATTTTGGTATGGATTAAACTCGTGTATCTGTTATGAGGATAAAAAAAACCATTCGAGTGATTTTGGTATACCACATCGGCAAAACAAAGTGAGCAAAAAAAAACTTTTGTTGCATTCAAACGATGAAAACATCAACATCATTTTTTTCAGCTATTTGCAAGTGTCGTCCAATCGTTGATGCATACCACGAAAATTCCCAACTAATGACATTCGCATGATGCCGTTGAAAGACCGTATCGGGATTGTATGAATTTGATCAAAATTTCCCAAAGTACCTTCGAGAATCGGTATCGACAACTCAATGTTTATGGAGGTATTTTCGGATCAACTTAGCTAAATGAAACCATACCGTCATTTTTCCACGGTTTCGTGAAATTAAGTGAAAATATAAGAGATGATTGAAAATAAACTACGCATCAACGAATCAAGCCTTCGTCTCATTGTGTATTTTGTATTTGTCCCGTAGTTTCGAAACACCGAATCATCTATATACATCCACGTGCAATTGTGCCGGCCTTTCCATCGCGTTTGAAAGGCGTTTCTGATGCGTTAAATATAAAACGAACGTTATCCTCGCACATTTTTTGGTGAACAAATTGAAGCACATCCGAGTGGAGAATATTTATTGGCATTGTTTGAGCGCATAACAACACAAAGTCTGTAGTGCTCATACAGATAGGGGACTAGAATTATTCGATAGCATCAGAATTGCTCTCGAAAAAAAAAACAATAACAATCCACGGTACACGCGAACACGAATAGAACGAAATTGTATCATAGGCAAATGTCACATCCATTTGTTAAAGCGTCCACTCGACGCTTTTTGTCATCTGGTATCTCATTCAAACAGAAGAGAGCTCTGTAACAGTTTCGGTTATCGTAGCCATGAACATTTAATATGAGACCTTATTTCAACAAGGCTGTCGAAGGATGTGAGGATATATGCCGGCACATAAAATACGCGAACCATATAAATGCACGTGTGCGTGTGTACGAGTACCACGTCCTTTTCAGGAAAGTCTTCAATGATCTTTGTGCGCTTCTAATCGTCCTCGACTCCCAAAGATGTGTCGATTGGAGAACTCCACAGGCTCCTTCGGGCGTTGTTTGCCCTTTCATTCGTATTATATCGAGAAAAGACCCCGATAGTCTGGAACTCATCGAAAGCAGCCTTGACAACTACGTAGGTTTCTTTGTCGCAAGTTGCGAACTCCAGGGAAAGAACGAAATAAGCGGGAGAGTGAAAGAGAACGATGTGGACGAATCGACGGGGATGAAATGAAAGAGCGTGACCCTTGTTCCTCGATATCACCTAAGTTCTCGTCCCATCCATTGTCGCTATCCTTAATTGTTTTCTGCGTAAAGGAGACAACACTATCGGACTTGGCCGGAAAAGTCTAGGTATTGAAAATTATACGCTGGAGGGATCACTGTCCGATTCCCAAGTGGGTGAAAAAAATATTGCCAAACACGTGAAAATATATTTCGTGTGCATTGTACGTGTAAAAAGAAAGTTCTGGTAAATATTCGGAAGTGTCACTCCTGTCAGAATCGAGCTGATTTTTTTTTCACTCGAACAAACCCAAACAAACTGAATATTTTGGACATTTTCTTACCTAAGTCTCGATGTATATTAGTGTGTTTACCTTCGTGTTGCCCAGTATATTGATGACCCATTCGCACATTGTATTTGCATGTTTACGGTTCAGTGAAAAAATATGTCAATGCATTAAAAACATTAGCGCCAATAAAATAAAACTTAATATCAGGTTTTATAATCATAAAAAAATTATAAAAAAATGTACAGCCTCTTTTTAGCGGGAGTGAAAATTGCGAATATTTACCAAAGTTCTATACGTAGGAAACATCCGGGATGGATCTCGAAAATATATTTTAGATAGACGAAAAGCACAGTTCCGGTACAATCGGTATTCTTGGGATGTCTCGCAAGTTGGTAGATATACAGCATCCATGGGCACCCAGAGAACGAGAGAGACGGAGGGAAACTCTTGGTGTTAACAATATGATGAAGTATCCGCGATGTGTTTCACGTATTTATACTTTTCTTTCTTCATTCTTCTATCCAGTCGCTCATAAAGTAAATGATCGTGGCGAACGTGGACGGACTTTGATCGTGATGCTAGACTGTTGCCCACTCTGTACACATTGTGGTGTTCACCTAAAGACAAAAGCAACCATACCAACAGCACTTAACATTCCTGTTTTCTTTTTATGTTGCAGGTAAGCATCGAGATTTGTACCGGTTTTTTTTTTTCGAGCGCTGGTTAATTGACGAATAAGAGGTAAGATACGGAAGTCGTACATGTCGAAAAATCCTTCTACATTTTGATACCAGTGATGTTACGCGCATCCGTATTAAGGAGATACCTGGGTTTCAAAGCCAAAAAAAGCACATTTACTCAATTAAAAAAATAATAATATATAGATTATTTTATTCAACATGTTAAGCACATACAAGAGCAACATTTAAACAATATTTAAAAAAATTCATCCAAAAATCTGGGAAATTCAGCCGGTTGCACCTGGCTTCCGGAGACCCCTAAAAAAAGTGTCCTCGTGGTGGTCAGGATAACTCATGATAGCTTTATCGGAAATCAAAAAACCATTTTTTTTTCTGTTGGCAGATAAGTATAGCTCGTGAATGAACGGAGGATTAAAAAAAATTGAAATCTGAATTTTCGGCAGAGTTGTATGCAAAATAGTTCAATTTTTGGTACAAATTACACTACACATTAGTTGTAATCGAAAAAAAAACTTCGTTCAATCACTAGTCAATGCTATTTTGAAGAAGTGTGCAAAATTTCAATAAGATCGCTGCATTTAGCTTTTAAGGAATCGTGTCCACCGACTTCAAAACTTTGGAGAATATTCTAGACATATTGTATTGGGAGTACAAACAAGTCTCCGCCGTTTGACAAAAGATGGCCCCACCAGGAGGTTATGGTTGAAATTGGCAGATGTAAAGCGTCATATCGTAGGGTTGGACATCTAGCAAGACCATAACCTTGAAATATTAGCGATTTTGTATCAGCATCACATAATTTTTGTCGTGCCAAAATGTCGAGTTTTGAGCCGAATAAGCGTCATTTGCGGGAACTCTTGCGTTTGGCACGAATCTCCCTCCAATAATGCTTCCAATTCCGCGTCATCGATTCGGCCTTCCGCTACGTTCTTTGTCTTCGACGTCAAACTCACCGTTCTTAAACTTTCGAAACCAGTCACGACAACTTCTCTCACTTAAAGCAGCCTCACCATATGCTTCTACGAGCAATCGATGCGCCTCAGCTGCAGACTTCTTCAAATTAAAGAGGTAAAGAAAAGTTATAAAGTTCCCGCAAATGACGCTTATTCGGCTCAAAACTCAACATCTTCGCACGAAAAAAATTATGTGATGCTGATACAAAATTGCTAATATTTCAAGATTATCGTCTCGCCAGATGTCCAACCTTACGATATGACGTTTTACATCTGCCAATTTCAACCATAACCTCCTGGTGGGACCATCTTTTGTCAAACGGCAGAGACTTATTTGTACTCCCAATACCATTAGATGATAAAATATTTGAAAAATAGATTTTTTGAAATTTCCACCCCACGTAAGCCCTTAACAATCGATTGATCACACCCATGAAAAATCATGACTGTGGATACCATAACTCGTATGCCTCCTTTATCACGGGCTTATACGAACGGTCTGTCTTCACTCGTCCATGCTCCACAGTCTCCTATCTCACTTTGCTTCCTCATCGACGACGGCAAAACCAGCACTTCGTCATTTCACCTCGGCGACATTTATCATGAATCTTGATCATAATACTAAAACTAGGTTTCTAGATTGGTGTACTAGGTTAATGCAAAACGATAAAGATCAAGAACACGTTCGTGCATCAGCTCCGGCAGGTTTGGATTTTCCAGAGAGGCTCCGTGAAACTTTTTTCCCAGCTGCATCTTTCTCGTGGTTTGAAACGGAGGATAAACTGAGCTTGATGGAGAAGAGAACGAGGCGAAGTAGGGCGCAGGTACACGGGTTGGGTACAGGCGGCCGTTACGTTAATTTCACGGAAGGTGGACGTTGCACCCGGGAATTACGACGTTTGAGACCGAGGAAGGCGGCCAAGCTCGTTGGGGGTGTTAAAGGAAGGATGCACAGCTGCGAAAATGACGTAGAAAGAGATGGATGCTTGAATGAGGTAGGAGCAGAGCCAGACTTGAGGCAAGACCCATCAAACGACCGAGAAATAAGAGAGAACCGTGGAGTAAGTGTGCGACGACGATGGTGACCGAGAGGAAGGTATGAGGGAAGAAGTAAAAGTGATAGGAGGCTAGATAGGACTGGGGAGTTATTCTTCAGTAAGAAGGCTGAAGGTCCGTAGGGATGGAAGCTGCAATCCTGATGTTGGAAGCCGTCACGGTGACGGGGATTATACCAAAAGAAGCGATTGGGAATAGTATGGGTAACCTCAACGCTGGAACATTTTTCCTGTTTCCAGTGGTGGTTTTGTCGTACATCGGTACGTCAGCCGGTCGACTGGTGCTACACAGTGCGAATGGAAGGAGTGCAGCCATAGAGAGCAAACTAAGAAAGAGGCTTTTGGTCATTCGGTACGGAACTAAGGCTGCTTCTGTTGCTTCTGGGGATTCCAAGACTCGGCCGCGTAATTGGAGACTTTTAACGACCCCTTTCCTCCAACCTCCAAGCTAGCACGCTGTATCTATTTCCCACCTGGTTGTCCGTTCAAAGTACAAGCAAGAAATGATTGCAACCTTACTACGCCAGAAGTTGGTATTAGCGAAGCAGGAAAAAAACATAAGAGAAACTGACAGGACGACGGAGTATGAACCGTGCAGATAACTGAAGGAAAAATAGCGAGGTTAAGAACGCCGTAAAGTAGATTAAATTTTTTTTAAACATGAATGTTCAGACTGATCTTCTGCGCAGCTATGGAGCCCTATTTCCATTTTCTCCATCCACATTCTACCTCCTACATGTTTCACTTGTTTTCCAAGCTAAGTACTCCCAGTGTCATATCTCGATATACGAGGAAAGAATTATGAGACGCAAGAGTCACGTAATATTTTTTCGCCTCCCTACGTCGTTCGTTACACGCTATGGTTGTTGTAGACACGTCCATTAAGACTATCCTCGCAGCTCGGTTATACAGTTCAAAGCAGTAGTTGTCGGTACAACTGGCAGCATCATGTACTTCAGTGGAGAAACTGCGTCAACTCATTCACCAAGTAATGTTTGTTGTTCAGTTGCCTTTTTTGCGGCGTTTTTTTTCCAAACAATTCCAGTTGTCCGAGCGAAGCAAGTGTACCTACAGTCGTTGGCAAACATTCGCACGATTTTTTCTCTCGTCCCCTGCGCTAGTACTTTTCAAGATATAAATGGATCCAATTCTCGAGCTATCTCGGGGGATTATTTTCGCTATTTTTCTCGACGACTCTGATGGTCCTTCATTCTACTCCATATTGCACCGCGTGCTTCAAGGTTACGTACTTCTCTTATCCGACGTAGAAAGATTCTCACAAAAGTGCAGCTTGACAAGAATGGTCCATTTTGTACCCCGAATGAGCGGTTAACACTGTACAATTAACGTTGTTGAACCGTACCACAGGATCGAACTAATTTCATCTAGATCTTTCGATCTTGAAGCTTTTCATTCCGCACCGTTCTCTCAGATACTTCCTTTCGCGCACCTCATTACGTCGTATGCTACGCTCAGTAGCTCGCACGTATTTCGTTAAAGCCGACACATTGAGACCATTCTTCTAATCCTCGTAAGCCAATTACGCGGCGCCAACGAACGATAAACATTTCTCCGATTCACTTACATCGGGACTCGAAGCATCGCTGAGCTTCTTTATCCGTGGCATGCTCGACGTTTCTTTTTGCCTCTTTCATCCGTCGTGCCGTTTTTTAGGTTTTCGTGCCCTTAGTACCACGGAGGTCCGGATTTCTCCGTCGTTGTCGTTCATTCTCGATCTGACTCTCCGTTCTATGGCTATGGGTATGTACGAGTTGTGGAGGGTGGGAATGCGTGTGGATGCGATTTATCTGGCTGTACGGGAAGAGAATACCTAGCTCCGCCAGCCAACGTAACCCTCACAGGGCTCTCACCCTTTCCTCCTTCACGCTCTTCCTCGCTCTCTCTCTCTCTCGCTATGCCTTTCCCGCCCGTAGCCATACATATACACATACCATTTTCCTGGGAAGCCTCCTACAGTGCGCGGTCTAGATGCACTAAATCACTGGCCCGTCCTTGTTGGCCGACGGTCCTCTATCTCCACTCTGCCTCCTGGCGTTCTCTGAGCTCCCAGTGTTCTAGTGGAAGCAGCCACCCACGGTGGCATCAACGTTGCACAGCAGAGTTCCCTGAACCCCGCGAGGGTGTGCTCTGCCTTCCTGCCCGATCGTCGCGCGATGATGCTGAGACGGCCAGCAGGGTGAAGAGCTTGGGCAAGACCGAGAGGTGAAAGGACGTCGCTTGGTAAACAGATGCAAGAAAGAAGATGGAATGGAGGTCAAAGGAGCGAGAGGTGGCAGGCTACTTATTGTTAGTCTCCGCCTCTTTCAACTTCAAACCCATCTTAATGCTACCTTTCTGCTTTTTCCCGCGTTCTCAAAGGTTCTAGCCACGCTCATGTTCACGCGGATCTTATCCGCAGGCACTGGCAACCGTAAATTTTGGTCACCACTTCTGCATCATTTTTTTTCGTTCATAGGTATTTATTTATCTTATTGGTTACATGTTTATGTTTATGTTTACTTTTCTTGCGCCTAGGGTCTCCAAACTATTATGGTGTAGAAAGTAGGTGTATCGCATATGGAAATATGTGTTGCGTTCTTGTTGTGTTTCCGCTTGCATGTGTTTGGGTTTGTTTTCCAACATCATTTTCACTTCTGCATCAAGGCCCCATTGTCGTACGACGCATTGGGAGTGCTTTTGATCAGTTTATTGCAAGGCTACTCTCACCTATCGGATAACCGCTGACGGACATCCCCGAAAGACTCGTCAACATTTGTTTTTCCATCGGGTATCCATTCCCGAAAGGATTTTATCGTCTCGTTACATAGCTGGAAACGCCGTGGCTCTCGCGGTACATACAAGTGTTACCAACAAGCGAGATATACAGTCTCGCTTGCCGCAAATGAGAATTAATAGCTCCTGGTGGTGGTCGCCTTAGCCACTCTGCGCGCTGGTGTGTGGTGAATACGGGACGATCGATCTTGTCCCGAAGGAACGTCTGGGCAGTTCTTCTCATTCCTGGTCGTTCGTATTTTGGGCCCCTTCCTCCGTTATTTTTCGTACCAGGTCTCTCCTCTCACTAGGACGCCATCAACGACGATGCGAACGATTCGGTTGAGGGACCGTTCCACCGGGAACTCTTCCTAGATTATGGCTAGTCGTTTGGACAGGTCCGTAAAGATGTTTACGATCCTTCCTACCAACTGCATCCGCGTAGATCTGTGGATAAATAATATGTATCTACTCCGCACGTTTTGTACTCGCTCGTTTTCTCTCTTCGTCACCCGAAAATGCCACTACGTGTCTTTTGCGAGATTTCTCCAGCTCCCCATCCCGCCCCTCTTTTCGTCCACAATTCGTTCGAGGGTTCTCCGGCGCAGGTTGATTTTGGCCGTCATTCTCGTGAATATATGACAACGGAATCGCCAAAGCCCTGCATACGAATGCAAACACTTTTGTCTCATGGAAATCTTACGGGATTTCGGATGTAAAAGTCCATTTGGTAAACTTTCAATCTACTGTTTTACGACTGGGGAGCGCTCGAAAAACTGGCTCGACGCTCCTATTAAAATCGTCACAAATACGTCATAAACAGCGCAAACTCCGCGCACAATTCTTTTTATTAGTCCGCCCAAAATGCGTCACATATCTGAGGTCTTCTGGAGGAAGAAATCCGTAACATCTTTGATGCATCGAGTGTCTACATTTGTTGGATTGTTTTGACTAGTTTTTTTTTGTGTGCACGTACGTGTGTCTCGTAACAATAAATTCTGGTGGAGTTGTGAGCTTAGAGCGAGGTGCAGTATAGGTATGGGGTTGTCGCTGAAGGAAGATGGAATGACGCTCCCACAGGGTTTGGAGGACAAGCGGCAAGAAGGGAAACGCCAGACCGGCGTGAGCTCACTCGTGGGACGACCAATTAAGGGATACTCCTGAGGGTTTATAGGCTTAGCGTGGATACTCTCCCGAATGCATTAACCATACCACGAGTAGTAGCCGCACGCGATCCCCGAGCCTGAAGGAGGATCCGAAAACCTAGTTCCCCGACGTCTCGTCCACCGCAACGTCTTGCCGCAAGATAACGTGCGATATCGGCCGCTTAATAAGCTCCAAAGCTCCGAGTTTATTCGACCGTGTATATGCGATCCAGGATCCTGAGAGACCGGTAGATTTTCAAGCTGAATTCACAATTGATGATTCGGTGATGACACATTTGCAGTTGAACGGTTATCAGCACATCTGTCAAGCTTGCGCGTCGGCATCTGATGTTGCTTATGTTGCTAGCGATGATTTTGGCAAGGTAATTGGCCCAGTAATCGTCACCTTAAGCAGATCGCTCGCTGGTGCAAATTTATATAGGTCAACTTGGAAAGTGGGTAGACGTTATTTCAAGTCATTTTTATAGTATAGTCGTGCTGTATATTGAAATTGGAGAAAAATTAGAAGGCTAGTTTTTTGACAGGTGATTTTGTAGGTGCCGCGGGTGCGAAATCCAAGTTTGCCTAAAAATCGGGGTGTTTGGTTTTTTTTGTGGATGGAACGGGATGGGGGTCGATTAATGCCAAACTATAACCCCCACGAGGTAGGCGCCGGGAGACAAAATGTTCAGAAAAATCCGGGCTTTATTTTTGTCCACAGCGCCGAAGTCATGGAAGTTCATTTTGGGGGTGAAAAAGTGGAGGGAAATAAACTAAAGTCCGTTTTAATTCGATAGCTTTTCAGGAAATGTCCATGCAATTTTTGTTCAAATGGGAACGTTGTAGCTCTTAGAAAGACGCGTAGATTGAGTATTTGACCGTCACTCTCCGATAATATCTTCAGCCACAAAAAATTAGATGAAGTATAAAAAAAAAAAAATTTTGAATAACTCAAAAACAATCGATTCTTCGGGGATGGTTTGAATGTACGAAATGTAGAGAATAATGTTCTATATATTTTCGTTTTTATGGACAACCCTTGAATTTTGCGTTTTTCAACCCCGATGGGGGTTGAAATCTCAAAATGAAATTCTGGGAAAATTATTGGCCGAAAATAGAGAGACACCAGTTTGGCGCTGTGGATAAAAATGTAGCTGAGGGTTCAAGCTACAAATGGTTCCACGGCGGCGAATTCGTGCGGTCAATAGTTTTCCCAGAATTTCATTTTGAATTTTCAACCCCCGAGAGGGGTTGGATGATCCAAATTCAAGGGTGATCCATAGAAACGAAAATATAGAGAAAATTATTCTCTACATTTCGTACGTTTAAACCATCCCCGAAGAATCGATTGTTTTTTAGTTATTTAATGAACAATTTTTTTTGATACTTCAACAAATGTTTTGGGGGTGAAGATATTATCAGAGAAGGATAATCAAATATTCGATCGACGCGTCTTTTAAAGAGCTACAACGTTCCCATTTTAACTAAAAGTGTACGAATTATTCCTAAAGAGTTATTGAATTAAAACTGATTTTTCAAAATGTCACCCCACTTTTTCACCCCCAAAATGAACTTCGACGACTTTGGCGCTGTGGACAAAACTACCCGGATTTTTCTGAACATTTTGTCTCACGGCTCCGACCTCGTAGGGGTTGTAGTTAGACATAAATCCACCCCTATCCCCGTTCATCCCCTAAAAAAACCCTGCACCCCGATTTTTAGGCAAACTTGGATTTAAGCCCCCGCGGCACTTACAGAATCACCAGTCAAAAACTGGCTTTCTTTTATTTTTTTCCGGTTACGGGGGTTTTCAGCGACCGCACGACTGTGCTATTAATCAGTTTTTTATTACGAAGAAGAACGTCGTTGAGAAATTCTCGCGCCTCGTGAGGTTTTCGAGAAAATATTTCACAAAGGTTATAAGACGCTATTGCACGAATCATCATCATGCCACCATGATGGTTGTTCTAGTAATCGCTATGTGAACGTCCCACTAATTGTTACATGCGTTCAAACTGCTCTAATTATGCAAAGGTCCGTAGACCTTTGTTGACTCGATTGTGTCTGCAAATAGGACTGCCGAATAATTTTTAGTCACTCAGTCACAAACTTTTCACTTTTAATTAAAATATTTGACAACAGTTTAAGACGCGAATTTATCTTACATCCAACTTTTTTAATTTTAAGAATAAAACTAATTATGGCTATTACGTCAGAATAATTATTTTATTAATTTCCAATATGTATAAACGACTATTTTATCATTAAATAATTTTAAATATGTTTTCGATCGAGTGGTGTCCACCTGTGTCAGAGACGAGTTATCGACGTGGTCGATCAGTAATCTACAACGTTTATTTATATATATCATCTTACTATGGCAAATATGTGTATGACGATTACTGGCCCGGAGTTCTTCAGACAATGCGTATTACGGCCCCAATATTTATTTTCTGATTTTCTTCAAATTAATGTTCGATTCGTAAGATTTTTTGTTCAACCTTGTCGCAGTTATTCCTAGCCGTGGCGATTAATCGGCAGACTGCTTACATTGCCCACCCGGTAATCGTCATATATGAAAACTCATTCAAATGAGCATAAAACTATAATTTTACTCTGAACGAAAAACTAAGATTGTTATTTATAACTTGAAGACAAACGTACCTCACAAAAGTCCTCAGGCAGTCTCAAATCACCCGAGATGTGACACGGTTCACTTCAACCTCCAATTGAAGGACTCGATCGAAATCGCAGATGGACGCCGTAGCTGAACATATTTGACTTGATTATTCTCGGATGCGTATACTTACGAGAGTGATAATGTAATACAACATAGTAAACACCTCTTGGATTCTAATATATCACAGATTTGAATAAACGACTGATTCTCATCTCAAAATACTTATTTAATGTGTAAACATGAAGATCGGCAGGGCCCCGACGACTACTGGGCCGACCACCTCATATGATTTCCTTTGAACGCGATCTAAGGGGGCGTACACAGCTTACGTAACGCCAAATCCCCCAATTTTCGACCGTGAAGTAACGCAAACCTTGACCCCCCCCCCTTCCCCCACGTACGTAGACCGTAACGCCTGGTCGGACGACCCTCCCCCCAAATTGCGTTACGTTGTACGCCACTTTGGCGCACAACCTTTTTGGCGTCATCTTCGTCCTCGCACCTTCCAAACCCTGTAACAAAAAATAAACAACACAACATTGATTATTATGTCAATTTAACAGCTACAGATACACTAAATATTGAAACGAGGGAACGGTAGTGTTCCCCGGCCTTACCTTAGTGATGAAAGTTCCCTCCGCTCATTTCTCGTCGCTCACCTAAGAAAAACAAATCGAATTATTATTTTATTCATTCGTGTACCAAATTGTTTAACTCAATAATCTTATCCCTAATTATTATACCTAAGAAATACTTACAAGTGCGAAGGCGTCTCTCGTCGAGTCCTTGTCATCGTACGTCGCCCTCCGTCGTCGTCCCAAGGGTCTGGTCTCTGTCGGTCTTCCAGCTCCTACCTGTACAAAGGAAAAAACAAAATTAATCACAATCTCACGATTAACGTAACAAGTTTGAGTACTCAAAAAACAATTAAAGGTTCGCTGCGATACTGACCTCTCACTTTGGCTCTCGGCGGACCAAACCTCTAGGCCCCTGCGAGCCTCCGAGTCACTGTAAAAAATACACAGAAAAATTGTTAATTCAACGTTTGAATATTCGCGAACTCACACCCTACGTAAATAAAGAAATAATTTGGATAGTTATCATTAGCACCTTTGTCACCCGGCTCGGACACCTTTCAGACCAAGACGGGCCACAATTGCATGCGCTAATTAAAATAAAAACAAACGCGGTGCAAAACACTAACATGCCACACCTATGTGATCATTATTGCTTTTAATTGTTTACTTACCCAAAAGTCCGTACATTACACATTACTCGTATACCGACCTGTCTAAAACAAAACGTATTGCGAGGCTAAGCCTACGAGTTCGGGCGTCGTCTGCTCTCGATTCGCGAATATAAAAATCTCACCACCAGCGCCGCAATTGGCGACCCGCGACACTCGTAACACTCCTACCGCGTCGCGATACTTCAGCGCCGCGCTCTGCGAACCGCGTACTACACTACTTGCCCAACGCCGGGACACTAGCGCCGCGCCACGCGACCCATTGTAGGCTCGTCGTGTCTCGCAAAACATCCAACATGGGGCCCCGGGTCTCGCGCTGCGATGCCCGTGCCTGGAGTTCGGCGGCAAATTCGCCGCCCCGGCGGGTATATAAGGCGGAGCGCGAGGCCCGCTCGGCCTCAGTTCTGCATCACCAAAAAGGTGGTAAGGAACTTCCCCTGGCTTAGGGACCGAGAAGGTGACCAAAGGATTCTACCCCGCGCGGTCCGCCGAGAAGGTGCCCGGCAAACCTCCTCTCCTTAATTCCTTGGTCTATCACCGAGAAGGTGGTTGGTTTTCTTTTCCGGGGGATGAGAAGAAAACCAACCCCCCCGATCACCGAAAAGGCAAAAGGGGAAATCCCCGAACATTCCTCGTCGCACCGCACCCGAACTTCGACCCGGTCACCAATGACCGATCGCGTCGTCCCTGTGGACGACGTCCGTGGACGACGCCCCTCGCGGGGCTTACTTGTACATAGCTTGTGTATATAAATATAACCGTTTTATTCATAAAAATTTTCTTGTGTTTCGGTATAGTTCTCTTATAATCTCCCGTCCGATAATTAATTAATTTTCTTTTCTCTCTTTCCTCCGATTTCATCTTCCTCAACTACATTAATTTATTTGAAGAAAAAAATCACGCCTTTTTATTCCTAGTTTCGTTTATTGTTTTTTTTTGTTTTATGCCGAAAACGCACGATCCGGCCTCCCAGCGTCGGCGCGCTCGACGAGAGGCGTTGGGCCCGTTCCCCAGTACCGGGGTTCGCGTTATTTGGCGCGCTCGGGACCCGCGACGGTACATGCCTTTGCCCCCGTGGCGGTGAAAGGAAAACCAACCCCCGGCCGCAGCAGATAACCCTGCGCCCTTCAGTGGGTTCAAAGTTCCCCTCCCTCCGCCACTCTCTCCCACCATCCTTCCATCAACCCCGCATTCCCCACCCCTAGCGTGTGAGCCAGAAGAGCTCGACAAAGAGGGTTTCGACGCCCTGTTCGATAAAGTGGCTACTTCCATCCACGTGACCCCTTCCCTTCCCCTTATCCCTCCTACTCTCGGAAAACACCCCTCTCCCCCCAGACAAGCCCTTTCCGAAACTCCCCCCCCCCCCCGCACCGACACCGCTACCCGTTGACGACTCTAGCTTCCTATTAGCTCGGACTCCTCTTTACCCCCCCTCCCAGGCCCCAAACAGCCCTTCTAAGGGCTGAAGCCGAAAAAAACCAACGTAGTGTTTTTTTCTCCACCTCACCGGGAAATTAACCCCACCCCCGCGCCATTGTCGGCCTACGCGTTAAAATCTCTCCAGGGGTCCCGTTCGTCAACAACGTAATTTGCGTACGCCCCCTAAAGACAAAACATTCGGTCATAAAGATATCGGAATTCCTTCTAGGAAATTGAATGTAGGGGATAAGGGGGCATCCATTAATTACGTGAGGTGATTTTGGCAATTTTTCGACCCCCCCTCTCCCCCTGGTGAGATGTCGTGAGATTTTGCTCGAACCCCTCCCCCCTCCCCTAATCTCACGTGAGATTTTTCAAAATGCCTACGTTCACGGAAAATAAATTGTAGTGGAAGTAACTACGATTGTAGTACCATTTTCTCCACCATGTAAAGTAGTAGGGGGACTCTCCCTACGTGATTACTAAAATTACTAAAATTACTAAAATTACGTGATATTTGCCGAAGCCCCCCTCTCCCCTACGTGAGATTGGGTGAGATTTCGCTCGACCCCCTCCCCCCCCCCCCTTAAAAGCCTCACGTAATTAATGGACGCCCCCTAATAGTTTCGATAACTGCACGGAAGAAATTGACTTTTTGAAGTATCACATTTTTTCAACGACCATTTTGATAAAGTTCGTGCAACACGATCGAAAAAGAAAAGTGATCGAACGATGATAACGGGCGAGCGTCATATACCGGACGGGTAAAACAATTTTTGTGGAATATACGTTTCCATTAAAGATTCATCGAGACTACGGAACTTGAGAGTATGTGTCAACGTCCGTGAAGAGTGTTTTTGAAGGAGCATTATAGTTAGTTGAGTTAGCTCGGCGCTTCGCGTTGCCGAGTCACGTCACTCAATGTATAACTATGTGTAGTAACGGTTATGCCGCCTCGTGAGGTTCACGAATATCGTTTCCGCCAGGCGCTCTCGCATACTCCGATCGTCGAACGAACACGACGAACGATGGACAATTTTAATGGAAGAAAACTCGATAGTCATCGAGAGCTGTTTTTTTGGTTTTTTTTAGGTTTTTTTTTCGTCGCGTGAACTCTTCGGGGTGTAATTTTGCCCGCGGCTGAACGTTCCGACGTGGGTGTTTTATGCATAGCATGGTCCACCGGTTTCCCAATTTGCTGCGCACGGCCTACCACGTCACTGGCATACGCTTTATCGTATGCGCGTGTAAAAATATCGCGGTAAATGATGACGTGTGTTCGAAAAATAACACGCCGTAGTGATTGATTTAAATCCTCGTAGGAACTGTTCGCACCACGATATTGCCTTTTCTTTTCTCTGAAGTCTAAGTGTTCCTTCGCACGCGTTTGCGAGCATTTCCATTCCGTCTTTTGCACTGGATGTTGTCCATAACCGATCTTCGAAGCCGGTGATGCGCGACTGCACGAGGGCACAGGGAAACTGGGGAAATCCTGCGCAGAGACAGGCCGCTATATTTTAGTGAGTTTCAGTTGGGTTACTATAGGAAATTCGGTAACATTGTATTCTGCTAACAAGGGAAGGTTGCGAGGTCGATCTCTCGGGTTTCGATGAAATTTACCATGCTTCTAGAATGGGTGAAAATAGGCGACACGTATTTTTTTAATATCTGCGGGACGTGATATTTAAGTGTTGAAACGCAACCTTGAACATTGGAGTGTTTTTCGTTTTTCGTCGATAATGTTTTAACGGGACGAGATATGAGAAAATTCAAATTGCAACAATGTTTATTTTTTTGTTCACTATACTTTGGAGATGAGAACGATAACGTAATCGACGAAAAACGAAAAACACCTCTATGTTCGAGGGTGCGTTTCACCCCTTAAAAATCGGGTTCCGCAGATATCAAAAAATACGTCTCGTCTATTTTCACCCATTCTACAAGCATGCCAAATTTAATCGAAATCGGAGAGATCGACCTTGCAACCTTTCCTTGTATGTGCAACCCAGATGCGACTGACGAGGAACATCACTTAAGTGTCGGCCTCCGATTTCGTTGAAGCTCATATATGGAATAAAGCATTAAAAACTATTAGACATGTATTTTTTTGAGTCTGCCGAAAGACGTTTTTAAGGGGGGAAACGACCCCTCAAAGCAAGGCGGGTCAGCCCTTAATTTCCTTTTATTTACAATTATTCCATAGTGGATTCTTCATCGCTTAACAGTGCAAGAATTTTGGTATTCGTTGCATTCAGACGGTGGACTGTTTGTGGGTGAAATTGCAAAACCACCCCTCGAAATGCCGTTCTTTGAGGGGTGGTTTCCTCCCTTAAACCCGGCTTTCCGCAGATAAAAAAAATACGCGTGTAATAGTTTTCAATGCTTTAGCACATACATGAGTTTCAACCAAATCGACGGCGGACACTTAAGTGATGTTCCTTGTGAGCGGTCACCTATTCGCGTATTGGGGAAGGCAACGAACTTGAGGGCTTGAACCTAGTTGAAATTTTTGAAAATATCGATTTTTGGCTTTCGACGGATTCTCAAGATATAACATTTCAAAAGTATTGTCTAAAAATTTCAAATCGATCCGTTCAAAAGTGAAGGAATTATGGGCCTTTAGGGGTAGGTTTCGCCAACCGGCGAACTTTTAACGCGTTTTTCGCAAAATTACTTTTTTCTAAATTGGTGACCACGATGTCTCGAAAATTACTGCACCAATCAACTTCAAATTTCTCAAACCTCTTTTATATGTCAAAAGCAGTGCTTGAACGAAGGATTTTTTTTCGATACAGTTTTTTTGTTTTCAACGAAAATAGAGCGTTCTTCTCACCGATAATCGATGCTTTACTTTGGACCATTTTTTTTAAATTAATATTTTTATTAAATCCGTCGTCGGCGGACTAGATAATTTCATGGAATTATCTAGTGAATATACGTTTGAAGTTTGATCCCCGCGAGATAAGTTTTTCAAACAGCGGTCTGCACAAACCAACTGATTCATCACATTCATAAATACTTTTCAATGAATAAATTGTAAAAAATACACGAAACCATACCCTTTGATGTAGAAAAAAATTGGAAAACCTAAACACGTTTTCTCAGAAAAAAAATCATTTTTCCCGGCCACAAGCTACGTTAATAATGCACGCCCACGCTGTCGGTTACCAAGAAATTTGATTTTTATACAAATTTTTCTATTGCCAGTGTTACTTAGCCCGCCGAGAAAAAATTGCAGTACTTATTAAATCTAATTGGTTGCTGAAATCTCAAAAATAATCAAAGTCGTCGTTAACGCAAAGCAAATATATTCAGAAACGCAAACAGCTCGACATCGTGATTTCTACGGTGACGAAGAAAGTTTTGAAGCAACGTTTATCTCAAAAATAATCGCACTGTGGATCTAAAGTTCGTCTATTTTCTCTCCAGCGTATCGTTCCTTGAGCAATTTTCCCACCGAGCCCTTCACGTGGATATTGCAGTTACTGCCAGCACGTTTGAGGCTCGAAAACCTCGTACCGCGAAATTTGAGGCAGCAGCAAAAGTCTGCAACTTTTCCCTTCTCACATGACGAGAAAATACACATCGTTACGTGCACCATTTTTTCCCGGTCGATTCAGCATATACACTTGCGATCGTGAAAGAAAAGAAAGTATGCAAAAATGCACACAGCAACCTCGATCTCGACTGCACGGTCGTTTCTCTCATTCCAAATGCCTTATTTTCTTCGTTCCATTTATTTATTTTCCCTTTTCCTCTCCTGCCCCGAATACTTTATCCTCTTTCTTCGAAATAAAAAATGTAGATACTCAAAGGGGAAGGTATTCACTGGAGTCTGAGTTTCATGCAGGCCCACGAAAGTCTATAATTATTAAGGGGTAATACCTCTGCAACCCAAAGAAAACGATTGGCGTTTTCCTTATATCTTTAGTTAATTGTCTCAAGGATAATATCCAATTAGCTTTGAATCGAAATAAGACGTGTGAATAAATTTTGGAACTCATATGTTTTGATTTTAATGTGAAGGAAAAGTGAGTAATCGAAATTTCGACCGCACTTCTCAAAACGGCGTTGTTTTTTAAAATGCTTTTGAAGAAGGAATCTCCATCGTTAAAAAAATGTATCGGATTAACTTGATACTCCCACACAATGTTCTTTGGTATATTCTCCAGGGGAGTATCAAACATTTTCGCGAATATTTAAAAATATTTTTGCATTTAACATTTTTATAATTTAATTTTTTTAAATACAAGGCCACGCAATTTCGTAAAATATTGATAGATTTTTTAAATTTTTCATACTACCTCAACCCTTTATCCAATCGTGTGACAAGTCTGTAACGAACCATCTAACTCTCCACAAAAATCCACATTGACATTTAATCCCTTTTTAAATCAATGCCACACGACGGCTACAAACCGTTCTATGGTTTCTTTTTGTGCAATTCATACAAAGTAGATGGCGTTAGTTGGATCAAAATATGTACAAAGTCCACTTATCGCGAGATTGCAAGATTCGAGTGTGAAATATATCAAACAAATATATCAAAAAAATATATAAAACAAATATATCAAAACGACAAACGGTGTGTGAAAAAAGTGGCGTGGCTTTAGGCTACAAACAAGCAAAACAACTGCTTCAAAGCATTCCATACATCATAAAGGGTGATATCGAAGTTTGCATAGTTGGTATGCGCCGAAAATTCTTTTATACTTTTTCATCTTTTCATTTTCACTACTATCTAAACGCTTTTTTGCAGGACCAGATTATGGATCTCTAATAAGAATAGTCGGAAACATTTCAGTGATTTCCGTAGCCCAAATGAGCAGTAAAAAATTGAGCAATGGGAGGAAAAAAATATTTTCGTTGCATTCCAACGATGCAAACTTCACCTCCATCATAAAGAAATGTTACGACACGATGTAACATTCCTGTCATACTCCCTTTATTGCTATGTAACTCGCCCCCTCATTAAATTCTCCAAAAACTCAATAATACGTTTCTTTTCATTTATTAAAACCTACCATAAAGTCAACTATTTTTCAATTTATACTCTGTTGAGTTAAGAAGGATTATTTTTTTATATAAAAATTTCTTGACATTTTGCTCCAGATTGGATGCTTAAAAAACGGAAAAACAACCCCGCGGGTGCTTTAACGAAAAATAGGGCTCCGGACACACGGCTATCGTTCTCACCCAATAAAGTTCTCACTTTATTGTGTCTACGTTGAGGAACAAATCGTAAAGTATCAATGGAGATGGTCTTGACATTTGCATCGTTGTAACGCAACCAAAAATCGTTTTTCTTTCTGTATTTTTCTCATCACCCACAATATTTTGTTGAAAATTTGGCTTCCAGAAATTAAAAAAAAACTCCTATAAAATATTCTCATTCTATTAACCTAAAACTGCCAATATTGCCAATACTGCCAAATATTGTCATTCTATTAACCTAAAACTGCCAAAAAATTGGATGATAACGAGTTAACGATTTAAAAAATGAACTTTCGCTGCCTTCCAACGATGCAATCTTCAACATCGTCAATAGAGTTCGTGTTTTTTTTTTCATCAACTGCAACGTACCCATATCAGTTTCCCGTCTAGCATTTTGATATTCCACCCCTTGAAAGTAAACGTTGAAGATCGAGATATCAGGGAATAGCGACGAGTACGTGTGCCTCGTGTGCATACGATTCCAGGGATCCTTTTAACGCAGCGATCCACAGTACCAGAACGAACAGAGTGGTGTATAGCGAGAGCGCAACCGGAGGAAGCTCTCTCTCTCTCTCCCTCTCTCTCCTCTCCCTCCTCTCCCTCTCTCCACCCCGCGATGCAACCATAAATTCGAAGATAATGATCGCAGTACGTCTGCGTCCGCGGAATCTACGGCGCGCTATGGGACCCATAACTTATCCGGTTCTCTGCATGGATCTGTGTACACACGGGGTACCGAGCACATGTACACGTGTGTGTGGGCGTCGCGTCTACCACAGTGTCACGAATCGTATTCCCGTAATACAGATTCTCGTCGCGGTGCGTGAAATTCGCGTATTTCTTCACACGTGCAAACGAGGGCCCGCCAAACCCCCTTAATTCTCCGGCCCCGATATAACGTCTATACGTGCTGCGCGGTAAAAAGAGCCGCCGAAAAAAAAATGAAATTTCAACAGAAAAATATGCGGAGCGCGTAGAATGCTATAGTATTTGGAAAACCGAGCGATATGCACGGCAAAGAGGGTCTGAAGGGCGTAAGATTTTCAAAACCAATTTTCACACCATTTGCATAAATCATCGAGTTTCGTAATGCAACACTAAGCAATAACTCAATTATTTCATTATTTGCTAAATTTTCGTTTGTAGGAATAAATCTGGTTATTTAACATGTTTAGGAAGTTTTTCCAAAGGCGTCACCTAGCTGATTCGGTTCTTCGTACCCAAAACCTGGATTTACACCATTTTGGGCAGAATCCTTAGGCTTGTTATCAAGATCCAATGCACGATGTGGACATTTGCATGGCTGCCATGCAACGTTTTTTTTTTAGTTTGTAATTTTTGATAATGAACTAGTGGCTTCATGTGCTTGGGGTACAAAAAATGTAAAAAGGTCAAAAAAATGTCATCCCCCAAAAAAAACAGTCCAATTGAGGGTACGGAGTTTAATAAAAATATATACTTGATGTCGAAGGATTGTAACTTTACTTTTTCGACATTTTGCACGTAAAGCCCTAAATGCAAGCTTCAACACAATTGAGCCCAATTTCGAGTCCCCAAACCAACCCTACGGAAGGGGCGATAACACGAAAAAATTGTATCCCACAAAGTTCGATGATCGCAACTTCACTTTTTTATATTTGGGTCCAACAGAGCGAAAAACTCGGCCAAGAACAATTAGACCACTTCTAGTCCCGGAGCTCACGCTGAGGAGGGGGTGAAAAATCGTTATCTCCCGATAACTTTACTTTTTCGATAGTCACATATCATACAGTTCTAAAATCGTGACCAGAAAAAATGTAGACCATTTGCAAGTCCCGTAATCCACCCTTAGAAGGGGTTGAAAAATAGAAAAAAATATATTTCTCGACGTTCGATGATTGCGCTGCTCTACTTTTTCGACGATTTACATCATGGAGCTATAAAAATGTGCCCAGAAAATTTTGAAATTATTCTCTAGTATCAGAGGTAACCCTTGGGGGGGGGGGGGGGTGAAAATTCGGAAGGGTTGTATCTCCTAATGCCATTGACATTTGCAATGCAGCGAACGAGATGCAACTGAAATGTTTTATTTTCTTCAGTTTCATAGTTATAAAAAAGGTTTTTCGACCTTTTAGATTGTGGACCTCCAACTGGGATCGTAACATAAACGTTTGAGTGATTTCCGTATTCCACAATAAATTTTTTTTACTTTCCCTATACACGCATGCATGCGTACATATAAACACACATATATATATATATATATATATATATATATATATATATATATATATATATATATATATATATATATATATATATATATATATATATATATATATATATATATATATGTGTGTATATGTATGTATGTATGTATGTATGTATGTATGTATGTATGTATGTATGTATGTATATATATTGAATCCGTTATACCTATGTAATTTTGGCTACCAAGTCATCGCCTGATCCGTTTTCTTTTAAAACGATTCGTTGATTTTGTCCTGTAGGCAGGGCAGTCTGTGACACAACGATTGTATAAATGTGCTCATATCCCTCTAAATACTTATTTTAAAATAAGCCATTAAAGTTTTATTTTGCCTTTTCCGACAATGCACACCCGATCAAATATATTCAGATGAAGGCTTCATCTTTTTTAGTGAGCTGGTGACTTTCACCGAACTGAATAGATTCCCAAAAAGTATCGAATTCCCATTTCAAACTTTTTCTGTCCTTTGCATATTTTCCAAAATAAAAAGATCAGGGACACTTATTTTACCCCCCCCACTCCCTTCCTATACACAAACATCGCCACGTATTTCAAGAGTGTACGATACAGTGGCACAGCTTTGAGCTCTATTTTTTTCCTTTCTTTCACTATCCAATTATCTTCTTCAAAGGAAAAAAAATTGTCGCGAAAGCTACGTGCGGTCAAAAAATATGTAGGGATCGCTTAAGCCACCCAAAAATTCAAGTTTTTATTAAACAATCGATTTTTTTTCGCGCACTTCTCACCCACGAATTTTACGCTTTATAATTTTTTAATTAACCTCGCGAAAGCTATAGCCGGCCAATGAATATTCAGTGGTCGCTTAAGAGCTTCGAAATTTCCAATTCTCGCCATTTTTTTGTACTCTTCTCACTCATAAATTTGACGCTTTCTGACCTTTTCAAAACTTTTCTTTAGAAACAGATTTTTAAAATTTACCTCACACTTCTAACCCAAGAATTTACCTCACACTTCTAACACAAGAATAACAAATATCGTCTAATTGGTGTTTCTTACAAATTATTATAATAAAGTATTCAGAAAATGTAACACCTCGCTGTTTATTTTGCTTTTATGCTACAATGAATTATAGTGCATACGAGATTTATTTTTTCGCGGAAATTCTGAATTTCGAAAACCTTGAGCGGCCACCAAATATTCAATGGCTGGCCAGAGCTTCCGCGAGGTCAATTTAAAAATTATAAAGCGTAAAATTCATGGTTGGGAAGTGGACGAAAAAAAAATCGATTTTGAAATGAAAATAGAAATTTTTGGGAGACTTGAGCGTTCGTATATTAGTTTATCCAATGCTTAATCCAAGGAATTTTCGAAATATCAAATTAAAAAAAATGGCACATTTTCAGACTAAGGGTCTTGATTTTAGCGAAAAATATGGGAATTTTTCGTTCATAAAATCGAAAGTATACATCGGAAAAAAATTATAAATGTCAGAATTTCAGAAAGCTCGATGCAGCAGTTTTTGAGATATTTTGCTCACCGACTTTGAAAACGTACTTTCGATAAAAAAGCGTTTAAAGTTTCCAACGCCGCCTCCGAGCTTTCCGACGAGTGTCAACATAAAAGCCTATAAATCTGTCAATTTTAAACCGCCCGTGTTGAAATGTTCAGGGAACATTTATAAGATGACATACCGTCAAAATACATAGGTTTTGAAAAGAGTATTTTTCCTTCTTTCACAACTAGCCTTAAGCAAAAGTGAGAGGATGAGGATCGGACGTCAGCCAAGGTAGGGCGAAAAACCTCATATATTTTTTGACGTAAAGGGATGCACGATGCAAATAGTACCTCGGCCGCACTTTCGAATTTATGGCGTTTAGGCTCATCGATCTGGGCACATATAGTTGTCTCGCCCCATTGTCATGTATTTCCCATGGTACGTGACTTTCACGGTGGCATCGATGCACCTGCGTGTATCGACTATGCATACACACGTGTGTTTTTTTTTTTTTTTTTTACTCCAAGCAGAGAGATTGATGTTACCATGGAGATTTGGCGTGCTTTTTTTTTTCGTCTCTACAGAACAAATGAATCCGAAGTGTATGGGGAAAAAATAGCCCGAGTTACGTGGATAGACGTTTCGAGTTCAGGGTCTGTCTACATCTGTATAGGTTGAGGGTCTATATAGATCTATATATGTCCATAGTTACATGCATGTACTACTTTCTGTTTGTATTCCCCCCCCCCCCGGCTCTTCATACAGTAATTGAATCCTCATGTATAAATAGGTGGACATTAATGTGTTTATTAATTCTAGTTATGAAGACCGCCGTCAAACATCAGCCATGAAACTAAACATACAGTTGGTCCATGTAACAGAGTAGTGCGTTAATTGCCCCGGATATTTCGACAGATTCCTGTATGGCACATACACTTATTTTAATTGCCCAAAATATTTCACCCTTGCTTTTGATTGTTGCCTGAATTTGGAATTTGCCCATATCTAGGGACGATACTACTGCAATAAACATAATTAAGCCTTCCAGAGGAGGGAAAAGAGGTCTAACGCAATTATATTACCAATACGATATTTCTAGAGAATGTAATTGAATACCATTACTCGCTGTGCCTATAAAATTCTCTTCTGGTGAATAATGGTTTAATTCTCATTTAAAAAGTCACGTACCGGTCAAAAGTTTTCGACCACCTTGGTTAATTGCACAATTTTCTATCACTTTGGATAATTCCAAAATTATATTAGAATAATCAAATTCATCTTATTTCTTACTTTACGAAGATATTATAGAGCTCCACAAAATGAAAAATATAATTCTAATCTAATTTTTCAATTATCCAAAGTGATTTTAGATTTTGCAATTATCTACAGCGATTAAAAACTCTCAGCGGTAGGTACTGTATGTGATATGCATGTATACTAGGGTGTGTGAAAAAAATAAACTTTCAATATCCGACCCCTTCTGTTTCATTTATTCATTTCGATCACGGTGGTCACACTGGGTTGATTCTACCCAGTCAATTTTTAAACCAGTATTGTGACCAAGCCATCTATCCCAAAAGGTTCAAAAAATTGCTGAACATGTTTTGAACATTGTAGATGACGTATAAAAATGTATTTATAAAAAATGAAGTGGCCAAATATTTTTTTAAATTCATAAAGAGATGAGAACGAAAAAAAATGCATTTTTTCTGTCAAAAAATCATAACGCCTCGAAGTTTCAATATTATTACCTAAACTTTGAATCTAAAACTCCTTAGAAGTAGTCCTTTTGAAAAAAAATAGCCGCCTAGTACGCGTTCTAAAAAGGCACTAACGCTTGATTCGAATTTCTATCAGTCCCAACGTATAGACGATACTCCAATCTTCAGATAGATAACGACACAAGTCCCATTCAAAGCCGGGAACTATTATGTATTTGGGCCCAAAGTTGATCGACGGGGCAATTTTACCCACGGTGACCACAAAGGGTCACCACAAAGGGTCACCGTATAATAAAAATGAATGCCAAATTGGAGCGCTTTAACGCAGGTCGAGTGGTAGCGCTGGATAAATTTCCCCTCATTTGATAAACGCGGAAAATTATACATACATGTGCGTGTTTGTGTGTATTCATGGATACATCTTTTGATGTTCATTTGAGTAGTTAATTCAATATTTACGGAATACATTATTTGCATTCAGTTCTCGTTGCACGATTGTACGCGGGTCAATGAAAAATTATGGTTCGAACTGAACGGAAAGCTTATGAACATACCGATCATTACGCTAACTAATGGTCATATACATACACATATATGTATATGCGTGCATGCATAAAATTTGTATGTATGAATTCGTTCAGGATATTATATATCGATGTATATATAGACACACATATTTACACACACACACACACACACTTCAAAGTTGAATTCGTGGGAGTGCGCGCGGATCGACCATTTCCATTGTTCACATGCCTCGAACCATAAAACAGCTCGTACCACTCGTTAGTAACATCATTTTTGATGTTTTTTATTTTTATTTAAAATTTGCAATGAAACGACTTAATTCATTTGAAATTCGATAAAAAAAATAATCAAAAGACGAATGTTAAAGAGTACTGCTATTTTAGAATCGACAATAACTAAGCAACTTTTTAAAGGGCCGGTCCACTTTGGAGCCACAAAAGAAGGCTGTTTTCGCGATTTTTTTTTTGTGGATTTTATAAAAGATATGAATATAAAAGTTGTTGGGCTTGATAAATAAAGTCTTGAAATACATAAAAAAAAGTGTTTAATTCATTTGTAAGTACAAAAACTATAGTTTAACGTAACGCCTCAAAAATAGGTGGGCTAGGTAGCTCCGTCACAACTCAGCAACGGCTTGTCTGAAACAAAAAAATTAAAGTCCATTAGATTCAGTATGACACCAGCTACAAAATGACCCTCGGATAGAACGTTTCATCAAAAAATAAAAAAAAAATGGCAGATGAAAAGCGAAAAAAGTTTTTAAGAAACGCGTTTTTTCGCAGTTTTGCGCAAAAAAAGAGTAAAAGTCAAAATTTTAAAACCATCGAGGGTCATCTTGTTGCGAAGCATGTTTACAATATGTGGATCAAATTTCAAGAGAATCGGTTTATTAGTTTTAGAGATACGATGGAGCTAGATTTTGAAAACGTTGTTTCGAGAAAAACGCTTTTGAAGTTTATACTATGAAAAACTCTTATCTGAACTCAATCGGCAATTCCTGCACCGTACAAAACCCCTTCTGATTGCTCATCATCGTCGATTTCTTCAAGTCTTGCTCGCTTTTGATTTTTTTAAATTTTCAAAGTGGACTGGCCCCTTAACGTAATTGGCACGATATGCGTAGTACTTTTTTTCACACCGCAGGCTATCAAAGTCAGATGTTCGAATTGGCTCGTATGAAAATTCTGCATAAGATCTTTTTTTTATAAAGTTTCCTTAACATTTAAGGTTAAAAAGAGTCTTTTCGTGATAAAACAAATTACCAGGAGTATTTTTAAAAAACCGGGTTGAAAAAAGTTATTATCTGTAGAAATGGCAAGCGAAAAACTAAAAGCAGATTATTTTTTAAAAATAAAATAAAGCCCAAAATCTGGATGACCGTGGGACTTTTACTGAACTGAAATGCCAGCATATAGAGGGGCATGATCAGACCTATCGACAGTTGCAGGATTATCAATTAATTACAAGACACCCTGTATATATGTATATTCATATCAATTGATGTACTCGATTCGATATTCCCTCAATGAACACTAATGTTGTTCCCAGAGAAGAGAAAAATCGAGATTTCGAAATCTCCGGTTGAGCACGGGTTGGCGAAAAATCAGTGGCCCAAACGAATAATAAGTTGAAGCTAATATATAATCAACGTATCTTCGTAGCCCTCTCAGCGCGAAAATCAAGCACGCGAAGTTGAAAAATTTGCCTGAGGTTATGTGAAATGGCGTTGTACCCCGAGGATTATTCTGGCGTTCGGCCAAAGCGTAACAAATGCAAATGAAATTAACCATAGAAACAGTCAGAGCAGGAGATAACAGAGTCCGTTGCATTGCTGGCACTCGTCGCTCGCGGTGACACGAAGGGTGGCTTTCTTGATTTTCTCCGGTGGCAATTGCGCGCGTGCGCCCGGGAAATACACCGCGTGTGGTTTAAAAGGCTGCAAAAACAAAACGAAGTTTATAAAAAGTGTCATTTCAACCCTGGTCCGGGCGGAGGTCTCGCCATATTTGGGGAATGGGACCGACGAGGCCGTGCGCCGAGAGCAGAGCAATACGCGTTTGGAAATTCAAAAACTTCGATTCTAATATTGCGAACCGAACTATTTCCTAACGAGGTTGGAATTTCATTAGAGACCAAATCGACGAGCACATTATCGTAGCCGATCACAGCACATCCGCTGTTTTTGCGCAGAGCTGGAGATTTTTGTACTTCTGCCTCCCAGATCAGTCGTAATTTCACACCCGTTTTTTTATTGTCATTTTTTTTTCAATTCTTTTAATCCTCTTGTATAAAGTCCCACTTTTGGGCACACTCGTTCCTAAAAAGTATGTTGAAACATAAACGCGTAAATATTCTTTTGCAAAACGACGGTGCGTGAAAGTGCACTGTTGTATAGAAAAAAGGAAAAATCGAACTAAACAGAAATACAAACAGGGATGCAGACTTCGGTACTCCAAAACCGAAAACTTGAGAGATCATCACAATGCAACGGGTTGAAAAATAGCTGACTCTCACAATTTTTTTTCGATGGTTCAAATACGCTAATCAGTCTAATTTTTTTATGAGAAATCAAACCACTCACGAAGAACAGAAAATACATTTTTAAACGTTTATTTTTATTTTTGGTAATTATATACGTTAGTGAGTTTTCCTAAATATGGCGCTAAAATTAATTTTCTCCAATTTTTAACTATTAAACGACATAAATAATGGTGTTATGTCGGGGGAACCCATCTTTTAAAACTACGAATTGTTTTTTAAGTATAAAATGCATTTGCAAAATTTCAGATTTACCTTATTAAAAATTTCTAAATTACCTTATTTTTTTACATTTTTTACGGTTGTAAATGTGTTCGAAAAAAATGAGTGGTAACGGTGTACACGGTTGTGGGCGTAAATATTATCTGAAACAAAATTTGTTAAAAGATTATTAATCAGTATGAAAGCCGCTATCTTGCTATGAAGGTTATTTTTTTATCGAAATTGACAAAATGGTGGTGGTGTGAAAAAAAAGTATCAAATTTAGCCTATTTTTTTACAGTTTTTCGTTAAAGAAAATATTAAGGTTTGCAAAAAAAGCTTCCATAGCAAAATAAAAAATGGCGTGAAGAATGTTGTGTCAAAATTTGAGACGGATAGCTTGAAAACTCTTCCTTCGAGAGTGGACACCGTTTCGAAAATCGACATTTCGAGAAAAACACGTATAAAGTTTCGACTGCGGAATTTTCATATAAAATATCTACTCACGATCAACCGGTGATGGCAGGTCCATGTTTATAACCGTCTTTAATATCGGATAATGGAAAAATATCGATGTTTTGAAAATTTTACACTATGATAATCCCACATGGATAGTCACGCCCGTTCGAGCGTGATATGATATATATGCAAAGCCAACGATTTATTTAAGGGTGTAACACACACAACGAAATATCATGCGAATGATGTCCCTTTGCTCAGCTAATAGCTTGTACGTTTGTACCGGTCTCGTTACCAATCGATCGCGAGTCGTGCGGAACACGTTAAAAGGAACGTTAGTAGTTCACGTTCGCCAGCTGGTGCCACTACTGAGCGAACGAAAGAGGTTAAAAGTTAAAACGAAACGATATTCCCAGCGGGCGCGACTTATAACTCGAAACTGCTGACTCGACGAGATGATGGTCTCCCTAAAACGCGGAGGAATGAGAGAGAGAGAGAGAGAAAGAGAGAGAAAGAGAGAGAGATGAACAGGGCTTTCCCATTTTCTGTGTAGAAGATAGGGTACTATCGTCTGTTTTGCTGTATTCCTAAAGCTCTGCGCCTTTTTCTCCGCTCTCTCTCTCTCTCTCTCTCTCTCTCTCTCTCTCTCTCTCTCTTCTTCCACGTTTGAGGAAAGGAATTCACAGGAGATTTTGGCCTCCAAGACAAAGCGATCTCACGTTCGACGCAGGCGAACTGATCGAAACCGATCGAAAACAAGTGGACTTATCAATCACTTTGAACTTTTTGGCCATTGAACATTTTTAAATTGGTTCATTCTGACAAATCTCGGTTTTCAACCCAACTTTGTGCTCTCCCACGTAATTTTTCACGATCGGGATTAATTCGGCAAATTTCTATCGATACGCTCGAAGTAACTCGCAATGAAAGCATAATGCAATGCAACGAGATTGCATGTACGAGCGACTTTTCTCCCCCGCGTGTTTTTCTCCAATTGTAGGAGGGCGTTCGGTCTCTGAAAAAATAACACAAATGCGAAAACTCGTGTAGCGATTTCCATCGGAAAAAAAACGCCCGATGGCAACGATCGAACAAAAACTTTGTTGATTAATGTAAAAAAAGAAATGAATAAAAGTACAGCGTCAACACGACAGCGTGCGGAACCGAATGATATTGGCGGTACGGCACGAGAAAGTTGACGATGTTTTGTTTCCGGTGTGGCACGACTCCGCCGATGGCGAACGAAAATCCGGCGTATCGGGTTCAAGTGATATATTATAATACACGTCATAGAGGAATCCGATGTGGAACAGCGAAACAGAAATTGGGATATAGGTGTAGAAACGAGATGCGTGTTTGCTTTTCCGACTTTTGCTTCTTCTACCTACATGCCGTTCAATTCGTACACACACACCCACGCAGGCACACTTATCTACGCGCTTCTCACCACTTCGGACACTTCGGTGGGTCGCGTGGCTCGTATTCGTATAGATATAAAATAACGACGCCTGGCGACGATCCAAACCGAAAATTAAATCTAAGCACAGAGGGCCCTAGCATAGGGACGACGGAAACAGAGGACGAATGCTAGAGAGAGAGAGTGAGAGGGAAGGAGAGAGAGAGAGAGAGAGAGAGAGAGAGAGAGAGAGAGAGAGAAGCGGCGGACATAAGGGTGGCAGAGGCGATGAGAGAGGAACTTTTGTCCTGACCAATGTTTCCGGATGTATTTCGCCTCCTTTGAATGATATATCTATAAATATATATATACAGGGTGTCCCAGAACTGAATGCGTTCCTTGGAATGGGGGGGTTCGGGATGAAATTCTGAGTCGATTGATATAAGCATGTATGGGTCTCAGATCAACCCCTGAATTATTATTAATTTTTCAAAGCGGGCGCACCTGATTGGCCCGCCTTGGAAAATTAATAATAATTCAGGGGTTGATCTGAGACCCACTCATGCTTACATTAATCGACTCGAAATTTCATCCCCAACCTCCCATTTCAGGCAACGCATTCAGTTTTGGGACACCCTGTATATGTGTATCATGTCCGTGAGTCCAGAGCGATTCCGAACCGGAGGAAGCTCGCGAGAAGCACCGAGCTTGACCGGAAGCGAAAGAAAAGGATTGAAGAAAGGCGCAAAAATAGTGACGTGGACAATGAGTTTTTTTTTCTTCCACAAAGATGAATAAAGAAAATCGAATATAAAATAAAAGTACCGTCCGATAAGGAGAAGGATTTTTGCCCTTTGTTGGACAAGTAAAGGGACTGCACGATGATAAAAGAAAAAAAAGGCTCTCGAAGATAGCGACCACAATTGTTGCGTGACTTCGGTGAGACGGAAAAGTTATTATTTTTTGGCACCTGAAAATACAGGGTAGGCGCGACGTTTCACTCAATACTTTAAGGTTGCTATGGGGGGAGGTCAAAATGCTACCTCCGAGCTGATTTTTTTTTTTCCGGAAGTATATAACCCCCTTGCTGATCATCCTGTGCATTTTGAGTACGATCCACAGTCGCGTTTCTTAGAGAAAAAAAATCAGCCACTCGGCGAATTTCGTGGGCCAATCACTTTACACTTACGCAAACCTCCCGATAATTTTTCAGTGCATTTTTTATATCTGCTAAAAATGCTAACACGAAGCTGAAAAAAATAGGTATGGTTCGACTAGTTATCGGACTAACCCTTGGAACCGTGAAGATGAGGATTGACAGCACTGTTGTGAAATTATTAATTTTTTTATCGCGAATTTGGGCAAACATCTAGCACACAAAATATTAGACTGTGCAAACATGGCAACGTCGGAGACGGCACAAACGGGACCTCACACTACGTGGTATGATGTGGAAGTTTGCATCCTTGGAACGCAACGATAATATTTTGTTGCTCATTACAATTTTTCATCGCATTCAAAGATACGGAAATTTTTTTTAAAATCCTGATTGGAAACGTACAGCCTAAATCTATCAAAAAATATTTTCGATAGCAGAGAAAATGGACAGGAAAGAAAATAAACAAGTATTTCCGTTGAATTTCAACGATGCAAACTTCAACAGCATCTACTTGGTCAGAATAATTAACGAGTAATATTATTTGTGCTTATTTTCTCAATTAGTAATAATTACTTAATATTAATTTGACATCTATGTATAGAAATTAAAAATTTGTAGAAATTTCCAGGAAAAGACGAAACACAGGGGTATTTTTTTTAAACATAAAAGAATTTAGTAGCAAAAAAATCAAACGGCATTCCAATTTGTAGACATGAAGCTATCTCCGGAAGTAGAGTAAAGTAAAAATATCGAAAATTGAATTTTTGGCACGGTTTTAAAAGTTAAGTTCCCAGTTTCGCCATTTTTTCGACTTTTCCAGCTTAAAAAACTATGGCAGATAACAGGAATATTCGAATACCGTCGAAATTTGAACGGAATCCATTCAATAGTTTTTGAGATATCATGCACGCCAATTTGAAAAATACAGTTTTGAGAAAAACGCCTTTTAAAGTTCAAGTACAATTTACACAAAGAAAATGTTGACTCACAATTAGTGCAATTGGTGCAAAAATGTTTTTTTTTTTTTTTTCATTTTTTGGGCCTGTCACATGGGATGACCGTCTTAATATGACGATTATTTTACCGCTGATAGTTGGTGACAGTCAATCGGCCCCATGCATATGCACAGGGTGCTCCTCATTCCTTACTTTCCCCGCGATGACTAGACCCCATAACAACCTTAAAGAATGTATTGGGAATAAAAGTCGAGGCTAAAGTGGCCGAAATATGAAATCCTTCAATATGTAATTCAGATGTGAAGTAAAATCAGCTGTGAGTGGTATAATATGTATGCCAAGTGTCAAATTTTCAATTTAAAGTCTTTTTTCTTTATTGCTTCACCCGTATTCATTAAGGGGAGATATACACCTAGGAGCCGAAAAAGGTCATTTTTGTGAATTTTTCAAGGAAAACTATTTGAAATTTCGGATTGGTGTTTTAATTATCCAACAGTATATACATTCAAAAATATGTTTAATATTCTTTATTTAAAAATATGAAAAATATACAAGGATATTGTATGATCCTTGGAGCGTTGTAAAAAAATCTGCGTATACGGTACCCACTGGCGTTTCTTAAAAAATCATCTGAAAAAAAAACCAAAAAGATTATTAAATAAGATACTATAATCTAGTACTTGTCATGGCCGATTTTGAAAATATCGATTTATGACAAAATGGCGGACGTTTGAACATAAATAGTGATTTTTAGGCCAAAAATTAGTTATTATTTTGCCTATAAAACAAAAACTAAGTAACGGATAAAAAATCCTATGACAAGTACTAGATAATGGTGTATAGAATAACCACAAAAAACCTCAAGGCAATCGGTTCATTGGTTTTCGAGAAATTTTGGGTACCGATTTGAAAAACGTGGTTTTGAGAAAAACGCGTTTGAAAATTTGGGAATGAATAAATCATGAAATGTATCAACTTACATGAAATCATCGATACCAGGCCCATAGTGTAGGTCTTCTACGGTCGACGGAATGTTCATAGCTTCTAACCCCTCGACCTCGACCATCTAGGTGTATGTCTCCCGTAATTGACAAGAAACTTCGTTGAATCGAATGAAAAGTACGTCGCAAAACTTGTAAAAAAATTGTACAAAGCTTTGAAACTCGAGAAAAAAATGAAACCAATTATTTTGAATCTGACAGCATACACGATAATCGTCCCAATTTCGTTAACGCGATATACGGCCGTTAATGTCATGATCAAAATCGTCCGAGCGAAAACTGCATCGTACACAGGGGACGTACGAAACGTACTTTTTTCCACTTAATTTGTGGTCCAGCTAAGATAATAATAACAGCGAGGCTACATTTTGCCGAGCGCGGACTACAGCACAATGTATTTACACGCTCGACTGCAAAGCTCGTGGGAAATGCGTGTGTCAACATAATTTATGTACCTGTCGTACATGATAGACGAGTTGGTGGAAATTCGGTGCAGCCTCGGTGAATTGGGACTGCGTGTATTCCTTGTAGGCTTTTAAGGTGGATTATTTCTGCGTACTCGTGTCCACTTTTATGACGGACAGAAAGAAAGGGCGACATCACAGTTTTATCAACAACCAAATATTTCGTTTGAATAAACCATGCAGAAATTCGTCACAGTCCATTTTTCGGTCAAAGGTTTCGAGTCGAAGGCATCGTGGGAATGCAACGGAAGTCAATTCTTTTTAATTGCTCGAAAGTCTTTTTTCTCGCCGATTCAGACTACAAAAATCTTTCGAACGTTTTCGCGTATTTTATTAGAGATCTACGATCGTAAATTGCAAAAAAGAGCCCTGGACAATGAGAACAATGAAGGAATAAAAAAATGAGGAACAAAAAAAAATATTGCATTCCAACGATGCTTGCTTCAACGTCATAGCACAAGGAAGAGTACAAGGACATACGGATATAACACTAGTTGAATTCGTGGCTGGAAGATCCTTTCTGATCGTTGGGGGAAGGAGAACTTCCTGGAGGTGACATTTTACGCAATCGACGAAAGTGCAAGTTTGGTACCAGCGCAGTACAATAATCAAATGGTTCCAAGTTCAAATGTCATCAGCACGAGCTGAATGCTGAATGCAAGAATGCGGCGACCGATGCTCAATTTTTTTTTACATTGAACAATGCACGGTGAAAAACGCGGCCTCAAATTCTAACACTGCTTGCCAGAATTCTAATATTCAGTGCTAGAAAAGTATAGCAGTTTACCGCCAGTTCGGAATTCTAAGACTTGTTTTAGAAGTGTAAAAATGATTCTCACACTGTATAGTAAAAAGTATGCGTGCATATTACATTTGAAACTATTCTCGCATAGGCGCGAGCCCTATATGCTATATTTTCATATGGATTTTACTATACGTATAGCATCAATCTTCGTGTATGTATAGATTTTACTATATGCATAACATAAATCTTCGGCGTATAGCGAAAAATATTACGAAATTATTAGTAAAATGTGACTCTTTATACCATACTTTTTGTAGAATACTGGAAATTAAAGGTTCCAATCACGTGGGCAAAATATTTTTTTGAATTCTACAAAAAATCACAATATGCCGAATAAAATGTATTATTTGTATTAGTTTACATGACATATCGTAGGCTAAAATTTAAATTTCTTCATTATTATTATACCGTAATTACAATTTTTATCTTCCATTCAATACTTTTTGATATTTAATGATATTTTTTTTAGAAGTATAGTATTAATTTAAAACTTCGAGGCCTTTGTTTTCTCCGTGTGGGGGCCGGGTTGAAATGCCGAACTTTGAATGCTCTGACGGTTTAAAATTCCGAATTTTGATGTTCCAAAATTTAAGATGGGGCCGCGTTGAAATTCCGAACTTTGAATGGTCAGAACGCTCAAAACTCCGAAAGAATAGTACCCCGAAATATCAAAACTCCGAAAGAATTTTACACGAGAGACCAAAACTCCGAAAGAATTTTACACGAGAGACCAAAACTCCGAAAATCTTAACACCGTCAAAATAATTCGGCTATGGAAGTTTTAAAAGTTTCAAAATTTGCAATAAATTTGCAATAAAAATGCAATAAAGAATTATTTCAACAATTTTTTTTTATTAAGAAGTGATTTTGCGTCAATTTTGAAATTTGTCTAGACAACATTATACGTTCTACATTATTTACAGTCAACTGTGTAGACTTTCGCTGGCATGATCTTGTCATGAAGGCCGGGTTGAAATTCCGAACTTTGATTGCGCCGACGGTTTAAAATTCCTTATTTTAATGTTCCGAAATTACAAGGTTCGTCAAGATTACGCCAGCGAAAGTCTACACAGTTGACTGTAAATGATGCAGAACGTATGACATTGTCGAGACAAATTTCAAAATTGACGTAAAATCACTTCTCAATAAATAAAAATTCTGGAAATAATTCGTCGATTTATTAAAAATTGTGAGACTTTTATAACTTCCATTGCCGAATCATTTTGACGGTGTTCAGATTTTCGGAGTTTTGGTCTTTCGTGTAGAATTCGGAGTTTTGAGCGTTCTGATCATTCAACGTTCGGAATTTCAACCCGGCCCCGTTCAGATTCTCGGAGTTTTGGTCTTTCAGGTAAAATTATTTCCGAGTTTTGACCATTCCGATCATTCAAAGTTCGGAATTTCAACCCAGCCCCACACAATGTACTAATTAATCAAAAAAGTATAAATATATATCCACATAAATGCTTAGGTCCAATATGGAATACAAGTAGTTTCGAAATCATATAGTCTTCATATCAAGAAGACGAAATCATATGCCGGACCATACATTCCAAATTTCACGTTTCTGTCTTCAGCGGTTTAGGCTGTGCATTGTTTACATGTCAGTCAGTCGCAGAACTGTTTTACATGTATAGATATACACATGGGGCAAGGTAATTTCAAAGTAATCTTTGAAATTACAAAGACTGAGGACCATCCTCAAAACCATCATATACTCAGACAGCAAACATCACGTAGTTGTAACGGGTCCAAATATCCTTTTCCCACATACCTAAGTACAATAGCTTCCGAAAGCCCACCCGATGCTGACGATGATATCCTCGAACATTCTTGCCGTCTGCGCCATGTACATTCCATATCGCCAAGTACGTGTTCTCGTGTATTAGCACAGCAGGCCCAACTCTACCTCCTCGTCTCGTTAAACGACACTTTCTGGAGGATAACCGCCCCTTACAACGCAAACACGTATACGATCTCGTGTACACGTTGAACTGCGCTTGGATTCGAAGACGCTATCACATGCATCTATTATGGTAATGAGAAATGGAGATATGGACACGTAGGATGGGAAACATACGAAGAACCGCGAGATATACCTTGCTGAATAAGGATCACGATTGGGGGTGCCACTGGCACGTTCGCAAACGCCCGCAGGACGGACCCTTGCCAGATTCACGGTATGCTGAAGATTTCCGCCAGCGTAGGCGGGGAGAGAGAATCAAATTCGCCACCTTCCTACTATACCTTGCTTTCGCCCCGCGCTTGTGCAAATGTTGTGATTGCGCAAGAGGGCTGCTTTGAACAAGCGCGAGGCCGAGAATTTACCCAGGGATCTTCTTCATGGCGTCACGGAGGCCATCTGCATTGAATGCGCATGATGAAAGATGGTAGAGTGAATCTAAGAGATATTGGCAGTGCTATCATATGGCGACTGGCACAATTGGATTATGATTGGCTCATCGATAAATTGTGCTGATTATGAGACTGCTACGGGTGTTGCTTGAAAACAGCTTAGACTATATTCCCATTGTGGAATCATCTTGTTTCGCGTCCCTCATGTAAGCGGTCTGTTGAGTAGTCCAGCCCAGTGTAGGAGACATTCGATTGGCATTTGGTGATAGACCGTACCCATTAACGTTGTTATGGGGTTTCGCTGTCGGGGGTGAAGTACGAGGGGAGCGCCCTATGCTTATGCACGGAGCCGATTGACTGTTACCAACTGTTAGCTTTCAAATAACCGTCATATTGAACGTGCGTTTTCGGACTGTTTTTCTACATCTATTTGTAAAAATATGCATTTTTGAACATTTAGTGATTACATTAAGGGGTAAGGCCACAGTAGAATTTACAAAAAATCGATTTTTTTTCTCGCTGAAACGGTAATTTATCATCATAAGAATAAGTTACTATTCGATTTATAGCAAGAACATTTTTTTTCACCGGCTTTGAGCGTATAACGTAAGCCCACCTCTGGCACGGCTATATAGTACCTAAAACTTTGAACGCGTTTTTCTCGAAACAGCTTTTTTCCAATTGGCGTGACAAATAACTTTAACGATTTTCACTCGATTTACTTCAAATTTAAAAGTTATGTTTCTAATTGCATTTCGCAGAGAAGCACGCACGGAATTTCTGATTATCGAAAACTTTTCATTTTGTGAGCAGTTTCATACGAAAATTTTCACTGAAAATTCAATCAAATACCTACAACTTTTATATAAAAAAAAATATTTTTTAACTTCCGTACGTACTTCTCTAGGTATTCTAATGTAGATTGACGAGAATTTTTGTTTTTTCTTCTAGGTTAAAAATTGTGGATGCTGACTGTAGTACCACGAAGTGGCTAAAAAAAGATAACAAAAGAAAATATTAGTAGTCGACCATTTTGTACATCGCAAAAAAAAATACATTTTTTCTAGCAGCTTGATATTCATACTAAAAAGATGTGTAATTAATTTTATGAGTGAATCACTTTTTAATACAAAAAAAAATGTTAAATTCGCACATGATTTTATACCCGTTACTGTGGCCTACCCCCTTAAGGGGAGATATACACCTAGAAGCCGGAAAAGGTCATTTTTGTGAATTGTTCCAAGGAAAACTATTTGAAATTTCGGATTGGGGTTTTAATTATCTAAAAGTATATACATTCAAAAATATGTTTAATTTTCTTTATTTAAAAATATCAAAAATATACAAGGATATTGTATGATCCTTGGAGCGTCATAAGACAATCTGCGTATACGGTACTCACTGGCGTTTCTTCAAAAATCATCTGAAAAAAAACCAAAAAGATTATTAAATTCGATACCATAATCTAGTACTTGTCATAGCCGATTTTGAAAATATCAATTTATGACGAAATAGCGGACGTTTGAACATAAATAGTGATTTTTGAGCCAAAAATTAGTTATTATTTTGCCTATAAAACAAAAGCTAAGTAACGGAAAAAATCCTATGACAAGTAATAGATAATGGAGTATAGAATAACCACAAAAAACCTCAAGGCAATCGGTTCATTGGTTTTCGAGAAATTTTGGGTACCGATTTGAAAAACGTGGTTTTGAGAAAAACGCGTTTGAAAATTTGGAAATGAATAAATCATGAAATTCTTCAACTTACATAGAATCATCGATACCAGGCCCATAGCGTAGGTCTTCTGCGGTCGACGGAATGTTCATAGCTTCTAAGTCCTCGACCTCGACCATCTCGGTGTATATCTCCCCTTAAGTGTTTTCATTACTTTGTATAATTATTTTCTATAACTTTTTCTTGCTCAATTAACGCGAAACGAATTGGCAACGTCGTAAATCGTGGTATATCATAATGCCCAAGTTTGCAGAAGTGTCGCGAAGTTAGAGACACATGCGCCTCGTTCATAACCTCAATATCGGCCCAAGGAGCTGTCAAAAATGAATATCGGTGTAAGTAAAAAAAATCCGCTGGAAAGAAAGAGTGTGTACTAAAGCTGTCTATAATCTCGAAGTGATCAAAAACTTTAATATTTTTCCGATATTCTAAAAAAAATTATGTATGAAAATATATCCGCGTTATTTTGTCTTTGCCTAGAAATGTCTAGAAATGTATCATTTCTGAACATAATTATCAAATTAATATTAAGTAATTATTACTAATTAAGAAAATAAGTACCAATAATATTCGTTGTTAATTATCCTGACCAAGTAGTTTGAGGTTCCCGGGCATAATTACCAAATACCGATAAGATAGGTAGCATTTGTGCCGTCTACGACGTTGCCATGATTTCACAGTCTAATATTTAGTGTGCTTGATTTTATCACAAATTCGCTATCAAGAACATTAATAATTTTATAACGGTACTGTGAATCCTCATTTTTACGGTACCAAGGGTTAGTTTGATATTTAGTCGAACCGTACCGATTTTTTTTAGCTCCATGGTAACATCCACTTAGCAGATATTAACAATGTACTGAAAAATGATCGGGAGTTTTCTATAAGCGTAACGTAATTAGCCCACGAAATCCGTCGAGTTGCCGACTTTTTTCTAAAAAAACGCTACTGTGGATCGTATTCAAATTGCCCAGGATGATCAACCAAGAGGTTATAAAGGTCCAGAAAAAAATTCAACTCGGTGGCAACATGTTGGCTTAACCCCATACAACCTTAAATGGAGCGAAGTGTAACTGGCAGCATTGCAGTTGGCAAACGAATGCGCGAATTAGTGCACGAGAGTTGCATCTTCAGCGAAACGTAGTCTCCATCCCCTTTCGAGAATGCCACTGCATTCCCTCTTCCCGACACATTCGACATATACAACAAAGATCCCAAGAACAATGAATCCGTCGGAAATCCTGATGACGCGATGTTGTCATTGCTTTGGAAGAGGGAAAGGCAGAGTTGCGATCAGAGGCCATCATTTTAAAGCGATGACGAAGAATCCTCGATATTTTCAAACTTCTACTATTCTTTCCAAGTTTGTACGATTCATATGGTTAACATTAACGTTTGTCCAGTATGATTTGTTAGACCTTATGAAAAGTAAACTATTCGACAAAAATTATGGTAATATTTACTTATAGGGAAGACGTAAATCATTTGTAGCTGAAGCAACCACGGCTTAGTTAGCAGTTTTAAGAACTACGCGTCTCTTGCACGCTATTACATAGTATGTTTGTTGCATCGCAAAAATAGGATAACAGTTCAACACTGCTTCTTGTGCTTCACCTTCTGTTCTTCTAGGGTACACAATACTATAAATTTAGCAGGTCGTATCATATAATATGGGACAAATCACCATATTATATTTATTATTAATTATTTTTTATAATTGTTTATTATTATTATTTATTATTCATTCATCACCATATTATACTTTTATTGTTATTTATTATTTATTTATTATTATTATTTATTATTTATTCATCAGCATATTATATTTATTAGTCGGATAATAGTACAGGAGATCAGAGACTGACCATCATAATGGAAAATCACAGACGTCGACCCCTCCATTGCGTATTTCATTTTACGTTGCACTGATGCCTTGAACCAACACTTAAACAACGCACCAAATACGCATACAGCAGGTCCTATTTTACGATGTGCTACAAATCACTATAAACATCATTGAAAATCGCAAGCAACATTTCGAATAAATCTATATGTATTTCAGTCCTGTTCACTCAATATAAGGATCTTGAGGAAGTATCGGGATGTTGAATAAGTTCTCGCAGTCTTTTCGTGAAGATCAAGGCTTCTTTTTTAAAAATCGTTCCTAATGCTGTCAAACGTTTCGAAACTGTTGTGCGATCAACTCCTAATGATTCTGCAAGTTCAGCTAACGTCTGACATGAGGTATGAATCAATGCCTCCGATTCATTGCTCTTTCTGAAGCGTCTAAACCACCCCCGCATGTTGTTTCCGACAGAGCATGGTCACCGTACTTCTCAACACGAATTCCGTGTGCTTCAACCCAGATTTTTTTTTGGATAAAGCAGTGCCATAAAATTTCCCGCAAATACTCTTTTCGGCGTGAAATTTCATATGTGCAATAGTATGAAAAAAAAAGTTGTTTACTCTTCGGCGAAATGACATACACTGAATTTCAAGCTTGCTCATAGTACTCCTTTTAGATGCGTTACCATCTTAAACTGCGCGAACCCACTTCTAGTAATGCCATTTATCGAAAAAAACAGCGAGAACTTATTCAATGTCATACAAAAATTTCACTAGGATCAGGGAATATCCATTTTATGAAAACCTACCATATTTCATACCATTCACCAATAAACGTATGCTTGTAAAATTGGTGGTTGCGGTTAACATACGTGCATAATTCATGCAACTGTTAAAATGTCAGTATTTTGGCAGTAACTATGGGTATGAAGTATTATCCCCTTGGAAAAATATATCACATTATCCCTTAAAGTAATATACAGGGTGTCCCTCTTATCTCTGCCACCCGAAACAACTCGGTGATTATCGACGTCACAAAAAAATGTCCCAGACAAAAGTTGCACCTCCACTTTTTTAAATGGAATGGTACATTTCCCAACCATCTTGTGGGGCACCTCAAGCTGCATAAAAAACATTCGGACGTCAAAGTCGTTCAAGGTCATTCAATGTCAGTATCGATTATACAAGTCTAAATATCTCGGATAACTACCAAATATTTGGTAGTGATCCGAGATATTTAGATTTGTATTTCATTTTAATAAGTGACCTTGAATCACCTTGAACGACTTTGAGCCCCTAATGTTTTTTATGCAGCTTGACGTGCTCCACAAGATGGTTGAAAAAGAAATGTACCATTGCATTTAAAAAAGTGGATGTGGCCTTCACTGTGCGCCAGCGCCTCCACCGAAAACGACATGGTCGCATTTGATGGCCCCCTTCGTACAACTTTTGTCGAACATTTTTTTGTGACGTCGATAATTACCGAGTTATTTCGGGTGGCAGAGATAAGAGGGACACCCTGTACAATATTATCCCTCAGAGATAATATAGATAATACAGGTAATGTAATATACCCTAAAGGGAAATATATAATATTACCCCTTAGAGAAATATAAAGTATTATTCCTCCATTAGAGAAATACAAAATATAGTGAAAATATGGTTGAAATATAGTGAAAAAAACACCTATTTCAAATATATTCACTATTTTTCACTATATTTTTCACTACATTTACAAATATATTCACTATATTTCAAAATATAGTGAAAAAAACACCATGCATTTCTCTCATTGTGTCATCACCTCGATAAAATTCCTTCACAGTCGACAGTGGCGAACGCGCGGTCGTTGTTCAGCTCCGTTGATCTCCGCAAGAGGCGGGAGGGCCTGAGTACCTGATAATAGTGCGATGATAGGTGCGGTCTAAAAGTGAAAGGGACAGGGTCGTAAAAGCTCGCGAGGGTACGCGCCGGAACTTTGAGAATAAAAGTACATTTTTTTCTCAGCTCCCCCCCCCCCTTCGCTTTTCACCATCACAGGCGTCACGCTGTTTCAGCATACGCTGCATCCTGCCGGAATTTCGTCCACAAGCTACCCCGTTATTTTTCCGCTGGTAAACGCGTCGCCACACGCGACGAGAGCCCACTCTCGGAGGCTTAAAAGCAATAATGAATAATTAGTCAGCGTAAAAACACACTTTTGCTCATTTTTCGTGAATTTTTTACTTGTTTCCCGTTTTTTTTTTTCGAATGGTCAACCCATACCGAGCAAGTTGCCGATAATTTCCCGTCTGTTCCGGCGGGGGTTACCTGAGTGTTGGTGAACGCGCGCGCGCAGGGGCGATTGTGTAACGCAGGCGCGCCGCTCACCCCCCTGGCAGTTGCTGCTCGTTCTCCGGCAGCAGCAGCTTCGAGCAGCGCGACTGGCGGGGCTGATGGGCAACGGGATGAGGTTGGTCTATGTGACGAGCCGGAGTGCCAGTTCTGTCTCGCCCTCACCCCGAGCTTACCGGAAATTTTCGGTACCGTTCCGCGCTTACTCCCCAGTGGCGGGAAACTTTGCCCCCTTCCCCCTCTCCTTGCCATACCGTTAAAAGTCCTCACCGACGCGGTCCTTAACGCGATCGTTTTTTTATTCTTTTGCGTCTCGCGGTGTTCCTCGCTCGTTGCCGAGCTATACGCGATTGAAATAGCACGCGCGTTTGTTATCGCAGTGCCACGAAACTTGTGCCACGTTTCGCCAAAAGTGTATCAATCGAAGCATCATCTTCGAGCTTCCGTGTGATCAGGGAATACTCGCTAGATCGCGAAGGGAGACGGGAGTGATAAACAAATAGTAACAACGACAAGACGCGAAACATCGAATAAATCTCGTATCAATGATAACCAATGCTGCAAAGTCGTCGACCATAAGTAAGAACGATAACGATAAACACGACAGGTGGAAAGTTCGATAACGTTACTGTGATATCTGAGCTTTAATTATTTAAAAAAAGACGGTGCGAGGCTGTTTTATTTTACTTTTTGTTTATGGATTGTAACATTACGAGGAATGTCGTGTGGTGTAAGGGAATTGGGTATATATTTATAGACGATGGGGTTGAAGCTTGCACCATTGGAATACAACGGAAGCTCTTTTTTATTTCCTTATTTTTGTTATTATTCGAAAGATTCGTTTGTACTTTCGTATCGTCCATCTATAAATGAGAGTCTTGAAAAATTGTCGAGGCACTTTTGGAGGCAAAATCCACCGGGCGAAATTAAGGGAATTCAGAAATACTAGTTTTCGTTGCATTCAGACGATGGAAACTTCATCGTCGTATACTAAAAATACATTATTTTGAGAATTCGCGGAAAATTAGGAAAGGAAATTCTACATACATATATATATATATATATGTACATGCAAGGAATACAATTTCCATACAAACTCGATTCACCCCCTTAAGAGTCGATTTTCGGAAATCCTTCATAAGTACACCTCTATATCTTCTAAGGAACACATCTTCCAAATTTCATGTTTCTTAAGCGGTTAGGTAATGCGTTGTCTATGTCAGTCATTCATTCAGTCAATCAGTCAGTCAGTCACGAAATTGTTTTATATGTATATATGTATGCATATTTTATGTGTATATATGTATACAATACATTTTTATATGTATACATATACATGCAACGAATACAATTTCCATAAAAAACCCTTACACCCCATTTCACCCCCTTAAGAGTTGATTTCCGAAAATCCTTTAAAAGTACACCTCTATATCTTCTAAGGAACATAACTTCCAAATTTCATATTTCTTAAGCGGTTAGGTCGTGCGTTGTCTATATGTCAGTCAGTCATCCATTCAGTCAATTAGTCAATCAGTTACGGAACTGTTTTATATATATATATATATATATATATATATATGTATATGTATATACAAAACATATGTGTAAAATACAGATAATTTTGTTTTACGAATTGGTACCACGGCAAAAGTAATTTCGCCAAAGTTGAAAAAAATATGTGAACTCAATAAGGTAACATTTATGGATCACAAAGAACTTTCATTTTTTTTTTCAATCGGACGTTTGCGGTATGAAAAGAGGTGGAAAGATTGAAACCTTTCTCGATTATTACACTTCGAAGTTTGTTTCTCTCTCTCTCTCTCTCTCTCTCTCTCTCTCTCTCTCTTTCTGTCTCTCTCCGCATGGGTAACAGCACCAGGAGTTAATCTCATGAGTGCTTGTTCCGCGACGTACGAGTGCCAACAGAGATCGATTGACTCTTTGGCCAAACGTTTCAGAATCTTCTATGTCCAACCTCTTGCCCTTTCCATCCCTTCGATCCTGTCTGATGGTTACCGGAAATCCGTGCACCAGCTACGAATCGGGAATCGGGACGTATTATTGGCACACGTTCGCGCGGATTTTCACGTAGCTTTAGACGGTCTCACGTATAAACAGTATATATATATATGTGTGTATATATATACGTGTATGAGATTTTTGCGCGATAAATGAGACGCGTTCGGTACATTAATACATATATAGCTGTTATATGCGGTTGTGCAATGTTTTCTTCGCGTGAATTGAATTTTCCAACAGCGTGCTCGAACCCCTTCCGAATTGCTCGTTCTCACGAGCAATCGGTAAAATTCCAGTTTGTGGTCCCGACAATTTCCAAAGTTAGTCGATGATGGAAGAGGTTTGAAATTTCACGCTGAACGAAATATCATCGGGATAAAATCAACTCGGTAGTGCTTAAAAACCATTTACGTAATATTCACAATTTTCTCTTTCGATGACGAGCGCCGATAGATGAGACGATATGTTGAGTTGAAAGCGATACGTAAATGGGTCGAATAGGCGCAAAAAAGGTGTCGACTAGGAAAACAAGATCCTGGATCACTATCATCGCCCACAGATGGTATATATACATATACACCATAGTAAACATTTGTTGAACGAAATGCAGCACATCCCCTGGGTAAATACACATGCTCGTCCATTTCATTTGGCATATATCGGGTCACGAACTTATCATTTATGCAATTATCATTTGTTCGATACATCGAAACGTGGGAAATTTGACCCTCGCAACACAAATGTCACGTGAATCAAGAGCAAAGTTTGCTCCACAACATCCACATGAGCCTGTATACGGTGATTCGTGCTTTTCATGTTACTTCCGACTGTTTTCACAAAACAAGAGGTTGTCCATGTGATAAGTGTTCCTCGTGGTGGTCAGATTTTTCTAAGTATATATAGATCGTTAGGGTAAAAAGGGAGAAAGGGAAGGGGGTAGGTGAGAGGCAGCGATGGTAACGTACCCAACCAGGATTTGACAGTTTCATTTCCCTTGATGTGATGTGGTAGGGTATCTAGGTGATACGTTGTCGAAAAGTGCACAGCAGAGATCAATCGTTAACAGCCATCAGTAGGTAGAACGCTAGACGGTGAAAACTGATCAGCCCCATCAACGTGTGTGCCATTGAGGGATGGTAAGATGTAATGCCCTGGAAATTGAGAGAATGTGAGTGAGGGCGGGCAGGAAGAGAGAAAGATGAAGGCAGAACTTGAGAAGAAAGGTGTAAATCAACATCAGAGCAAACCTACGATTCCAATCCGTGGCTGCGTGTGTATCTTGAGCTTTCCGAACCCGCAATTTCCTTACTAGGAATTCAAAGTTCCCATCTCCTGTTCCACGCTCCATCCACTGAGGGATAAATCCGACTAGTCTCTCGCGTATTGATTGGCACTCCACGGACAACTATCCTCGAGTCGTCAGGAGAGAGATTAATAAATTTAAATCATTCAAGTGGTGTGATAATCATTGAGATGACTGGTTGTGCGGGAACAAAGTGTCGTCATTTGCAAACATTCGCAATGATAAGAGAACTCGTTCGGGGGTGAAATCTGCCTTCGAAATGGTGCGGTCAAGTTTCAATTGTTACAATGAAAATTGTTACTCCGAATTTGGATTTCAATTGTCAATTGTAGGAAATTGCAGTTTGTTCGAGATGAAATGTGATACGGATGCCAGAACATAAGAAATTAAAGTCGAAGGGGTTCGAACATTTAGTGTACCATGTTTATCGAAGTGACGGTTAAGTAATTTTATATATATGTGTGTGGGGGGGGGGGGGGGTCGTTGAAAAATAAGTTTCAAACCCCCATCTATTTTATGTATCTGGAAGTGATTTTAAACTCCGAAGTCACATCATGTTGAGCACAGGGACAGTAAGCTACTACAACGAGGGTCTTCAAAGTCGGAATATAATATATATATATATATATATATATATATATATATATATATATATATATATATAAATAGTCACAGGGTGGGCACGTAAAAAGGAAAGGACCCCACGATGGAACTATGGAGAAACCCTCCATAACTCAACAACCCAACAATTTGAAAACAGTTGACTTTAATAAATAACAGCAGGTTTTAATAAATAACAAAACGAGTGCTGCTAAGTTTGAAACAAATTTAATCAGAGGGCTAGTTATGAAGCAATAAAGAGGGTGTGACAGACATGTTACATTGTTTCGTAACATTCCTTTATGATGTTAGAATGCTTCGAAGCAATCATTTCACTTGTTGCAACACAAAGCCACGCCACATTTTTCACACACCGTTTTTCGTTTTGATATTTTAATCGACTTTCGCAAATTATGCGAACACTTGAATCCAGCAATCTTGCGATAAGTGTACTTCGGACAAATTTATATCCAACTAACGCCATCCACTTTGCATGAGTTGCACTAAAAAACCATAGAACGGTTTGTAGCCGTCGTGTGCCATTGATTTAAAAAATGATTAATATGAGATTTTGTGAGGACTTGGATGGTTTGTTGCAGAACTGTCACACGGTGAGAAAAAGGGTTTAAATATGAAATATACATATGTTACAGCTAAAACTCGTTTTCAGTTTAACCGCGTTTCCCCTAGTTAAAACAAGTTCTCACTAAACGCCTTCTACACAGCTAGTTTTTGCCTGGTAGAAACTAGACCTTACTGATAAACAATTTCGAACGTTCGTCACAACTCGTACGAGACCCAAACAAACCCAAACAGTTTCATCTGATTCATTTTGTTGGAACTTGTTTTCCCTCCTTAACACTAGCGTTAACCTATATTCAAATTTGTTTATCAGTAAATTCTAGTTTCCACTAATCAAAACTAGTTTTAGCAAAGGCCTTCAGTCAGAACTAGTTTTCACCAGGCAAAACGTGTTTAAACTGAAAACGGGTTACAACCGCAACATAAATATATATACGTATAATACCATTCACAGTTTTATCAAATCTATGCAAATGCCCAGCCTGTCTTTCTTTGGCAACGTTTCTCTTAATTCCGTCCAGAATTTTCAGTTATCATAATCGTATGGTAATTTTCGTCAGATAATTGTGTCGCTTCAGTGATTTATTGGCGAACTATCTTGTAATTTGTTCGCACATTGGATACTAATTCGTATCGGATCGTTGAGGGTTGGGGGTGAAGGAGCGCTTTCCGAATGGGGATCGAGGCTAGCAATAGCGAGTCGAAAGATCTCGCACAATCTTCGGGAGTTTCTACGTTATTTCAAGCACGAACCTCGTACTAGACGGAGTCGATATGGACGTGTGGCTCTGTACGTGTGTGTATACACGCGCGCGCACCCGTTTGGGGAATCCTCGGGAGTGACATAAACTTGTCGTTTTACGGTTTCGCTCGACGCCCCACTCGAGGATTTTGAATAAATTAGCATTTAACATCCTCACACGTGGACCCCCCCGTACGAAATGAAAAAGCGGCTAACCTCGCGTAAATTCGACCGCGAAGTAGAAACGTCTTACATACTACCGATCTTCGCGCATTGAATTCTCTCACTCTCCCTTGCTCGTTTCATTGAGAGGCGGCGAATATTTTCATGATTCTCTGGTATATATATATATATATATATATATATATATACCAGAGAATCATGAAAACATTCGCCGCCCCTCGATGAAACACCCTGTATATATATATATATATATATATATATATATATATATATATAGAGGGTGTCCCTCTTATCTCTGCCACCCGAAATGACTCGGTAATTATCGACGTCACAAAAAATATTCCAGACAAAAGTTGTACGGTGTGAATGGGGCCATCGACTGTGCCCAATTTTTTTTTTATTTCCCCCAATTAAATTTTTTTCAACCATCTTGTAGAGCACCTCAAGCCGCATAAAAAAGAACATTAGGGGGTCAAAGTCATTCAAGGTCATTCAAGGTCAGTATCGATGATACAAATCTAAATATCTCGGATCAATAAATATCTTTATCTTTAGATTTGTATCTGAATATCTTTTGTATATTTGTATATTTGTATCTAAATATCTTTTGATAAATTTGTATCTATCTTTAGATTTGTATTAAATTTTCATTCGTGACCTTCAATGACCTTGACGGACTTTGACCCCCTATGTTTTTTATGCGGCTTAAGGTGCTCCACAAGATGCTTGAAAAAAATGTACCACTCCATTTAAAAAAGTGGAGGTGACTTTCACGGTGCGTCAGCGCCTCCAGCGAAATAAAAACAATTGGTCGCATTTGATGGCCTCGTTTACGCCGTACAACTTTTGTCTGTAACATTTTTTTGTGATGTCGATAATTACCGAGTTATTTCGGGTGGCAGAGATAAGAGGGACACCCTGTATACGGTGTGTGAGTGTGCGTGGGTGGATGTGTGTACAGGGTGTCCTGTTATAAATGGATAATCCAGCAACTGTCGATAGGTCAGATCATGTTCTACTATACACTGGAATTTCAGTTTAGTAAAAGTCTCACGGTTTTCGAGATTTTGGGCTTTGTGTTATTTTTTGAAAAAATATGATCTGCTTTTGATTTTAAATTAACTAAAGAAACTTAAAGAACTTAAAGAAACGACATTAACTAGGCATCCTTTAAAAGTAATTGGCACAATATGCGTAGTACTTTTTTTTACACCGCAGGCTACCAAAGTCAGATCATCGGATTGGTTTGTATGAAAATTCTGCATAAGATCTTTTTTCATACAGTTTCCTTACCATTGAAAGATAAAAAAGACTTGTCTAGGTAAAACAAATGACCAAGGGTATTAAAAAAAAAATGGGTCAAAAAGTTATCGTTTGTAGAAATGGCGTACGAAAAACCAAGAGCAGATGATTTTTATTTCGAAAATCGTGTGACTTTTACTGAACCGAAATTCCAGCATATGAAAGGACATGATCTGACCTATCGACAGTTGCAGGATTATCCGTTCATGACAGGACACCCTGTATATATATATATATATATATATATATATATATATATATATATATATATATATATATACCAGAAAATCATGAAAATATTATGCATACATATATACGTGTATATATGTAAAAGCTTACGAGAATCCCATGATCTCATTGAGATGGAAATTATTTTTCCGGCTCCCTCTGCCCCACGAAAATCACCCCCGTTTTCCCATCGTCCCGAGAATTATCCTCGGCACTTTAGTACATATCAAAAACCGTTAACGTAAATTGAAACATCACTGAATAAGATATTCGATATCTACGCCCGACGGTTGCTCCCCCGCTACACGCCATATAAATCTTGTCGTATCTCGTCGCGACCCCACTGCAAAACCGTTTAGTGCTATCTGCAAGGGCGAAGAGAATTTTCAAATTAGTCTTCAGTGAAAGTTATTAAGCATTATACTAAGCTAACGAGACCGGCAAGATACCGCATTAATTGGGCTTATAAATTGTGAACGAGTGTGCAATTTCGGCTTTGAGAAGAAAAAGAATCCGTCGACCTAAGATCCTCCACAAAAGGAAACACCGAAAATTCCAAGCCCCTTGTTTATTGCATCTGTTCTTTTTTGTCCGTGAAAGACTACCATAGACCCAAAGTATGAATAAAGACAGGGATGCAGGAGGATATGAAGTTTCACGATGTTTATGTTGTTTCGCCTAAAAGCCCGAGGCTTTTGCAGGGTGTGCGTCTCTCGACCGTTGCTAAATTCTCCTCGAGACAGGGATCGAACCACTCCGGGATGAAACAACCGAGTCTTCGCGATACATAACCTCAAATTAAAAATCAGATAAATAATGGCACTAAATTCTCGTGAATACCGACGACACGAGGGCATTATGAAAATGCACGAAAAATAAAATGCTCCGGTGCACTTTGTTTTTCATCACAAAATGATGGTGCATGTTATTTTTTTGGGTATGATGCTCCTGGAAAATGTAGCCCAAGAATATTTTCATGTCCTCGAAGCACAACGAATCTCGATATAAGCTGAAATTTAACGCTAAGAATGATCCTCCGAGGATGCTGCTGAAATATTTTCTTCTCATATGAGCTTAGCCCCGTAATACATTCCGGAAAATACGTACCGAAGGTGCAACCACTGTTGTTGCGATGAAGGGAGAACAAAAATGAAGGCAGGGTGAGAGAAGAAGAGGACAAGAAGGAAAAAGCATGAAAATTCCATGCGGAATAAAAGAAAGAAAAATAGATACCGTAAGTATAACAGGTTATACGTAAACTAACTACGTGATTCAATAACTCACGCGATCTCTCTTTTCACTTACGCATAGGTGTATACGTATATATGTATGAATATTCCGACTCATTTCTCTTCTCTCTCTCTCTCTCTCTCTCTCTCTCTCTCTCCCCCTCTTTCTCTCTCTCCCCCCTCTCTATTTCTTCCCGTTCTCCGCATCCCTCGCAATTTATATCGTGGTCAGAGCAGGAGAGAAATAGTCACGTTTTCCCGGACCCCAGTTCTCGTATCCACTTTATTCTCTCCATCTCTCTGGCTATGCTGCCCCACACCACGTGGGCAATCCTTCCACCAGGTTATACCTGCATACGCACGACTGCATGCGTACGTGTGCGTAGGAGAAAAAAAACTACCCTCAGCCGTGAATACACTCGTTGCATTACTGAAACGGTGATGGCCGAACGTTTTGCCCAGGAAAATCGACCTCTGCAGCCTCTCGGGTGATACTTGTTTCCCCTCTTTGCCTACCTGCATATATTTTCTCACTTCCTTTCCTTTGAGTCTTTTTTCTTTCCAAGTACTGATTCGTCGGATTTTTTTCTCATGATTTAGCTTTTGACTTAGCAAATCGCTCAACGAGCAACCCCATTTCTGGAAAATATCCGCTAGTTTGATATTATCGAGTCCAGGAGAAATCGATTTTATTTACTTTCAATGGGGCGCTTATCAAACTTCGAAGATATATTGAAGTTGACCATATACCAATCACGTACGCTTGGAAAATCCATGCACAACGATCCGCTGGTTCTTTGAGGTATCCGTTCGGCCTCTATTCTATGAAAATTCTTCTAGTGCCCATGTAGGGCAGAGCGGGACTGCTCGCGTAGAAATTTCTTAGGGTTAGCCTGATCAGGATCAGGCCCCGATCGGGGTGTGATACGGGTAACACCTATTACGGACATCCTGATCCAGCCCCGACCAGGCCGGAAGTATCCCCCGGTAAGTAGGCCCCGATAGGTCCCTACCAAGGTTTGCCCTACTACGGCTTTCCATGATAGGGCTATACTAGGCTTTCCCTAATGAGGCCCTACTAGGCTTGCCATGATAGGGCCATACTAGGCTTTGCTTGATTAGGCCATAAATAGGCTTGTCCTATAACTGCCTCAGCAGTCGATAGATGCACGTACTTAACCTCTTATTTTCCACATGGAAACTTCGATTTGACAGCATCGTATGAGGTATGAGGAAAGTTGAGTAATGGAAGTAGGTATGAAGAAGATTGAGTAAATGGAATTGGTTCCATATCACAATCAAATTGCCTTGATAGTGATATGGAAATCATAGAAATGTCAAATAAAATTGCAGTTTACAATCAAATATACAGGGTGTTAGGACGGTCGATGCAAAGCCTTAAGGGGGTGATAGGTCACCTCGTTAGGAACATATCTATCATAGGTAACCTTAGTCCAAAGTCTAAGAATTTCGGTAATCATGGGAAGCATGATTTTTGGAAAATTTCCCAAAATTAGGTACTGTAATGGAAATCCCCGTAAGAAGTAGATGGAAACCGAGCTGAACAAATGCTTTTTCTACGGCCTACCTCCCTTCTATTTTCCGAACCGCTGACAGAGATTCTTTTAATATCTCCGTTGTACAATAATCATCGTGGTACGTGTTGACAGCAAATTCTCATGCAACTACAATACCTCGACAGCTCCACAAAAAAATCCCCCGCAGTATAAGGCAACTCCGCCGCTTTTTTTGGACATATTTCGGTTCAATGCCGCGCTGAATTTCGCTCGCTTTGCCCACCGTTCGAAATTCCGTAACGGTCACTACTGCTCGTCGAAGCTATGAAGGCAATTTTTTTGCTACTCCCACCAGCTCCATTTTGGCTACGCAAAAATTCATTCGTGCTCGGGGATACGCGTTCACAGCGGCGCTGTGATGCATAGCAAAGATCGGCAAGTTATGATGAAAAACAAGAACGGAAACGGCACGCAGTTGCAGACGCAGTGGAAAATACTTTTTGAAGTGCACATTCCGATGCAGCGCGAATTTTCATTCAGAAAAGACAACATTTGTGAGCTACAATGTATCGTTGATGGATACAATGGTAGTTTCCCACTTTATGCAAAACTATCGTGTGTGTGGGTATTTGATAAGCGCGATATCTATGCCCTGGAGCACGTGCACCTTTTGCATATCGCGCATGAACATGTCTGCTGAATTCTCCATGTCCAACGTTTCACTGGTCTTGATTATGCATTAAACGAATCAAAAGTGTTCCATGCATGACACAACCGGATGCACCGTCGCCGCCTCGTTTCTCGAATATTGTACCTTGTTTACGAAAAACAATTTGAATATTGAAAAAAAATACATTCGATCAATAATCTCGACCCTCATACGAGGATCAATCAAAGACTTGTTGTGATGGAAACAGTGGCGTGGCAAGGGCTTTCGGGGCTTAAGGTGGACCGTGAAAATGGTGCCCCAATTTCTACTGGGCCATAACAAATTCCAACACAGGAACTGCCGTGAAATTTGTTAACTAAAATCTGCATTTCGATATAGGCTATGCTAAGAGGATGAAGTTAAGAATGTTAACAAAACTATTTTATATGCTTTCTGACTAGCAAAGTCGTTGATCATACTCTCGAGGTCGATTGAGTCAGTCAGGTCTCGTCCAATGGACAACATCGCCGAATAGTTTATTCTAGAATGACCCATCGTTGACCGTAGATAATTCTTCATGAGTTTCAACTTGGAGACACGTCTCTCGCAAGTCGCGACGCTGATGGCCACGGTAAGGAAAATTTGTAGCATAACAACGATGTTTGGGACTGAATCAGCTAGGCTGAACTCTTGAATAAAGCGCAGAAGCTGTAAGGGCCCTGCCGTCTTCAGTGATTCGAGATGTTCAGGTTTTGGAGAACCTTCAATGAATTTCATCAACCTTGTGCGTTCCAGTAGAAAGTCATCCTTGTCGATTTCATCAGCATCCAGCTTGCTTGAATCGATGCTGATTCGGAGGCCCAAAAGATTTCTTGAACCCAAACAAACCCAAACGAACTTTTGATCATCGTGCTCATGCGTTACCGAATTATTACTCAACCGTCGTTCATTTCAAATGAAACGTTCCTGTAATGTGAGACGATGACGCCACCAACGGCTTTTCCGCGCGGTTTTTCAACTTCGACCATTACTCTATGGCTATTTGAAATTGGAACCATAGATTCAGTTACGAAAATTGCGCTACCTGGCCTTTTTATTAGAATTAACAGTCATTCAGAATGATTCATGGGCAACAATGGTTAATTCACCAAAATATGCGATGAAGCTATCATTTTTTCCCAAAAATATGGTGCCCCCTTATAACGTCGAAATTATCGTCATTGCTAGTTAACGGGGTCGTCTAGTGTGAAAGCCGTTTTTTAATGCTTTTATGGGGATTTTTTTTGACAAACCATTAAAATAAAATAATTTATAAATTATAAATAATTTTTATTAACATTTAAACAAACTTTGTGAATTTTTTGAAATCATTACATAGAATATAGTCGGAGATACACCGCCCAACAGGGACACATATATAAAAAGGGGTGCTCCACTGCTGACATGATTCCGGCCGTTCTGCTTATCTAAAATAAATTAAAAAAAACGCAATCTTAATCGTGAGCCTTGAGACTCTACATGGAACTAAAGTAAAGTTAGAATTCCAAAAAATAATTTTTCGTTTCTTTTTTGTTCTATATAGATGATAAAAAGAAAACGAACAAAGCAATATAAGGTATTTTAGTTCAACTTGTAGTTATATATATACTAAAGATGCTGTATAAATTTGAGCAGAATCAATCAAATAGTTTTTGAGATAGCGTGGCGGCAGTTTAAAAAAATCGTGTTTTGATAAAAACGCGTTTGGAAGTTGTATATAATTCATAATAAAACAAAATGGTCTCACCATCAATCTGCTATGCCTGGACCATACAGTACACCTTCCTCTTCTTCAAAGAAGTCGTGCAAGGCCGTTTTCTCTTTTTTTGATCTGACACACTAGACAACCCCCTTATACGACTTTTGTCAACACCAGCTCTTGTCTTCCTAAACGATTATGGCCCCAAGTCAAGTCTCAACATTTACGAAATCACATGTGAAAAAACGGTATCGCAGTTTCTTCGATCAAATTTTCTTCGTAAACAAATGCCAAGACGATAAATCGTGTTTACTCCTCAAACTGCCGCTCCGGCATGTGTTCCTTACTCAACGTGCGCCATCTTGGCAATTTTTCCAGTCGCTGGTACGAGTATTTCATAAAATGTTGTCTCCCTATCGCCGCACTTGCAGGCGCGCACCGTGGCAAGAATAATGTCCCTATAATCCTAGGGAAGACGTCCTTCCGAAGTATGGAGGTCGAAAACCCGTTGCGGAAAAAAAAGTGGAGAGAATAGAGGAGGAAAAAAAGGGAATGGAATTGACTGGAAAAAAGGGAATGAAATGGGTTCGTAGTACGATACAGAGTAGGACGTGCAGCTAGAGTGCAGCAAGTCCATTGCGAGCGAATAGGAGGAAGAGCCAGATGTATATAGGGCGCATAGAAAGCGGAAACGTGCATGCAAGTTGCGAGGGTTGCTGCTGCTTGAAGCCATCGAGGTTGAGGCCTTAGGGTCAACGTTGCTCTCACTCCGCAGGCTCGTCTGACACGACACCGAGCTGAACCACTGTAAATGGGGTGTTCCTCCCCAACCCACACGGTCTTGGTAGCAATGAAGCACGCTCGTCCAAAGGCACCCTCCACCTATACAACCTCGAAGGCTTTGACAGGACAAACCGCAAAGCGGGTGCTGCTGCAGCATCAGCATGCTTCTTGCCTTACTGCTATTGCTCAACTCGCCAACGATTTGCCATGTGCTACGATGCATCACGGCCATGGGAAATTCCACGTGAAGTGTAAATGCTCGGAGGCCACAAATTTCTACCCCCGTCTAGAATGTACACCGATCGTGTCGCGAATAGTTGTCTAGTTTCGCAGTCAGGACCAGGTGTAAACCTTATGACGATATCGGCAAAAATCGCCATCCCGTTAGGCATTTTATTCACGCCTCGTGCTCGAAAGATTCCCACAAAATATCTTTCTGCCGATGGCGTAATCGTTGCTGATGAAATTAAGTACCGTAAAATGGGGATGACTTTGAACAGGTGTTGGAAGTTTTTTGGAGGTAACTTTTTTTACATTCTAAATTCCAACCCTTTTTGCTCCAATAGAACAATGTGTCCTTCGACTGTCAAGTGTATAAGAACATCAGGTCCCACCACACCCCCACAATTTTATATGTATTTATATTTTTTAAGGTTTCAAAGTAACCTCGAGTGTACCCGAGTCGAAATTTTCGAGTCGCGTTCAACCCACAAACTGAAGGCGAGCAGAAATCGGCGTGAGCGGATTATTGGGTATCTAAAGGAGGGTACAATGTTTGAAAGTCCCGAGTCGAAATTTTCGAGTCGCGTTCAACCCACAAAATGAAGGCGAGCAGAAATCGGCGTGAGCGGATTATTGGGTATCTAAAGGAGGGTACAATGTTTGAAAGTACCATGCGTTAGAGCCTCCGATGAACCTCCGGCATGGCAGAAAGTAGACTTTTTGACTCAAAGGAGGTCAGTGAGGCTCACAATTGAACCTACGGAACCTCAGGTCGGCCTACTTCGAGCGCTCCCGCAGAACCTACTGCCCGCCCTTTCGGCCTACTGTACACTGCTAAACAAAAAAATTAATTTATATAGAATCTATTTAAATAAAATAGGTTTTTTCCTTGTCTCACAGCCTACTACGATCATATTTCTTTCGAAGATATTTATATATATTAATAAAGATGAGATTCAAATTAATCTTTATTTGCTTACAATGTACACTGTAAAGCTAAGTGTACTATATGCATAAAATATTTCATAAATCGAAAATAAAATGAACTCCTTAATTGAGAGCTTTACCACAAGGATTTTTATCGTAATTCGTCATTCCCTGGCCTATAGACATGATTTTTTTCGAAGAAAATATTTGCCCTATATGCGACTTGAACCTAGCCTACCTACTCCTAGCTACGCTCCGCTGCCCCTATGCTACCGAGTGCTTATAACATTTTGGTCGCTGATATGGCATAAGAGGCCAAATGAATACCTCTAACTATTTGTTGTATCACATAAGCTATATCAATTAGTTAATATGATTGTGATAATTAGAGAGTTTCATCGAATAACATGCTATAGATTTTTCAAACACACACACACACACACACACACACACACACACACACACACACACACGCACACACACACACACACACACACACACACACACACACACACACACACACACACACACAGACACACGAACACACACACATATATATATATAAATCCTCTCTCTCCACCTTCTCTACCCCCCGCCCCTTTGATATGAGTGTTGCGATAAAGATGGACCGTTAGTTCAATCAAATAAAAGAATGGTTAACTCTACGAAAATTCTATTTAAGGTAAATTTTAAAAAAATAACTAGATCCATTTAGTGAACTTAACTAAATTGTTTTTTTGAACAGATGAAAATGTTGAACTGATGAAACCGAATCACAGATTTATTAGGATCAAATAAAATATGTAGTTATTGGACGATATTAAATAGATTGATTTTCTATAAATAAACATTTTTGAAATCAATAATTTTAATAATGGAATGCAATAGGGAAAATTTGGTTCTATGAAAAATCTAGTTAATTCAAATAAAAAAGAATCAAATAGACGCGGTTAGTTAATATCATATTTAGCGGAAAAAAATAAAAATATGCTTCATGCATACACGTGGAAATGTTTTTTAAATTTTCGACGTGCTAAAAATGAAAACAAAGAAAAATCAAACATTTCATTTAAAATCGACGGTAATCGGCCGTCCCCATTTATCAACTCATTATTGAATTAACAAAAAAAAAACAAAATGAACAAAAACAAAAAGAAAAAATAAAGAAAAAAATCGAATGAGGTTGAATTCTAAACCGACAATTTCAATCCTTTGGAACATGAAATAGACTATAATTAACACCCTAACCTTCCATATAGATATCAACATTATATGTAATTTAGATCTACACTGCCAGCCAAAAGTTTTCGGCACTCCACATGATCGCAAAACTTTTGAGCGCTGGATAATTGCCAAATAATGTTAGAGTAATATAATTCATTTCATTTATTATTTCACGAAGATACTATAAAGATCTATATAATTAAGTAATTATACAGAGCTTTATAGTATTTTCGGAAAAAAATTATTATTCTACCATAAGTTTGCAATGATCCAAAGTGATATTAAGTTTTGCAGTTATCTGAAGTGTCCGAATACTTTTGACTGGTAGTGTATATTTGAATATATTAATGCAACTACATATTTCGAATATAATATATATATATATATATATATATATATATATATATATAGTAGTATATAATATATACCGTCGCTTAAAAGTTTGGATACACCAGTCGATATTTCTTGCTGCACTAAAAGTTACACAGCTTCGTAAAAAAAAAGATAACCAAATTTACCGAACGGCGTTTTGACGGGAATAAATTCAGCTTTATATTGCTTTTCTGAAATATTTTTTTATAATTTTCTCTTCGACCCGGTACGCACTTTTATATGTGACTGATTTTCGGCTTTTTTTCGACCATCGAGAATTGGGCGCATGACTTATGAAAAAAAAGTTTGTTCCGTTTATCCATGATAAACTTGAACGGGGTAGCAGGAACTCCATTTGCGTTTTTTATAAAGTTTTGTACGATTTTTTTCGCAATGTTATTTCATTTTTTGCTAAAAAAGACTAATTCTAGATAATGCAATGTAACTCAAGAACTAGAGGGCTTAAGAAGAAATGTCAAGGACGAAAAACGTCACGTAAGCTTATACTGGATAGACTGGCATTTTTTAAGAATTTTCCTGCGAGATTTTTTCTCACAGGAAAACGCCCATTAATCCGATAGAATTGGAGTAAGACTGTATATACAAGCATTCTTTTACGAATTGCCTATAAAATAATAATAAATCGATATTGAGCAAATTTGATTGTTTTCGCATATTAATATTGCACTAATAATTTGATAAGGGGACGATGTATTTTTATTAATTTCGTCTTATTTTCGTCATCGAACGGGTTACTGATCAGGCCACAATGGAATGATGATGGGCGAGATATCGAATTTGGGCCGAAAGCAGGTTAGGTGGGGTCGAGGCAAGAGTTTGAGATTGAAAGCAGGTTAAGGAGGCCTGTGCTTTGCCCGTTTCACTAAAACTGGGGGTCGAGAGAAGGTTTGGGAGGTCTAGCCGAGGCTACCCTGGACCAAGAGGAGGTCTCTTCATGGCACTGAACTCGACAAATGAGGTTTCGTCGGTTCAACGGAGGCTGGCGGCTTATGTATTACAAAAGAAATGGGTCCTGCGAGGGTTCAGAGGAGGCTAAAAATTTCGACTCGGGTAGGGTTTCTTGACATCATTTTGATTTAAAAAAATTAATGTTTTATGCATTATACATGGAATTAAATGAAAAACGACGATTTTTTATAATCAAATTGTCATCTTTGTTAAGGAGACATTTTACATACAAATATCAAGTACCTAGGGTATTGTTATAGGCACTTAATGAATCTTATAATCATCATTGAGATCAATATCAACTTGAGCAACATTACAATTAACTTGAGCCACATTATAATAAACTTGAACAACAAAGTTCAGCAACAATAGAAAAAACGTGTGCTGCGCATATTTAAAGCGTATTTTGGTGCTCTGTTAAAGTAGCCCTAAAACTGTCAAAGTTACCATTAATGTCAATTTTAACCCGTTTTACGGGGCTAAATTTCTCTAGTTTAATGTAAAAAAAACTCTACACCCCAATTTGTTTGCCATTTTTACATGAAGTTAGTTGAAAGCTCGCTCAAAATCTGTGTTTTTTCACTGTCGAGAGCCTAAGGGTCTTGAAATGTGGATGAACTCGGTGCATCAGTTGGTAATTCACAATTCATCGTATGGTAACTATCATCTGTAAAGCTTTTTTCAAATTTGGAAAAATGTCGACCGTCAGGATCTTTCTGCAACAATATGGAATGTGCACAATAAATTTCATCTGAATTGATTGTTCTGTTTGGTCGAAATTAGGGTTCGAAATGTTAAAGTCGTCGGAGCGTATGATTGCCTCAATGTAAATTGCCTCCGATTTGAATGTCAGCGATAAAAATTCTCGGAAAGCCATTTTTTCTTCTCGTTAATGTATATATCAGTATGGTTATACGCACAGAATAAATGAAGAGCGCGTCTCGAACATGTGGAGTGAAGATAAAAGATAAAAGAGTTAATGTTTCAATAACTTTTTATTTTTTAATAAAATCCTAAAAATACATAGATATGTATATAGATATATATGCATATAATGTTTATGTGCTCTAAAATATAGATGCCTCCGAGCCTACTTGATGATATGCGCCGGCCGTCCCTCGATCAAGGAATATGACGCGTTAGCATGTTCACGTTTACGGAATACTCGATCGACTGGGTTTTTTTTAGTTGTGACCGTAGATACTCTCTGATAGCGAACAAAAGGTTCATTATATTCAATTTTTCAATATATATTGAGCTTTCTAATAAACTGTAGAGCTTTCCTCATTTTGTTGTTTATGGAAAAGAGTTCGTGATAAATGTATGAGTTAGTCCGATTTTAATGACTTTAGATATTTTACAAGCTTTTATTTAACTTGACTTTCTGTGAGATGCGAAACGGAAACTCGATATTTCACCCACTTGCCGACTACTTAGAGCTGTGAAATTTTGCAAACATGCATCTAAAAGGTGACAATGAATCAACTTAAAAAAAATATCCATAAAATGTTTAACTTTTCCGGTAAAATTAGCGGTATCTCATCATCCATATAAAATCTCACTAACACGTACAAACAAATTCGTAGCCGACGGTGTTTGTATGTGAAAAGTTTATATGCAGCAATTAGTCGTAAATTCAATGCCAATTAAAGTCTTTGTTCTTTTTTACAAGCATTCCATGTTCCTAACGTACAAACTCGTAAACTAGTAAACTACTAGTAACAACTATCTAGTAAAATCAATTAAATACTAAAAAGTAGACAATATTTTATATGTAAAAAGAATATTTAAACAAAAACAAGATTTTATTTAATGTACTAAAAAGTAAAAAAAATATTTATTTTTGGCATGTCGCCCCAAGCTTTTATTTATAGACAAAAAAATTATTTTTTACTTTTTAGTACATTAAATAAAAGCTAGTTTACAAACAAACTTTTGTTTACATATCCATTTTGACATTTGTTTCTCGACAGAAATATCACGATTCGCTATTAACGCACACCCATTCAAAATATTTTTTAAAAACCAGCTTTTATTTAACGTACTAAAAAGTAGAAAATAATTTTTTTTACCAAGTCGCCCCAAGCTTTTTTTTAAAGTCACATATAGGTGACTTGGTGAAAAAAAAAATAATTTTTTACTTTTTAGTACATTAAATAAAAGCTTGTTTTGAAAAATATTTATTTCCATATACATTTTGACGTTTGGTTCTCGACAGAGATATCACGATTTGCTATTAACGCACACCCATCCATAAATGATATATTAATTAATTTCATGAATGTTCGTACGCGAAGATTGATATTTGTTCAATTTAGCAAACGTCATGTACTTTTGACTAATTGGGCCGTTGTACGGCGACGGATTAATTAAAACGACGATTCGATTGAATTTGGCTGTCGAACGTTCGAGGCACATTTGTTCTTCAGGATCATGTGGATGGAATCGTCTCGTGATTTGGATGTGAAACACAGATGGAGACCGCAAAAACCCTTCTGTCGCAGCGAACTCTCGAAAGGGATTATATACCAGCTGTAAAATGGTTGTAATGTTGATAGCATTCCGGGAGTATCGGAACGTTTTACGATCGCCGGTAACGCTCTCTCGTAACTGCGGTGCGATCGCGATAGAAATTTATCGTTTTGTCACACTCCCGTCGTAATCTACCTTTGGCGGAAGCTACGTGTATGATTTGAAATACGCGGATAGATCGACAATCGTGACTCGAAACCAGATTATTTTGCGTTCATTTGTAATTCCCTCTGCGTTTCGAAAATCCGTACACCTCCGTGAACAAATTTCGCCATCAGCCGGTACTTGATCGAGAGAGCTTGCGTTTGGTCTCATGGGTGGACGCAAATGATTATCATTTCGGTGACCCAACTGTACGGTCGAATATGTTATTCTCATGAATCCCTTTTAATCAGCTGTTGGTGCACTGCATGATTTTTAGGTTACATGACTAATCTGCAAGCTCAACTACTCATTGGACACTCTCCATTTGTTTATGCAAAATCTAGTAGGGAATATTCGTGAAAAAATACGGTAGACTTTCACTCCTTAAGAATTTTTTTGTCATTTGCTATGCCTTTGATTGAAACAAAAACAGTTAGTGCTTTTAATTTTCTTGCATAGCACGAAATCAAAATACATCATTTATTTACACAAGTACACCCTCGGCCAAAAGTATAAAGCACCCTGTAATTTTTCTATCCGGACAAAAAATCGAATATCTCGGCGAAAGAAAAGGGTAAACCAATTCACCAAATGGCGCTTTGAAGAGAATAAAACCAGCTTAATTTTGCTCTTTTATTTTTATTTTTGCGACTTTTTTGTACCCGGTACGGCATTTTCAAAGTGCCGGTTTTTCACGATTTTCGCACTTTGCAGAATCGCGTGCTGGTCTTAGAAAAAATAGTAATCTTACCATTTAGTGATAAGATCTTTGAAAAGGAAACCGTTAGCTACAATTTAGTTTTTTTCTTTAAAAAACGGCAGGTTTGCGAAAAGCCGGTATCGTGCGGTGTAACTTGAAAACTATGAGATTTGGAATATTTAGCCTAAGGAGTAAAAAGTTGTATTTTGTTAATTTGGAGTCACTACATTTTTTTAGATTTTTTTTCCAAAATTTCTTCGTCTCGCTAGTTTCGATTGATAGTCGAAGATTTGTCTCATTAAATTATTGCCGTTATTTTGAAAAAAAATATGTTTCAATGAAAATATCAAGCTTTTCGGAAACCTGCCGTTTTCTCAAGAAAAAACTAAATTACTCTGCGATAAAAAATCGCAAATAAAAAAAACGAAACTAAAGCTAAGGCTTTCCTTTTCAAAGATCTTATCACTACATGGTGAGATTACTATTTTTTCTAAGTCCATCGCGTGATTCTGCAATGTGCGAAAATGGTGAAAAACCGGCATTTTCAAAATGACTCATTGGGTACAAAAAAAATCGCAAAAATAAAAAAGCAAAATGAAGCTCGTTTTATCCTCTTTAAAACGCCGTTTGGTAAATTGGTTCACGATTTGTTCTCGCCGAGATATTCAATTTTTTGTCTGGATTGAAAAATTACAGGGTGCTTTATACTTGTGGCCAAGGATGTATATTGTATGCACATTTCAAAAGAATATTCGTAACATACGACTCAGGATTCCTGTTCCCAAATCGTAATAGGTTTATCCCAAATTTTACTTATACTTTTTTTTAATTGAAGGAGTATTCACCATGGTGTGGAGTTTTCACGGATGTAATTTGTGATCCGCTTGTCAACACCGGTATGAAGGACAAGATCCCAAAATAAAATCAAGTGCATTTGAAATATATAGAAATAGGATTTAGATAGGAATAAGTTGCACCATCTGAACGAAAAGTATAATGTTGAAGTTCTCATCGTTGGATTGCAAGAAAAGTTTATTTGTCTTTTGTCGCTCACATTTTTTCGCCGGTTCAGCTTACGAAATCACTGAAACGCTTTTTCTCATTATCATTAGAGATCCGCGGCCTTAATGGCTAAAACAATGATTGATTATAACAAAAATGAAGAAACGAATCAAATAAATCAGAACTATCGTTGCATTCCAACGTTGAAAACGTCAAAACGATCGAAAAGTATCAGGAAGCCTAGCGAAAACCTGATCCCTGTGGTTATCACAACCTAAGCTATTCCTCGAAATAGAGAACTACCTTTCTGTACCTACCACTCACGCGCACAACTGCACAACACTGAAGATAACAGAGACTCACCAATGTGACTAATGTGACTAGTGAACTGATAAAATATTTACTTTTTGAATATTTCCCGAAGCAGTGGCATGGTCGATTAGCAATTTCGTTTACCTCATCACCAGTGCTGTGTGACGCACGAATCACTATTTCGCCAAAATGTAGGCGCTCCTACGATTTAGGCGAGTCTACCTTTAGAGATGGATGATGTACTCTAAATCGAAAAATATGTGTGATACAGATGTTTTCACCTAACAGTGCCGAAGACGTGGTCAGTGTGCAGCTTGAGCATTCTCCCGTGCCAAGCTGCTGAGCCAGTACTTGGATGGGTGACCGGTCAACTGCGCACTAGCTTATGTGCCGACTGCCGACAGGAACCCCACTTTACTGAGTTTTCGATAGCAACACAACCGAAACGCCGTGCAACACAGTTACCTATATTGGCGCTGGTTCACGGCAGTTCCTCTGTGCCTTCATACACAAACGATACGGTAGTAGACCACAAAAGAGTGGCCTCGGGCATGACACCGAGGGAATTTTCAGCAACCGTTAACAGTGATGTGTGGGGCAAAAGTGAAAGGGTAGGATCGCAAAAGCCCGGAAGGGCATACGACGGACAATGAAAACAAAACAAAAACTACATACACATATGTCTTCACATTCATGTCCATACGAAATGACGTGCTGAAGGTCGAGTATGAGCGTCGAGGCAAATGTAAGAAGTGTGCTGACGCTCGTCTACAGCATATTAGGGGATTTGGTGCTGAGTAGAGAAGCTCCGTATATGGTCAGACACGAAATAAACCGTCAACATGGTAGACGATTCATATCTCTAGCTGTGGTCTTCACGTATATACATGTATATAAGGATTGCTTTAATATACTGCTTGATGCATATTCGCTGCTCATAAACTCTGGAGAGTTTCCAGCTTTAGGCCTCTTGGTCCGTATAAGCAACAAGTACCTCGTGTTATTCGTTTCTCCGTGCGACCCGCATACATATATATTCAACCTACTCTACTGGCATGGTATCATCGACATTGTGCACCTACAGTCGTGATCAAAGTGTACCAACAGAAAAATCAAGTTCTATATTTCATCCTCGGCTATCATTCGGCTCATATTTTTCCTACCAGGTGTACGACCCACATAATATCCGCAGATCTATAGTTCGGTTGATCATCGATTGAACTTTTCTTTTCAATGTCGAGCACAAATATGTCGCTTTACAAAGTTCAATTGCCTGATATTAATTTTATCCGAGTTTGGATAAACGCCAGTCAAATAAAATCACTAATGTATCGATTCTGATGGATCCGTATTGTGACGATTGTGACAGTCGTGCCAGCTTCCATTCGTTCCTACACTTTATGTCGGGGCTTTTATAACGAAGTGTGAGCGAGGAATGGCAAGAATACGGAAGAGAAATTCGGCGAGCCTGGCACAACGAGACGAACCACCGGTTCACGGACTCTTCTCATAAGCGTTGCAAATTCGTGCGGCATAATCTGCTTTGCATTTGGACTTGCTGCTCTATAGTTTAGCATATACGAGACGCGTTCGGAAACTCGGGGCACAGGGCTTGAAATATAAATGTCTACATACCTGTATGTGTGTACGTATATGACGAATGGACATTTTCAATCCTCAATATCTACGTAACGTTGACTATCGTAACATCTAGTCGTTTTGAGGAGGGCCTTAAAGTTTTTTGAGCCACTCGTTGATTTTTTAGAGAGGACAGTACTTGGAACTATCTTTGTATGAATATAGTGACATTCATGGAAAGGTCGTTTCGAAGACATTGAGGTGTACACGTAACGTTGAGCATTTGTACAATTGGACATTGTAAGGACGGTGCCCGAAGTCTTCAAAATGCACATCGCACCTATATACGAAACGTCGACGGGAAGCTAGAGAGAAGAGATAACGTTGTTGGGTGAATGGGAGGAACATTTGGTGGCACGATAGTTGCGAAAAGTGAAGGTCGGAATAGTGCACAACATACGTACACATATCTATGGAATATGTATATGGCTGGGATCTGAGAAACTTCAGGGTGGAATTTGTGATAAACGCAGCTGTGGCTCAACGAGAGGACCTCCAGTGATATAGCAACACGTGGCACGACACGCCGAGCGAGACGCACGAGTTTCCACGTAATGGAATACATTATGAAAGGGATATGGCAAATTCGTGTTTACGAGCTCCGTGCGAAAGTTCACGCCATCCCTACGGGGCGAAAAAATTCTCCCAAGTTGCCGGCTTTCGTCAATAAAAAATAAGACAGCTGCGTCTGAGATCCGTGTCCGTTGGAGCTGAAAAGAAAATTCATCCAGGAGTCAATCACGCAGGCTAGGAAGCGAAAGATCCAGCTACTCGTTTCATTTCGCGTGGGTGAACAGGGAACAACGATAATAATGTTGTTGCCGTTACGTAGTTATACGGACAACGATGAAAATTGGAGTGGATCGAGAGGGTAGAGCTGATGCTCTCGCATAAATCTAGTAGCTGAAGCCTTGGAGCCCACGCCCTCAGTTTCCCCGTTTTCTTTCATCTTTGCCTCCTGTTGGCAGCCTTTCATCATCAGGGTCGTCTTGTACAGCCAAGCTTCAACGATAGAATTAATTGGTTGACTCTGCTTCGAAATCGACTTTAAACTTATTTACGTATTCCGGCGCCCGTGTACCGTGGCAGGTACGAGCTACGGAGGTTACTCTGCCACGCGTTATATTTGGAAACTATCAATTCTGTTTGTACTTACGACCTGTACATACACGGGATGTATGGAGAATCCACAAATCTACCCGTGAGCTTGCCAGTTGATTCAATTCCGTCAGGTATGCTCAGATTTTGCCGCGGAGGTAACTTCGCGAGGTGTAACCAGACTGTAGCTTCTGCAGAGCTGAGGCAAAGTACTGTATGTGTACCGATGACGGAGAAACACTCCTATACAGCCGTCTGGTAGAACATATACGAGGCAGGCGGTTGCCAAAAGTCGTAACTGCTCAGCAATGGACTGGGCCTCATGGAGGGAAAGAGAGAGCGGAAGGGTATGAGAGAGAGAGAGAGAGAGAGAGAGGTGAAAGGGAAGAGAACCCACAATATTCCATGGATGTAATGAAGTCTGTTGCCTCTAGGGTTGAGAAGAGAAGCTTTGGTGCCTGTACAATGTCGTTTCGAAGGCCTCCAACCCCTCGCCACACATGCTTGCCATCTCTCTCTCTCTCTCTCTCTCTCTCTCTCTCTCTCTCTCTCTCTCTCTCTCTCTCTCTCTCTCTCTCTCTCTCTCGTTCCCCTGCCTAGTAGAATGTCCAGTGTGCGTCGAGCGTACTTCCTGTCCGGAACCGTCCAACCGGTTAGACCTAAATCACGGTCTCTGAATAGTGTTACAAGCTGGCATGACCACGAAAACCAGACGTCACGACACGTACACTGGCAAATATCCACTGCGAAATTTGTGGTATAGGGCAACCAGTCCCGTCGATGACTGGACAACATGTATATAGCGATCCTTCGATTGTGATTGAGACAATCGTCATAGTCGAAAATACGCAATTTTCGACCATGCGTATTGTAGGCTGCTGCACAAATGGATAAATGCGTTACTTTCTTCGCGCGTATGTGCGCGCGTGTTGATGTACATAGAACGTGCCACATTCACAAGGCTAAATCGATAAGCCCCCTTGTTGCTAGAATTCGAATTTTCGACCATACGGTTCGCACATTTCCTAGATGAAAATAGCTTGGCGTTTCGATTGATGGCGGAATGAACCGATTTCAATGCGGCACGAAACCGTCGAATTCCTCCGCATTGTATGTTTGTCTCTGAATTCCGCCGACCAATTCGACGGTCAAAACTGTTCGGGATAACCGCGCGCTCATTCTATCGCCTTTTGCGGTGTACTGGCGATTAAAAGTACTGCACTGCGCATAGGTTGCTTTTCCTTTTGACATTGAGGGCGGATATTCCGCCCCCCCCCCGCCGTTCTTCTTTCCCCGGCGTTCCAATTACCAGTTACCCGCAGCCCAGGTATTGTCGTCGTGATAATTAAATTTGAAATGATGAATGCTGCATCAAATATTTGCATTCGTTCAGCTCCCAATACCGTCGATTTCCGTGCGTCGAGTAATACTGCTGCAACTCGTTTCTATCGCGGTCGTCACGGAAAATTAGATTCTCCTGCTCGTTAAATTTTTCGAAATCATTGAATTTACGACTCAATTGATATGCCCGGTGGTGACAATGGCGGGGAAAAGTAATCTCGGTGTTACGCGACGGTCAGAATGTTTCTCCATGACGGAGCAGTGCGGATCATCGAATGAGATATGTTCTTCCGCAAACGTTTCTCTTTTCACGAACTTTGGGCTAACGAACATCTGGGATACGAATCTTCGAGTTCGTATTTTCCTTTTCGTTCTCAAAGTGTTGCGGACGGGGATGATGAAAAATCAAGTTTCGTTCGCTCGGATAAAGACGAAAGGAAAGTTTACACGAGAATTGGCAGTTTGCGAAGACGCGGCGGGTTGAGAACCCGCTGGGAGGTCGAAGCTTCTGATCGGACGCTAATGGCTTTTCAAGCGCAAATTCCCACGCCTCTACTGGAGAGAGACGAAAAGTGGCGGAGGAGTGGAAGCACGGGGGATGCGAGAAATCAAAGCACATGGAATACCACCACCCCATCTTCCTCTCTCTCTCTCTCTCTCTCTCTCTCTCTCTCTCTCTCTCTCTCTCTCTTCCATCTCTATTCGCCTGCCTCTCTCTCTCTCTATCTCTTTTTGTCTCATCATCCCTCGCCCGGCGAATATTACGAAGATCCAACGATGCAAAGTCCTTGCCGGAGGCCATCGGATCTCGCCCTCGAATGCTGGTCATGTTGGGTTTAGGGGACCATTTACTTAGCACCGATCATAAGGGTAGCGGTCTCTACACCAGAGGCAGCTTACACACGTGCCTTCAACATTGAAGCCCTCTCATAATCCATACTCTATCGGAAAACTACCTCCGCTCGCCACGTTTCCGTGAAAATTAGAAGTATACACACAGCAGGTATAAACACCAATAGGATATTTTTAACCAGTTGTATCCATGTAATGTTGACTATCAGTATATCTAACTGTTTTGAGGGTGGCGGTCGGAATATGTTTTAGAAACAGTCATTGACTTTGCCGTCGGATGAGCCTGTAAATGACCTTTATATAAAGACGCCTTCATTTGCCCAATAGTCATCTGGAAGACATTTTATTTGCATAATACTGAGTAGGCGGAATGTTGGCTAGTATGAAGACGGTTCTCGAAATCGAATCTCTTCAGAATCACCTTTCGCCAGATATATATGCATACCACATGCTAGCCTGGTGCGCACATTTCCGGTATGCTGCACTCTGTAAACCCCACATCGGCTCCGGGGTTGGTGCAACCACCCGCGTTGCCTTGGCCTCTCTCTCTCTCTCCTCTTCCTCTCTCCCTATGCGCAGTCTCTTTCCCTCTGCCTCATACTCTCTCGTCCAATATGAGATCTGTAACGCCCGATTGTACATTCGAGGAATTCCCATGCCACCTTGCTGTTTCTCGTAGATGCTCCGGGTACACATGTGAATCAAACGAATCCAAACGCCAATGGAAATTCCTGAACTAGCTCTGGGCCTCGCCAGATTTCGCTAACTCTCTCCCTCCAACACCTCTCTTTTAACAGGTAGTTTGGAGTTTTCGGGCTAGTTCGACGAGATTTCCAAAGCTGTGTCATTAGTGATTTACAACTGAACGTTTTGCTGGGTTTGATCAAATATTCGATAAATGTTGACTATGTAGGTATCTTTTACTTTGTGTTCGTGTGCAATCAATTCTTCAGGCTTGCCGATTCACGTCTGGAATTCTCTATTCTCGCGAATTCCATTAAGGGGTTAGGCCTAGTTGTGACAGTCGAAAAATCACTTTTTTTCAAAACCAATGTATTTTGACGGGATATCATCTCATAAATGTTCTCTGAAAATGTCAAGGTGATCGGATCAAAGTTGAAAGATTTATTGGCTGTTGTGATTACGCCCGTCGGAACGCTCGGAGCGTTGTTCGAAACTTTAAAAGCGTAAGTTTCCGAAGTCGGTGGGCAAAATATCGCAAAAACGACTGCGTCGATCTTTCTGAACATTTCAGGGCTTTTCCTAAATGTAAAAGTATGGTATTTGACCAAAGGATTCTTTTTCCAATGGATACTTTCGATTTGATGAACAAAAGATGCCCATTTTTTTAAAAATCAAGTCTCTCACTTTAAACATGCGCCATTTTGTTTTAATATGATATTTCGAAAATTCGTTCTATTAATCATAAGATAAACAAACATACCAACGAAATCTCTCTGATTTTTTCATATTAAATAACCTAGTTCAGAAGGGTTGAACGCAAAAGACGTTTTCAAAAAAATGGCAGAGTGTTCTGCAGATGATTCTTTCTCAAATACCTCATTTTTGTATAAATTTACCATCGCGATTTTCTATTTTTAAAAATCCCAAAAATGAGCTGCTTTCGACAGTTGCAACTGGGCATATCGCGTCAAAGAAACGAGAGAGAACGTGTACACGCTATAGCTGGTAGCCGATAAAATCTTATCTTTTCTTCAGCAAGACCAACAGAGTCCAACCAACATTCGTGTGCCCCTTATTTTTTGTCATTATTTTCTGCCACACCACACTTTTCGTTTGCCTCTCGTACGTTTCGCATTTCCACCGAGAATGCATCAGGATAGTTGTTAGTGAGCGTAGCGCTAACGCGCGACAATAAACGTTTTTATAGTCCCCTCGTAAAGATACCCGTAACCAGGCTGGGCAGGACGTTTAACTCGTTTTGGTTGACGTCGCCTCGCAATGTACAAATACATACACAGTGCGAAGTCGCAAACGGGAGTCCGTTTCGACATGCCCGATATGTGCGATACGAACTTCGTATGGAATATAACGTCGTATCGTTCTTGTCCGTCTTTTTCTAAGTCCGATATACGTTTATATATATATATATATATATATATATATATATATATATATATATATATATACCCACATATTTATATATGGGGGATGGTGATTTTGAAGACATTCGATCTCGAAAACGGTCCTCATAGTGGCATATTGTATCCATACTCGTAATTATGTACACCCCAATGTCTTGTAAATAGTCCTTGATAAATTTAGACATATTTACATAAAGTTCATTTTCAGAAACGCCGTGTTCCGCAAATCAACAAGGCGCTTAATAACATTCTGAGGAATATCCTCGAAACTGCGGGATGTCTTGATAGCCAACATTACATAGAAGCAGCTGGTTCGGAATGTCCTTTCCCTATAAACATATAGCACCTATTGGGTATGCCATACCCAATAGGGGGACATTACCAAGGGTTTAACGCATTGCTGGTCAGGGGCACTTTGTTTCTATGTCGACATCTACCATATACAATGGTGTAACAAGCATGACTTAGGGTCTAGGTGGTGCAATTCGACGCCTTTTTCTCTGCTGAAAGATAACGAAAAACGCAGGACCTGGAAACTTTGCGAAAAGTTTTTGATGGCTCTCTATCTTCCTCTCTCTCTCTCTCTGTCTTTCTTTAATACTATACGAATATAGCGCGACTAGCACGATCTCTCGATATCTCTTAGACTAAGATTACATTGGCCCTCTAGACGACGCGATAAGGAAGCACTATTTTTTAAATTCACCTGCTTCTTTTTCTTCCCAAAACACCCGTTCGTAGTAACTGCATAAAAAATAAAGCGCGAAGTAAAGCTAGCGTCGTTATATGTACGTGGCCGGGGCCAATGAATCGCTAAAAACTAAAAGGATTTCGATGCTTCTCGTAACTAATGTATGGGTCATTAACGTTGTACACGAGATTCCCGTATATACTAATAACAAAAGTTCAAGAATCTTATCGCATTGAATGCGGCGAAAACAACGAAGGAAACTTAGATTTGTTGTTGCGCAACTTTCTGGATCAAGATAGCCAATATGGCTCCGCAGTTAGTTTGCAGTACGATAATTTTAAATTATTTCTCAGTCGAACCGGGATCCCTTTTTCGTCCCATCGACTCACGGAGTTACCCACGTTGTGCCCAAGTATACATGCTGTAGAGATGGCTTGTACATGTATTCCCGTTTACTATACTTTCCAAGTGTCTCATCGGGGAACTTGAAACGAATTCGGACTCCCGGTGTTTTGGGGCTGCCGGACACGAATAAAAATTCTATGCATCCGTAAGTGAGAGATCTACTGGAATCGGTCCAATGTATTTTTCCATTCCGCTGGTTGCACTTACACAATGTCCCATATAAATGTCCACCTTCATATCCCGCCTTCGGTAGCCGAAGAGAGGAAGTGGAAAAAGGGGAAACATTATTGCAGGAGTCGGAAATCAAGAGGCTTCATCCGAAAGGGCCTACGGCACAAATTATATTGTACGGTGACATACTGAGAGACCCAGGCATCATTTTTTACGCTCCTTTGCCGTCATCGTGATTGATTAGGGAAGAAATTATAACCATAGGTAAACGCGCGATGTTCTTCCACCGTCTCCACTTTCTTTACACCAGCAGAGAATCTGTGTGGCGTTGTCATCACGGACATGTCTAGGATTAGGGGATTTGATCGGAGATAGAGTTGATTCCTTCGGGTTTAGCCATGTGGCAACGTCATCACTCAAGACGATTTGATTAAGAATTGGGTTGATTTGCAGCTGCTTCTAGTTGATAATCGGAAGCTTATATAGGGGAAGTCGGGGCACGATGAGAACGTTAAGGACATGTTCAAATAAAACAATACATATATCAGTCAGTCAACTTGAATTATTTTTCAAACTGATCAACATTTATTAATCTTTCAATTTTGGAAGCAAAACAATCAGTCTTCCTGATTTGTACCATACAATGTATATTTTTAATTGAACCTTTATTTTTCCCATCTTGGCCCGTAGACGGGGCAAGATGAAACACCGCTGGGATAATGATGGGACACGAATTATTGGCATCGTTCGCATATAAAGGTGTTTTCATTCCCAATACGATCAATTTTATAAGACAATCATATAAGTTCTGTACGATTAGTCTGAATAATCTTGCTTCCACATCATTTCGATAATTTGTAAGTCGTTTTTTATCCCCTGGTAGGAACACCGGTTGAAGAGGAACCAAATGCTTTACTAGGTTCATTTCACCCTTTCTAACGTAAATAATGGTACACTGTAAAATATTCCGGGTTTGCGATAGCTTGTATTCATCTTGCCCCATTAGACGGTTAAGGTATTAACAAAAAATCACGATATAACCTTGAAAATTGCTGACGAACCATTCTTATTATATAAATAATTAGTACGTTCATTGTGTTTGCCTACCTGTCTCTAGTCAATATTAGCAAACTAAAACGATGTTAAACTTTACCAAAAATTACATTGTTTTGTCAAGAAGTCAATATTGTTTTCCCACTCGAGACACGTGCATCCGCCACAGTTGATACTTTTACACTCATTCACCTCACCGCCGCCCCTCCAAACTCCAACGGGAGTACTGCGCTCGCACACACTGTTTAGTGGCTACCCGCATAGACATTTTTATGGGGCCCAAATCAGGGCCCGTTCAGGTTGCCTGACTCCCTGGTAGGGCACTAATAAGGCAGCCTTCAGGCTGTAGGGCCCTTTCAAGGGCCCTACTAGGAAATGTAACGTTGTGTCACATATAGGCCTGACTTGGTTGCCTGATGTGGCCCCTATCAGGTTGCCTGATCAGAAAGAAATAGACAATTTAAATATAACTTTTTCAAATCCAATATGTTTTTTCCATGTCTCACGGCCTACAATGATCTTATTCGTTTCAGCTATTCTTTTTGAATATTAAATATATTCAAATTGAATAAACAAAGATTCGATGCGAATAAATTTTTATTTGCTTACAATATACACTGTAAATCTAAGTATCCTAAATGCATAAAATATTTCAAAAATCCAAATTGAAATGAACCACTTAATTTAGGGTTGTACTACAATGATTTTGTATCATAATTCGTCATACCCTAGCCTGCTGAAATGTTTTTGTTCGAAGAAAATATTTCGCCTATATGGGTATCCAACCTTGTACCTTCCTACCTACAGCTACGCACGCTGCCCCTATGCTACCGAGTGCTTGTGACATCTTGGTCGCAGATATGGCATAAGAGACCAAATGAATTCCTATAATTATTTATTGTAATATCACATTAAGTATATCAATTAGTTGATATCATTGTGATAATTAAAGAGATCTATCGAATAATATTGATTTTCCAAACTTGACCTTAAATATATATATATATATATATATATATATATATATATATATATATATAATTCCTCTCTCTCTCTCGGCCTTACAAACCTGCCAAAATCTTCTAACACGCATCCGAGTTGCATAACGTTTTTTGTGGTGGCAGTCCATAACACCTTTTTTATAGAATTCAGGAATACATTGAAACTCCGAAGCTACAATGCTGTCAAATTGAAGTTTCCATGTTGAAAATAAGAATTTATGTGCATCTATCGACTGCTGAGGCAGTTATAGGGCAAGCCTATTTATGGCCTAATCATGGCCCTATCGGGGCAAGCCTTAGTAGGGCCTATCAGGGACGGCCTTTGTAGGGCCATTTTAGTATTGCCTGATCTAGGGCCTAGATACTTCCGGCCCGGTCGGGGCCAGATAAAGGTGTCCATAATGGGTGTTACCCGTATCACAGCCCGATCGGGGCGTGATCTTGATCAGGCTAACCCGAAGAAATTTTCTACGCGGGTAGGCTAATGATTCATCTTACCCCGCGTATTCGTCTCGCCCCGAGTTCCCCTACTTAATACAATGATGCATCATATCTTGAAAGTCAACGGCCCTGTACACATAGGCATCCAAGTTCAATCCTAGGGTGGAAATACATTCCCTTCATGCGTTCTGCTAGGACTCATTCGCTGCTGAAGATGAGATGGAAAGAAGATTCGGTAGTAGTTCACCAGTACCAAGATCCAGCCATCGTTTTTACGAATAACTTCTAGCTGCCTGATTGTTCCTGCATTACCCACGGCAAATTGATATCTCGTTGATGACAATAAAAGACAGTGTCAACGGGATTCTCGATTATCGTATGCTTTGACGGTAGGAAGAAACGAGGACCACGCGAACACGAGACGACACTTCAATATTGACTGAGACAACCTCACACTGTTTGCCCTCGACACCCTTTCCTTTATAAACGATCCAGAAGCTTGCAAAATGTGCCAGCCTGAGTGAACCAGACTCCAAGCGCACCTCTTAACTCTTCCTCCTCTCTCTCTCTCTCTCTCTCTCTCTCTCTCTCTCTCTCTCTCTCTCTCTCTCTCTCGCTCATTCTTAATCTCTTCCCTGCATATATAGCCTCCGTCGCGACTTTTCCTCGAGCTTGCTGCCGTGTCTTTAATGCCGTTTTTTCTCCAGCCGATAATCGGTTTCTCACGAGTGAAGGAAGATCCCCGACTTTTTTTTTTTCGTGCCCTTTTCTTCTTTCTCATCTCTCCCCTTATTTCCCAACCCCTGTTAGTACTTTCGTTCGAACATAGCCGGTAACCCTTGGCGCTCGTTTTCCAAATCCAGTTCGGTAACTTTAACCCGTTAGTCGTTTCGTGAGATTTCATCATCGGTCGGCTCTCGAATTTTTCCTGGCTCTACGAGATAGCTCCTAATTCCTATGACCTTTTTTTTCGATGTTCTCCCTGTAGTACAGTCGTGCTGTATATTGGAATCGGAAAAAATTAGAAGAAGGCTAGTTTTTTGACAGGTGATTTTGTAGGTGCCGCGGGTCCTAAATCCTAAATCTAGTTTGCCTAAAAATCGGGGTGTAGTGTTTTTTTTAAGGGGATGAAGGGGGTGGGGCTGGATTAATGCCAAAGTACAACCCCTACGAGCTCGGCGTCTGGAGACAAAATGTTCAGAAAAATTGGGGCTTTATTTTTGTGCACAGCGCCGAAGTCGTGGAAGTTCATTTTGGGGGTGAAAAAGTGAAATTAAAAAAAGTCAGGTTTAATTCGATAACTCTTTAGGCAAAATTAATACAGTTTTTATTCAAATCGGAATTTTGTAGCCCTTGAAAAGACACGTCGATCGAGTATTTGATAATCCGACTCCGATAATATCTTCACCCCTAAACAAATTGTTGAAACATAAAAAAAAAATATTTATTGAATAACTCAAAACAATCGATTTTTCGGGGATGGTTTTACTAGGTGCGCAACTAAGTTTCCGGGTTTTTTTGACCAATAAAAAATCGAAAATTTCAAGACGAATACAAAAAATGGTTCATTCGAAGTATTGTCCCTCGCTATTTACACATTTTTTCCATCTCTCTGGCAATACATAAATACCGCGACGATAAAAAGACGCGTCTTTGGACTGAAACCATTCGTCCAACCAATTTTGTACTGCATCATAATTGGCCAAGTGTAGCCCACCCAAGCTATGCGCCATCAATCGGAACAAGTGATAGTCTGAAGGAGCCAGGTGTGGCGAATACGGCGGGTGCGGTAGCAGATCCTATTTCAGTATTTTTATGGTGTCCTGGACGATGGAACTGTGATGGCACGGAGCGTTGTCGTGCTGCAATATCGCACGTTCGTGTCTCGTGTCCCATTCTGGCCGTTTTTCGAGCAATGCGTGGTTCAAATTCATTAGTTGTTGTCGGTAGCAATGCCCATCGACAGTTTCGCCCGGTTTCAGCAGCTCATAGTACACGATTCCTTTCTGGTCCCACCAAACGCAGAGCTTTGTCTTTTTTCCGAAGCGATTTGGCCGTGCCGTCGATGTTGACGCTTCGCCAAGTGAAAGCCACGATTTTCTGCGTTTGGGATTCTCGAAATATATCCAATTTTCATCGCCAGTAACAATTCGATGCAGGAAACTCTTTCTGTTCTGCCGCAAAAGCAAAATTTCGGAAGTGGCTCTTCGATTTTGCATTTGTCTCTCAGTCAACTCATGCGGCACCCACTTTCCGTCTTTATGAATCTTTCCCATGGCGTGCAAACGTTTCGAAATACATTGCCGAGTCACATTTAAAGCCTCGGCAAGTTGATCTTCTGTTTGAGTATCATCTTCATCCAATAACGCTTGCGGATCGGCGTCCGCAAATGTTTGCGGTCTTCCCGAGCGCTCCTTGTCCCCAGTCTCACAATCGCCTCTTCTGAACTACTTGAACCAATCTTCACACGTTGTTTTTTATGGTAATTGTTCGCCGTAGGCCTCCTCAAGTAACCGACGTGCTTCAGCTGCTGTCTTTTAGGTTGAAGGAGAAAAGCAATGCTTCCCGCAAATGCTGTTTGTTTGGCACAAACTTTGACATTTTCGAGGTTAGAAAAAAGGTCGTTGTGTTGCGATATTTGTTTATGTTACGACTGGGTATTCTTAACAGATGTCCAAGCTATAAAGACACCCAATTTCAGACCTGTATGCCGACTACATGTGTCGCTAGCGCCATCCATGTGTGAAACCCGAGAATTTAGTTGCGCACCTAGTAATGTACCAAATGTAAAGAATAACTTTCTCTACATTGTCGTTTCTAAGGACCACCCTTGAATTTTGCTTTTTCCTACCCCTCTCAGGGGTTGATAATTCAAAATGAAATTATGGCAAAACTATTAACCGCAAATGAAGAGATACGAGTTTGGGGCTGTGGACAAAAATGTAGCTGATGGTTCAAGCTAAAAATTGTTCCACGGCGGCGAATTCGTGCGGTCAATAGTTTTCCCAGAATATCATTTTTTATTGTCAACCCCCGAGAGGGGTTGGAAAGAGCAAAATTCAAGGGTGGTCCATAGAAACGAAAATATAGAGAAAATTATTCTCTACATTTCGTACATTTCAACCATACCCGAAAAATCGATTGTTTTTGAGTTATTCAATAAACAATTTTTTTTTTGTTTTCCAAAAATATTTTGGGGGGTGAAGACATTATTGGAGAGAAATGATCAAATATTCGATCTACGCGTCTCTTGAACGGCTACAACGTTCCCATTTCAACAAAAATTGTACAAATTTATCTTAAGCAGTTGTTGAATTAAAACTGATTTTTCAAAATGTCACCCCACTTTTTCACCCCCAAAATGAACTACCACGACTTCGGTGCTGTGGACAAAACTAAAGCCTGGATTGTTCTGAACATTTTATCTCACGGCGCCGACCTCGTAGAAGTTTTAGTTTGGCATCAATCCACCCCCATCCCCCTTCATCCCCTAAAAAGAACCCGCACCCCTATTTCTAGGCAAACTTGGATTTAGCACCCGCGGCACCTACATAATCCCCTGTCAAAAAACTGGCCTTGTTCTAATTTTTTTCCGATTACGGGGTTTTTCAGCGACAGCACGACTGTACCACTGCTGGTGTTGTGATGTTGAGCGTTTATTCGGTTGACGCGTCGTGAACGTAAAATAGTCGATAAATTTCGCAGTGAAATGTCACATTGCTATAGAAAATTGCCACTTTGAATTTCCGTTATATATGATCGTACTCTTTCGTCAAATCAAATTTACTCTTTACTACCCGAAATCTGTCGATTTATTGATTTAATAAAGCTATGATTTAATAAACAAAAAGAAAACAATTAATTGGGAAAATTTGATAGATCGTACAGATCAATTTAAACTCATAATCGATTGAGGGCCCGATGAAGGTACAATTTTTCAACGCGCCAGTAACGGTGTCGAGACAATATCGAGCGACCTGATCGAAATGGTGAAGTGGACATTTTTCCTAGCCGCTTGCAAATTCGCGATACGACGAAATCCGCGTCCTGTTGCGGATATCAGGACCATTTAATTTTCGGCTCTTTTATATCGCCACATTATTTAACAGCTATGTGCCATGCCAGAGCGTGCAATATCACGCTGGCGCACCGGTACGCCTATTCGTACGGTTTCGTATATCCGTATAAATTGCCGATTTCATCCTCGCCCACGCGTTCACACCCGATACGGAAATAAAAAAATCGTGTATCAACAATTTTGATACAGCATTCTTTTTAGGTTTTATGGCCCTTATCTTGCTCTTCTATCCTAATGAGTATTCGCTTTTCCCGGAACCATTAAAAAAATAAGGTATTTAAACCATTTCATTTCGAAGGGAGATTTATTACGCGAAGTGTCATTTTTTTCTTTCCTATCAGCATCGTTCATGGACTATTTGAAAAGTAATAAAATGTCATTAAAAAGTTTCATGTAAATCGAGAAAACGGATACTCAAGATATTTCGGAGGGCCGTACTTTGTAGAGGCATAAGGAGAGCCCTTCTAAATCATTTATAAATTACAGTTGCGCTTGATAAAAATAATTCACAATCAATTATTATACCCAACGATAAACCGGAATTCCGTTTGAATATTCGTTTTTCACGGCACGATTTAAAAAATACAATATTTTAAACATTTTATTTCGAAGAAAGATTTATTACGCGAACTGTCATTTTCCTCTTTCCTATCAGCATCGTTCTTGGGCTATTTGAAAAGTAAGACAATGTCATGAAAAAGTTTTATGTAAATCGAAAAAACGGATACTCAAGATATTTCTTTCGCGGAGGGCCGTATATTGTGTGGGCATAAAAGGGCCTTTCTGAATCATTGGTAAATTACAGTGGCGCTTAATAGAAATAAGTCACAATCAATTATCATACCCTGCGATAAACTGGAATTTCGCGCAAATTTATTAGAGTTAAACATTTTTACATTTTCTCTGCAAAGTCGCGGCTACGAGAATTCTTCTGCTAGTCACATTTCTCCAAGTTTTATCATTAATATTTTCTTTAAACATTCATTAAACATTAAACCTGTTTTTATTGTCGTTACGGAATCTCTAGACTTATTTACACGCGTGAGCAGTTTATATCAGGCATCTAGAGTTATTTAATGTATGAATAATATTTAAAAAAGTGCCGTACAAATGGGACGATTTTTTGAGCCGTAATTGTTAATTCAAAGATCGGTGACTTTGTTGGAAATTTTACCAGTATACTGGGATATATTTTTACTTCATTATACACCAAAATCTGTTAATTGTCAAAAAATTCTTGAAAGGATTACCTTAATATTCTTCACACCTCAGAGTCCAGGCTGTAAGCGTAGGGTGGTGCTAAAAGTGACGTCCAAACGGAAAATCTAGTTGCCTCGAATCAACACTTATCCCAATCACCCCCATGTCCATTCTACGAACTTTTTTGCTTTCGAGAAAAAAGCATTTTTTTCAAGTTTTCCTCTAGATTTTTATTTTTCCTCTCTTGTATATGTACTTTCCTCGCGATTATTTACTGCTCAACAGTGCCCTTCGTAACGATAGCACAAGTTTAAAAAATCGCCTCGAAAGCACACACGAAGATGACAAAAATTAAATCCTATGCTACGGGAAAACTCGAAACAAATATATTCAATGCTTTTTAATCGCAAACTAAAAACGACATTCGGCGGTCTTTCGGATATGCATTGATACGAGGCATCTAGATTTTCCCTTGGATCGTTATTTTCGGGTGACCCTATATATATATATATATATCTAACTATCTATGAAGTCAGCTTTCATAACGATACTCAGACCGGTTATCACCGGCGATTATTTTATATTTAGAAAAACGAATATGACGTACCTACAGGGGCGGCTGAAAAATAAATATGCAGCGCAGAACAAGCGACCGTCTCGTCAATCTGTTATCCGACAAATTTTCCTGCTTTTCCTGATCGAACGAGCTTGAAACGACGGCAAACGCCGTTATTAATGACGGTGTTTTACTCGGTATCCCAATGGCTTTTGCATCTCCACGTGTAGAGTGACGTGCATGCTTATATATCCGTGTGTGTGTGTGTGTGTATATATATATATATATATATAAATTGTACACATATAGGTGTACAATTTTTTTGTCGCCCGTCGATGTCGAAAAACGCTTATGCATCTGGGTGGAAAAATATGAAACGAGAACAATTTTAAGTCGACGAATCTGGGTGTGCATCGGTGTATGCGTTGACGCGTTACTGCATACACCGGTGATCGTTACCTCGACAGATACGTTTTTCGGCCCGCATCGCAGGTCGTTAACGTTTTCTGGAACGTTTTTTGCACCTTGCCATGTTCTCATTCTCCAATTTTGATGTACCCTCGAGATTTTCTCCATAGCGCGTACACGTATCCGATAATGTTCGTTACGTCGCAGAACGAACATTGTTGCTCCGGCTCGTACCTTGCCCCTCGGCTCGCCAGCCCTTTGTCTCCGACCTCGACCCTCGTCGATTCCATCGATCGTGGTTATACCAACGTGTTGCACTAATTAGTATTCAGAATTGAGACAGGCAGAGCAAACTCTGCCGCAAAACATATTTGTGCGATAGGGGAAATCTCACCGTAACTCCAACAAGCACTCCCCCGCACTCCACCACGGTAAATAATGGGAACGCGAATCAGAACCCATTTCATCGTTTATATGTATATAGATATGTTTGTACATTGAATGAGCCTACTCGAAGGGCGTAACCGATCGAGCGAACAATAATTACTGATTCAGTCGCGGTGACAATCTCGATATAATTAATTGATACCGTAATCAGGCCCCTCTCTGAACTCATTATGTACCATCGGAGACTGGCATACCCGAGCTATGCGCCCCATATTATATAAACATTTTGCCACATTACCCCGCTTTCGTTCGCCGTTGCGTACGAGGGTAGGTCATGCGTGCCATATGCATATTTTATCATCGGGGCATTTTCAGGCCGAAGAAACGGTCACGCTAATTGGAGATTGAAAGACACGATAGAGTCAGATATTTGAACGGCTTTTTATGGGCTCGTGTTCGTGAACAGCTTAAGGGGTCACTCCACTGTAACATTTTTTAAAATTGATTTTTTTTCACAATTGGGAGATTTCACAATTAAGGGGAGATATACACCGAGGAGCCGGAAAAAAAGGTTATTTTAGTGAATTTTTTCAAGGAAAACTATTTGAAATTTCGGATTGGGGTTTTAATTATCTAAAAGTATATACGTTCAAAAATATGTTCAATTTTATTTATTTAAAAATATCAAAAATATATAAGGATATTGTATGATCCTTGGTGCGTCGTAAAAAAATCTGCGTTTACGGTACCCACTGGCGTTTCTTCAAAAATCATCTAAAAAAAAACAAAAAAGATTATTAAATTAGATTGTATAATCTAGTACTTGTCATAGCCGATTTTGAAAATATCGATTTATGACAAAATGAAGGACGTTTGAACACAAATAGTGATTTTTGGGCCAAAAATTAGTTATTATTTTGCCTATAAAACAAAAGCTGAGTAACGGAAAAAAATCCTATGACAAGTACTAGATAATGGAGTATAGAATAACCACAAAAAACCTCAAGGCAATCGGTTCATTGGTTTTCGAGAAATTTTGGGTACCCATTTGAAAAACGCGGTTTGAAGAAAAACGCGTTTGAAAATTTGGGAATGAATAAATCATGAAATTTGTCACCTTACATAGAATCATCGATACCAGGCCCATAGTGTAGGTCTTCTACGGTCGACGGAATGTTCATAGCTTCTAAATCCTCGACCTCGACCATCCAGGTGTATATCTCTCCTTAAGGTAGTCCTATCGCTTCACACTCGTCATACCACTGATCATACTTGAGACTTGTACAATTTATATTTTTAACATATGCAAAAAAATGTAATAACTAAATTTTCCATGTGTAAACTGTTTAATGAATGTTCACATTTGATTAGAAAAATAAAAAAATAGTTATTCCAACGATTCGCGCAGTCCCAGGTCGGGAATCAAAAGGCTGACGATGGAAAAAAAACTTGTGTGAGCCTTGTTTCACCGAGCCTGAGTGAGACAGACCTGGGCCAGGGTTCATCGCATCGTTTGGAGCAGCCTGGAACCAAGACTGGCTGCTTAGCCTAAACTCAGGGTTATTTCAAGCTTTATTCAGCCAGTGAATTTTAAGGCTAAAAAATCAAGGCTGGAAGCAGCTTTGTTTCAGGTTGTGATAAAATAAAATAAATTTTTAATAATATTTTTTCTGTACTTTTATGAAAAAAAATTAGCAATAAATTTGTCGGGTGCGAAGGCGCGAAAAACGAAAGCGAAGGAGGCAGCTCAGAACATTTAAACATATTCTCTTATCGATATTTATGAGATACACAAAAAAGTTTTTTTCTCGTTACATACACATTTCGTATATACTCACTCTCTGGGGTTTGCGTACACTCTGTGTATTACGTGTCCCATAAACAATAAATAAAATAAAGTATTGTGTTTAAAATATTTTATATATATTTTATAGCAAATAATATAATGAATAATAAATATATACAATAAATAAAATGAATTCTTTACAAATTTATTAAATTTATCCCAATGTAGAATATAGAAAACTAGAAAACAGGCCTCATATAGCCTCGAGAAGAGTTTGGGATAAGCCTGGTCATAACTGTTCGTGAAGGCTTCATTAAGGCTCTTTTTGAACCTTGTTGTTTCGTCGGTTCAGGCTTAGTGCAGGCTTTTCTACCAGCCTTTGGTCAAGCCTGTGTGCAACAGCCTGAAACCGCGTTATCATTCAGGGGTTCAGCTAGGCCTGAAATCAGGCTGGTGCTCACCCTGAATAAAAAAATGTGAGCCTTGTTTCAGAGCTTGGCGAGCCCTTTTTTCATCGTCAATTCCTACCTGGGGTATTTCTAAGTTTGATACTTGGCAATATTGGTTCTATCTCCGTCTCTTTTTACTCAACCAGGCGAGCTTAAGCTCCATGCTTTTCAACGTCGATCTGTCAAAACAATGTCAGGTGCGGAAAATGTGAAGCATTTTATTCCGGCCACAACTAGTAAAAAGCGGGGAAAATTTGTGTCGGTGAAATATTTCGGTTAAAAATGAAATAGGTGAGGAAATTCGAATGAGTGTGATAAGGTTAGGACTATAGTCAGCTGTTGCCTTGCTGTCACGTCTTTTTATTGTAGCAAGTGGTAATACATCCAATACCGGAAGTTCAAATTAAACTCGATATTACATAAAAATTAAGTCAATAAGCGTAACTTTTTCTGAGAGCACTGGATTACTACAAGTGTTAAGGATGTAAATCTGATTATTTTTATGAATCTGACGGATTCCCACTATTATATACACTTTGGTAGCCACCGGAAATTGGGTTTTTGTATGTCGTCTCGGAATTCCTTCACAAAAATACGCAATTTTAATATTTCTTTTCTCTGCAATTGGGTCGATAAACGTCTCTGAATTTTTTTACAGACACGATTATAAATTTATTTAGTGAAGCTCAAAAAAAAATTATGAAAATCCTCTGGATTGAAGCCTGGCGATAGGACTACCTTAAGAGAGGCTTTGAACCATCTAGAATAAGGGGAACAAAGTTCGGTACCTGTAAAACAAAGGTCCGCAGGCTTGTGCGGGTCTGCGGTCGACCGTTTTTTCGCAGGACACAATTTTTCAAAACGTCACGCAGCATGACTGCAACAATTTTCAGTCTTTTCATTCTAAATTTTAAGCAAATCCTTAAAATAACATTCCGATGAGAAATACGAACGGGATTTTGCATGAGTTAATTAGAACATTAGTTATTAAGAAATAATCGTCCTTTTTTCTGTCGGAAATTCATTTTTCACTTTAAATGCTTGCCAATACGCAAAAATTCATATTTTCACAATCCCCTATATATTTCTCTAGCTATATTCATGTAAATTAATCGAGTTTGTCATTTTTTTTTCAAATTCAAGATTGTGTCAGTTATACTGCGCAAGAATGGCTCCAGCGTCACTATTATGTATAATTTTCTAATATACATTTTTTTTTTGTTCACTTTAAGATATGACTAATAACATCCTTGAATATTGGTATCCTCTTACTTGTCCTTTCACCCAAAAAAAATTGCGAAAAATCGATTCATTTTAGACGTTTACAGCGGTGCAAACTCTTAACTGGTTATGCCTAGTTGTAACAATCGAAAACAGCTCATTTTGAGATTTTTTTTTAGAAAATCGTGATGATAAATTTTTACAAAAATTAGGTATTTGAAAGAGTATCGTAAAATGGGGTTACTTTGAACAAGTTTTAGAAGTTTTTTGTAGGTCACTTCTTTTAACATCCTAAATTCCAACCTTTTTTGCTTCAATGGACCGACGTGTTCTTTGGCTATCAAATGTATAAGAACGTCAAGCCCGCCCACACAATTTTTTTATGTATTTTTAAAGTGTCGAAGTAACCTCGAGTATGGGGTTTCTTTGACAAGGCATTAAAATGCAACTCATGTCAAAGATGGAGGGTTACTTTGACATCACTCTGATAAAAAAGTTAATACTTTATGCATTATACATGGAATGAAATGAAAAGCAACATTTTTTACAATCAAATTGTCATCTTTATTAGGGAAACATTTTGGGGCGCTATTATAGGCACTTACAAGGAACATCCCACAGGTGACATCCTTCGATTTTGTTGAAATTTGGATATGTTATGAAACACCGAAAAGTTAGCGATACGTATTTTTTTTTACCAGCGGTAAAACGGTTTTGAGGGGTGAAACGAACCCTCGAAAATAGGGGTGTTTTTCGTTTTTCATCGATAACTCTATCGTTCTCATCTCCAATGTATAGTGCACAAAAAAATAAACATTGTGCAATTTGAAATTTTTTAATATCTCCTACCGTTAAAACGTTTTCGACGAAAAACATCCCCATATTGAGGGTGCGTTTCAGCCCTTAAAACCCTTTTTCCGCTGATAAAAAAATACGTATCACTTACTTTTCGCTGCTTTGTAACATTTCCAAATTTCAACAAAATAAAGGGTGTCACCTGAGAGATATTCCTTGTTAATGAGTCTCAAAATTGTCATTGCGATCAAAGTCAACTTGGGAAACATTACAATCAACTTTAGCAACATTATGATAAACTTGATCAACAAATTGTTGTTCAAGTGTATTCCCCGCACCCGTCGCCCGCCACAGGCGGTCAAGCGGGCTCGCTGCGCACACATTTAAAACGTATTTTGTCACTCTGTCAAAGTAGCCCCGAAAACTGTCAAAGTTACCCTGGATGTCAAAGAAGCCCCGTTTTACAGTATACGGCTTTACGAAAAAATCGGGGAATTCGATCGTAAAAGGGCATATCGAATAATATGATTTTTTCAGCTGCATCATTACTTTTCAGCCACGTATTGTTTTGTTCAATTAATATTTCACGTGCGTTAATTGCAGTTGGTTAGTTTGAAATATTGTGTAACACAGCGAATTGAATTCTTAATCATTTGCTCGTGGCATCCTTATAAAATTGCGACGAATCGGAAGAGCTTTTTTCTAACGAAGCATTGTCGACCGTGCCGAAGCAGACAACGCCCTGTGTAGTGGCATTCATTATGTAGCTTTATTTCGTTTAACGAACTATACAATTTATCGCGCAATTATACACGCCTATACGGCGGTTCGACGGACGTTCCTCGAGTGCGAAGCACCACACACCGAATCTCCTAGTGATTGATTGTAATGGCTCTCGATAACTCGAGATGGACGATATCCTGCTCCATTTGGAGTACACCATATCCATGTGCGATATATATATATATATATATATATATATATATATATATATATATATATATATTGTGGAGTATCCGGCAAGGATGCTCTTGCGGTATCCTCAACGACGATTCCTATTCGTCCGCGATCCTCAATAGAATGAGATATATCTAGCATATCTTAACCGAGACAACTGATCCGCTCCTAATTCGCAACTAGTCACCTACGACCATATCGCGTAAACTTAAGAGCCATGCAAATATTAATTCATGATTTTGTGTTTAATTTAAGACGCTCCAATTCCAATTAAGCATTCTCCATGCATTTTTTCATGTGGACGTGAATTATTTGGTTAAGGATACCACTGTAACTTCCCATTTTCAACCGTTGCCACATCCTTTTATAATTATATATAATTTATAATTATATATAATAACTTATATGTAATATATAAAATATATAATATAATTATAAAAATATATAAACCATAAACCCGGAAAAAAGAGATTCTGTGCGGAAAACTGATAGGGCATCCCTAATAAAAATAAGGGCCTTTCAGGGCTTTCCCTAGTAGGGATTTCCACAATGGGCCCAGACTTGGCCATTATCGGGATAAACTTGTAGGGATTTCCACAATAGGCCCCGACTTGGCCATTATGGGGATAAACCTGTAGGGATTTCCACAATAGGACCCGACTTGGCCATTATAGGGATAAACCTGTAGGGATTTCCACAATAGGCCCAGACTTCGCCAGTATAGGGATAAACAAGTAGGGATCTCCACAATAGGCCCAGATCTGACTATTATAGCGATAAACCAGTATAAATAGCTTAGGCTACATGGTTGATGGTATTTCAATTATTCAAATTGATTATATACTTCGGTCGAATAATATTATCGAACGCAAATTGGGAAAAAGCGTAAGGGCATTAGCAAATAAAAAATCAACGATGAACACGAATATGCAGACAAACATCAGACAGTATTTATTTATCAAATTAAAGAAATCTTTTACATAGATGCTAACAATTACTCATGGTTTCACTCATACATGGAGTAATGCTAGCGCATAAGTGTGAACATTCCTAACCGGTTTTCTCGACATTTTTATAGCAACTAATTTCCGCTCAATACTCATCACAGGGAAAATTATTTCTTCTGAAGACTTCGCTGATATTTCCCTTTCAAAAACTTTATCTGACTATGTAGGATAAGTAAATAAATTGGTCTCTGTTTTCCAGATCTTTCCCTCAATGGAAATAGATTCTAGTGATTCAGTAGACCCATATATTTTTTTTTCTACTACACCTCCCTTCCTTAGAATGGATTATTTTTTGAATTAATTTTGTCATGGCAGTTTGTCATAAAGGCTCACATGCAAATACGCAATCACATTTCTACGCGCGCACACATACATACACATATACTCACGCCCACACCTATGCACATGAACAATTACATAAAAACAAATACAGATATACCCTGACGCATTTAACATACACGTATATCCACTGATACGGATATTTTATGGCGCTGAAATGGTTATGATGAGGCGCCGTTGAGGCATTTTCAGGGCGCTGAAATGGTTTTGATGAGGCGCCATTGAGGCAACTTATAAGGCCCCGGTCGTTGCGCCTTTAAGGGCCCTTGTTGACAAAGTGTGACCAGCTGCTGACGGCCCTCATGTGGCTTCCAGATTAGGGCCCGAATAAAGTTAGGGGAATATTATTGGGGCCCGATCACAGCCCCAACTCAATTTCCGCGCGGGATTTGATGGTGAAAAAAAAGAAGAGTTGAATAAATAAAGAAGAAATTCCGTGGCGAACTTATGAGAAGTTCCCTTACATGATTTGAACGAAGAAGTGTCACACATATGTGTTTTTCTTACGAAACATAAATACGTTTACTAGCGGATTTCTATCTTCATGGGGATATAAAGTCTGAAAATCATGTGAAAAATGATATACATACATAACATGCTATTCCAGCATTGACAATAGATGTTCATATTTGATACCCCGATAAAAATAGGAATCCACTATGCAAACGTGTATACGTATCGATGCATTGACAAAAAATATATATGTGAGAGTTATATGGTGTTTGAGTTTGCATTGTTGGAATGCAACGAAAATTCTTAATTTTTTTATTTCGATATTTTCGCCCGTACATAAACCATTTTTTTGCAGGTGCAGGTTATGGATCTGTAACAAGAATTTTTCAAAATCGTTCGATGATTTCCATAGCCTAATTGACCATGAAAAAATCGGGTAATAGGAAAACAAAATATTTTCGTTGCATTCCAACAATGCGAACTTCAAAACCATAGATGTTTTGTTCCACATCATGAAATGGAATTTCTTACATGTTTTGCCAGGATATATTAAAAAAGATAACAATATGTATACCATAGAATTAACCACAATTTCACAAAAATACAATCTATAATTCAAGATTAATGTATTAAGGCCTTAGGCCACAGTAACGGGTATAAAATCATGTGCGAATTTAACAATTTTTATCGTATGAAAAAGTGATTCACTCATCAAATTCATTACACATCTTTTCGGTATGAATGTCGAGCTGTTAGAATTTTTTTTTCGATGTACAAAATTGGCCGACTACTCGAAACTTCTCGAAATAACTTTTTTCCAATTGGCGTGACAAATAACTTCAACAATGTTCACTAGATTTACTTCGAATTTAGAAGTTATGTTCCTAATTGCATTTCGCAGAGAAGTTCGTACGGAATTTCTGGTTAATCGAAAACTTTTCATTTTATGAGCAGATTCTGAGCAGTTATACCGAAATTTTTCATTGAAAATTCATTTCTTAAGTTCAAATACCTACAACTTTTCAATAAAACAATAATTTTTAAATTCCGTACCTACTGCTCTAGGTATTCTAATGTAGATTGACGAGAATTTTTGTTTTTTGTTCTAGGTAAAAAATTGTCGATGCTAAATGCCACGCCGCGGAGCGCCTAAAAAAAGATAACAAAAAAAATTAGTAACCGGCCATTTTGTACATCGAAGAAAAAGTTCTAACAGCTTGATATTCATCCTAAATAGACGTGTAATTCATTTTAAGAGTGAATGACTTTTTCATACGAAAAAAATTGTTAAATTCGCACATGATTTTATACCGGTTACTGTGGCCTAAGGCCTTAAGGGAGACTTTGTCCTTGGAGTGCCACATTTCAGATGTTTACATTTTATTTTTTTTAAAGGAAACGAGTAAAGCTTTTTGAGTGCGGTTTTTTCTTGCTTTTATTCATGATATACAGAACGTTAAAATTTTTTTTTTTTTTAAACCACAATGGCGGCCGTTGCAGCTCCGCGAAAACAGGTCCTCAAATCGCGGGAGGTAAACGGCTGACATCACTGCCCCCCCTTTGTTGATCTGAAACACAAATTCAAAGCATATTATCAATCTGTGACCCTTTGGTCATGGAATGACGGATGGGTTTTTCGTTTAGTACAAATTTCGGAAAATGGCGGCAATTTAAAAAAAATCGAATTTTCGCGTTTTTTTCGCATAAAAAGATAAATAATAAATGCAAAAATGTATCTATCGAAAAAACGATCCGTCTTTCCGTGAAGACATATTTTCTGAGTATGCTCTCCAAATTTCAGGTCGATATGTTAATTACAGCGGTCAGGAGAATGTCAGCCATTTTTAAAAACGTTTTTTCGAGAAAAAACGCGTTTAAAGTTTTGTAATGTGTTTACACAAATGTGTTTATAATTACCGTTTATGTGTTTATAATTAATTGTTTATAATTAATCGGCAATGCCTGGTCCATAGAGGCATCCCTCCTATTCTTCTAGCTGCTCATGTTGAGCCGCTAACATCTCCCGCTGCATTTCAAGGACAAAGTCTCCCTGAATCGAAATTTGCATTAATAAGCAATTTCTAAATTTGTACATGTCAGTAAGTCATTTGCGTTTCTGGCATGCGTCGACGTTCCGTTGATATCTATAATTATAGAAAGTTCCCCATTCTTCTTCACCCAATCGATTTTCTTCGTCCGCATGTCATCCTCTCTTTTTACCCAGCTCCTGTCAAAGTGCCGATCGAGCGTTCCCGTTCGAAAAATCCCGCGAACAACGCGTTTCGCCCGTTTTGTCTCGCTCGTCGCCGTCACGGTAAATTTCGCGAGTCGTTTTTAATGTTCTCGCGCATCTCTCGCCTCGAACCCAACCGTGCTCGTGCCTACAATCCGTTCGACTTTTATAGACAGTACGGCAAGATTTACGCGAATTTTAACAGTGGGATCCGGTCCTCGGGTAGACTACCGTCCGGCCCCCATCCCCTTCATCCCCTTTTCGTCATAAACAACAGCTCTTTTGTCCGAGAAAGAATCGATCGAAATGCTGGACCGGCCGCTCGCGCTCACCCTTTCTCATATTCTATACGCTCTGTATCCATATACTTCCATAGCTTCACATCCGATGTGGGTCCATCGTTACACGCCCTTCTCATTTCTCCTCCTCTCCTCCAATTTCAGACCTGATTTTATGACTTCGGAGAGATGGAGGAATTTAGACGGACTCTGGCACGAAATGGCGTTTTATATCCATTAGAGCTACCGAATGGAAGATGGGGGCTGATCAGTTTTAACGCTCATTATCTGGCTCTTCTGCCACTTCCAGCCTGGAATAAAAATAATATGAGAAAAAGCAACACATGTATCAGGACATTGAATCAGTTCCGGCTGCTTTTCAACAGATGGCGTTGCCAGACCTGCATGCGCGTAGTTTCAGGGGTTATGTGGGTTTCGAAGCCAAAAAAGCAAATTTTCTCTATTAAAAAGAAAATATATATATATACATTATTTTATTGAAGAAGTTAAGCACATAAAAAAGTAACATTTCGACAAGATTTTTTTTAATTTCATCTAAAAATTAAGGAAATTCAGCCGCTGGGACCTGGTTTCCGGTGACCCCCAAAAATGGCCTCATGGTGGTCAGGATAACTCATGATAGTTTTGTCTGAAATGAAAAAACCATTTTTTTTCTGTTAGTAGATAAGCATTGCTGGTGATTGATATCAGGATTTTTACGAAAATTGACATTTGAATTTTTGGCAGAGTTGTATGCAAAATATTTCCATTTTTGGTAGAACTTACACTACGTATAGCCTGGTAAAATTAGTTGTAATCGAAAAAAAACCTTCGTTCAATCACTGGTCAATGCTATTTCGAAGAAGTGTGCAAAATTTCAATAAGATCGGTGCATTCGTTTTTGAGAAATCGTGTCCACCGACTTAAAAAATAGTGTTCTAAGAAAAATGGGATATGCCTGCGTCGCTCCCGGCCGGTCTTTCCCAACGGGGGGATTTCCCAACGGCTCTCCTGCCTAGGCTTTTACTCCGATTGACTTAAAACTTTGGGAGAATATTTTAGACATATTGTACTATTAGATGATAAAATTTAAAAAAAAATGGATTTTTTGAAATTTTCTTACCCACGTATTTTCGAAACCACCCCTTAAGCGGTCTTCTCATTTTATACGCTGAAAAGGCTATTTTCATAAATTTTTTTGATAGGTATATTGTAGATAATGATATAAAAGTTGTTACACTGAAAAAAATACACTTTCGAAATACATACATTAAAAAAAAAAGTATTTATGCAACCCAAACAAACTTTAAACGCGTTTTTCTCGAAACAACGTTTATCATTGGCTTGTTGATAAAATCTTCGAAACTGCTGAACCGATCCTTATGAAATTTTAACTACATATTCTTTATAACTATAGCTATAGCGCATATCAAGGATTTTAAAAAAATTTGATATTTACTATTTTTTTGCCGAAAACAGTGAAAAAAAACAGTTTTTTCTTTCGAAAAATGTCCGCCATTTTGTTATTTTTACGTATATCAAAAATCGTATGATATGCGCTATAGCCATTAACATACTGAATCCAAAACTGTTTGATTTTTTTGTTTCGGATGATCCATCTCCTAGATTTCATCAACAGCGCAGACCTACAATATTTCAAGAAATTTTTTCAACTACCATTTTCATCTATAAATAGTGACTTAAATAAATAAAAAAGTCTTTCAAATGTATTTCAAAAGTGTATTTATTAAGTGTAACAACTTTTATATAAATATCTATAATGCGAAGCTATAAAAAAAATCATGAAAATAGCCTTTTTAGTGAGAAGACCCCTTAAGATGGTACCGCATCTATAAATAAGTACTATAAGCAAGCTTGAAATTCAGTGTATGTCATTTCGCCGAAGGATGACCAACTTTTTTTTCATAGTGTTAAACATGTTAAGGGGGGATTGTCTTTTTTTTTCGCAAAATTTACCGCTTTTTGGGAATTTTTTTGTGAAGAAAGTATACAAAGGAAAACTTGTGAAACTCGGCATATAGTTTTATTGATCTGTTTACTACATACAAACAATTTTTTAAACAATTTCATCAAAAAACCGCCTCCCACCCCCCTCGACGCGCGCTGGTCCTTTTTTGATGGTGTGCACGATTACAGCCTTCACGTTCATCCTGCAACAAAAACCCAAAAAGCATTTTACTTTAGACACATATAGCTATCGTTCGATGAAGGAAAAAAAATTGACCATTTGGTGACGTTTTGAACTTGAAGTATCGATTTTTCGAAAAAAATTGATCGATTTTTTGTTATAAACAAAAAACTATTAAACGTATTGCTTTTTTGCTTCATCAAAGGATAAAAGGATGTCAGCTGAGCATTCTGTCCAAATTTGAAGGCAATCGGTTGAATAGTTTTTGAGAAATCGTGCACACCAGTTGTGAAAAAGCTGTTTCGAGAAAAACGCGTTTAAGGGGGGATTTTTTGATGAAATTGTTTAAAAATTTTTTTGTATGTAGTAAACAGATCAATAAAACTATATGCCAAGTTTCACAAGTTTTCCGTTGTATACTTTCTTCACAAAAAAATTCCCAAAAAGCGGTAAATTTTGGAAAAAAAAAGACAATCCCCCCTTAAATATCGTGCCAAAAAAGAGTATTTGGGGGAATTTTACTGCACTACTTTATGCAAAAAAAATCCGCACACAGAAGCACACAAAATTCTTATTGAGACTTACGGCGACAATGCTCTGTCGGAAACCACATGCAGATATTGGTTTAGACGCTTCAAAGATAACGATTTTGATGTGTTGAATTGGACTTTATGAAGACTCATGTCAGATGCTAGCTGAACCTACAGAATCATTAGGAGTTGATCACACAACAATTTCGAAACGTTTCAGAGCATTAGGAATGATTTTTTCAGATAAAGCATTAATTTTCACGAAAAAAAAGCGAGAACATGTTCAACATCCCAATACATCGTGCCCACATATCCGAATCACAGTAATTCGTGAGAGACATCGATGAAGATGCGACAGCCTTGAAGCAAGTATTTTCATACGTCAGCTTATTTTTCTAAGCCAAATCCAAGCTGCAACGAACGAAGTGATAAAAACATAAGCACCGCAGGCGAATTCTATTTCGAAGCAGTTGTCACGTTCGGTCCTCGTTTCCCTCGGTGACGCGAAAGTTGCGCTAGTGATAAAGTATCTGACAGCGTGTGAACAAGTTCGTCAAAGTGTAAATATTGTCACTGGATAAAACCAAATCGTCATCGCCGTCAGTGATGACCGGATTGAGGTGGCGTTCGGGTCGTGGTGTTAAGCTCTCGCCGGATAAATGTGCGCGATGTACTATTACGCGAGCAAGCTGACTGCGGCAGCCCTGAGCGCAGGATTGCGCGGTGGCGGTGGTTCAGGTGGCAATGGGGGCCAGGGTGGCAGCGGCATGTGCCGCTGCCACGAGATGGAAAAGCCACCCGAGGCAAGGACGCCCGATCGGTCGCAGTGTCTTGACACATTGCCACCACCACCGCCACGGGCCCAGCATCATCCAAGATCAGCCAAGTCGTCGACACTTACCACCGGGCCCACCACGTCGGCAGAGCACGTTATCGCCACAGTCAGTATCGAGCATCCAAGATCCAATCAACATCATCGACATCGGACAAAGCACAAGGTACGACTCGCAAGTACGAATACCCAATATCGAGATTCATAACAGCAATCATGCACGCGACGATCATTTCATTTCATCAACCCGAGTCGAAATTTCAGCCTATTTTGCCCCTCCAGATCCTCACAGTGGTAGAAGATAAAGGCGGTAAAGTAGCTTCGTATTCAATATAAAATGAGCTCCTACTCAACGCCTAGAACGGGAACAAATTTCCCGTTTCTCTACTTGCAGGCGCTAAGGAGGACGTTGAATGGTACACATAACAAGCACACACATACACTCGATTACGCATATTGCAATACATATGCCTGAATACGCGCATGCGTAGACACACGTATATACCCGCACACATACATGCCTAAGCATACACCAACACACGTATACTAGTACCTATACGTATGCATGCGTGCCTGCTATAGGGATCCGCCCATACATGCATACATGAGGGCAAGTCCTATCGAAAATATTGTAACTGTTTGCCCAAGATCCATTTCTTCCACTTTGGAGAGTTGCTGGAGCTGCAGGGGCAAGTTTGAAGCGAATGCGAAAGGTTCGCTGGGTGGAGATAATGGAATGGCCATTGGAAAAGTAGGCCTCTACGGCGAACGCGCGGTCCTACCTAGTCCAACGCATGACGGTTACTGAAAACTATCACATCCGCTCTTTTGAATGCGACCATCCCTACCCTCGTTTCGTCGAAACAGCCAAATGCACGATAGGTCCAAACGCAATCAAAAGAGGAGCTGCAACGACTTCAGCTAGGTTAGATAGGAGTATAAGGGCCTATGCAGGAGGTAAGCAGCAATGAGCATGTGGCGGCTCATAGTAGGACTTCTAGCAGTAAACAGACCCAAGTGAGGCTTACATAGGATCAAAGGTCTTTAAAATAGGCTGAACATTTCGACTCGGGAAAGTGATACACTGCGGTTAGATTTGGATGTCATTCGATAGGATGCGTGAACAAAGAATGGAAACGACATGAACCGAGGCCCCCATTGTGAGACAAAAGCTCGTTACCTTTTGTTTCGACGGATTTCCCATGCTTTTTATTGAACAAGGGTAAAAAATTATGAATAGTGAGTAGTGAGAAAGAGATTTCGGAATACCGAGAAAGGCAGCGCTATTTCTAGGTAGACTAGATGTGTACAACAATCGATGATGTATAAATGTGAAGAAAGTAAGAAGCTTCAGACTTTTCTGCTTTCTCTGGTGACAGCCCATTTTATCAATTTTCTTCGCCAACTGCAATTGGTTTTTCGTTGCTGGAATTATTTGATTTTATCAGCTGTGAGTTTGTTGCTTAAGAGTATTAGAGTGAATATATATTGATGAAAAGTTTACTAGGCGTTATGCTATGGAGGTTTCCGCAATCGTTTATTAAGTATTAGATTTTTAAGTTTACATCAATTTTATTGCGGACAATGCATTATTATTATCGCAAATGAACACAAACTTTACCCTTTTTTTCTTAACAGTCAGCAAACTTAATTTTTGGCATTGGATTTTGGTCGTTTCTTCTCAACATTCAGTACAGTTTATTTTCTTTATGTTTCTTCTTAACATTAAACCGGCGTTTCGCACGATGCACAAGAATACATTGTTTTTTGTTTTATTTATGAACTTCTCCATCGGCTTCATTTGAACTTTCTTCATCGTACAACGCGTCAGGGCGCCGGTCGTGTGAATTGTACATAACCTGAGATGCACTTCTTTCGCCTATCTTCAAAAACTGTTTAAAAAAAAACTTATTTCAGTCAAAAGTATGGACTCATTTTAAAAAACCGAAAAAGCAAGAAATAATATAGCAAAACTTTATTTGCTATAAAAATATGGAAAAATAACGGTCTTATGAGCCAAAAATACAACAACAAAAAGATGTTTTTGAGATAAAAGTCCGTAAAAAATAGCCGAACCAACATCAAATTACATAAAACATTTATTTTAGCCATGAAAAAAAAAAAACTAAAAACTACGAGAAAAGCAAAAAAAAATCATTCACGGACCTTCGAAAATACCGACGCCGTGTGTACACTGACCCTTTTAGGGAACGGACAGGACTTGCACTGGCTGGCGTTTGGAAGTAAACTGCCAAACCCGGGCGTCCGTCGGGCCTTTAGTCCGCACTACTGTGGGGACTAAAGGCCCAATTTAGGCCCCAGCTAGTAACCTTCATTTTTTAGGGGGGTAACCGAAGTCCGCCTTCTATTCCTTAAAAGACCCAGTGTAACACGCAGGGTTGAATTTAGATTTGGACCATCTGAAAATAATGGCGGATATCGTTATAAAAAGGTAACAATACCACTTTCATACATGTAAAAATCATAATTGCAATAAATAATATCATTTTGGTAAGTTCCGACATAAATAAATAAATGGGAAAACATCATCTTAATTTCACATAGTCATCTGTCATTAGAGCATAGCGGGCACATGCTCGATTCCCTACAATGAAGACAAATAAATAGGAAAATTATTTAAATAAAGTGTCAACTCCATTCAACACTGGGCATAGCGGGCACGTGCCCGCTTTGCCCTTTTGCGCCACTTGGCGTTGTCATCAAACCTACCCAAAAAATTATCGGAATACATTCAAGCAAATATGACTAAAAAAAAATGAAATATGCATAAAACGGTCGGTCGCAGATGAGCTTCACGACTATGGCAGGTCGGGCGGGACGGGGGCGACGTCCCCACGTCGCGAAACCGCGGAAAGTTTAAAAACGTTAGCAGTATGGAGGATGCCTGCTTTGGGCCCCCTTCCCCTACCCACTTGAAACCGCAAGCTCATAAGGTATGCGCATTTATCGTTGAATCTTCCATTTTGCTGTAAGCTGTCGGTAGGTTCAGGCTTCGCGAAGGGAAGTTCGCTTCTTGCGACTATCAAGAACTCACTATCTGCCTTCAGAGTGAATTTCACCGTAGGATTACTCGACGCCAAAGTTTCGGGAGTTTTGAGAACGCGACTCGAGCCAAGATTGACCACTAGTTTAGCCTCGCCAGGGTGAAATGGAAGTTGGTTTCGTTTCACTTTCGGAACACTCGCCAACCGGATTATACGCTGAAAATCTACCGTAAACTCGTTCCATCTCACGTCTGGAGAGCCTCATATCACAAACATTGTACCTACCTTTTGGGAAAACGATCCGGAAAATCTGCAACCACGTCCCTCCTATATATATGACCGTCTCTCGTGTTTGCTCTCGACTTCCGGGAGTTCACGTTTGGGATCTCTTCTCGTGGCTGGAGCTCCGACACATCGCTCAGTTTCCTATCTACGAATCTGGTTCTCTTGGGTATCGTTCTCACCAGCGATCCGTGTGTACAATGCTTCTCCCGCTCTCACACACGCACACTCTCGCCGTTTTTCTGCACCTAACATCTAGCTCACCCTCGAGTCTAGGTTCGTTTGTACATCGCACGTATCGCAGAATGCCAAACGTCAAGACAGACCTTGTCGACCCCCCAGCAAACGGAGTCGTTTTCTTCTCAGTGTGCATTGCCGCGGCAAAACCACGAGAAATCAACAAACTCAAATATAAATAAAATAAACCGAAGAACGCGGACTGATGCGATGTCAGTTACGCAAAACTTCAGGCCACGACACGAAGGATCAAAAGAATCGTACCGGGAAAAAAGAATTGCATTCGCAAACGTCACTTGACAGGGGAAATGTCACACAAGTTTCTATGTGAATTATCCCGTGGAATAGACGACCGGCGAAGGTGAGAATAACTTCTGCGTATATTTCGTGTGTGTGTGTGTGTGTGTGTGTGTGTGTGGATTGAAAAAATTCCTCAAGAATGATAAGAGCAGAAAGTTGCGCGAATTACAGAGATAAGCGGGTGAACCGTCGGGAGACAGCCACCACAGTGAACAGCAGAGCTGGAGATGAAAGGAGAAAAAGGAAAAACAGTCATAGAGAGCACTTGGTAGAGATGAGCTCGAAGTAGTAGCCATAGTAGCTCTGCGATCTCTCTCTCTCTCTCTCTCTCTCTCTCTCCCACTCTCTCTTTCTCTCCAAAACATCCAACCTCTTGTAACACTTTCCCTCTTCCAGTGACTTTTTGCCACCCATCCGACAGATCCTTCGAGCCTTGTACCTTTGCCCTTTGTTCATTCGCCTGGCCCTTTTTTGATGCTGTACACCAGCCATGCTACTCTCGCCGGCTCTCTATTCGCCTCTGGAAGAAATGTCGCACTAGCGTTCCTCTTCGCCTCCTCTACCACTTTTTAGGAAGTTAAAAGATCTGCATATAACCCGCAACACTTGTGACAAGCAGAATAATGACGAAGAATATGAACAAAAAGTTTGGACTCTGAGAGGCGGCGGAGTAGAGCAAAAAGTAGAAGGTGAAAAAAAAGGAACGGATGGCAAAAGTCATTTTTTTTATCGTCCAAGCTCTATTCCACTCTGCATGACATTCAAACGAAATATGGACAATGACTTCGTTTCCATTTCTTGAAAATTCATTGAAATCGGTGGGTTTATGGAGAATTGATTTCAGTTTGTTTGGCTTGCCGTCGATTTCTGGATGTACATCAACTTATTATAATGTATAATGAATTGATACTGGCACCTCTCGATACACCCTATACAATGTACTGTATTGTATAGGGTGTGACAAAATGACCTGACACTTTAATTTATTAATAAAACGTATTATTTATTTGAAAAGCACAAATATTTGCATTTTAATAAAAGGTGCAAACATGGAGGTCATGTGTGGAACTCAATATCCGATGAATGGCCGTCTCGTCCCTGTTTGAAAACGTTCGCCCTTTTGACGAAATTTTCAATAACATTTTGGCATAATTGCAGACTAATTTCATTAATGATACGTCCAATTGCTTCCTTGCCCTCCGCAATGGTCTGTGGATCATTGCCGTAAACTTTTCCATTCAGAAAACCCCAAAGAAAGAAGTCCAATGGCGTAAAATGACACGATCGTGGTGGCCAATTCACATAGTCGCGGCGCGAGATAACACGATCATGAAACTTCGTTTGCAATAAATATGCAGTAACAATGCAGGAAATAACAATTTCTATGCGTTGCTCGATCGTGTAATTCTCCATGACTAAACCTCAATACTTCTGGATATGCCAGTTGTCAAAGATTGTTACTCTATGTTCGCACAAAAAAAATGGCGGGCAATAAAAAATGTCAGGTCATTTTGAGACACCCTTTAGTTAACGCGAAAAGTGGCTGTGAACTTTTTTCCTCCTGGTCGTGCCGTTCGTTCGCCGATGTGACAGGGTGCCCCAGACATCCACCAGATTAAAGGGACTATTAAGAATGGACGGGGTTCGTTGGCTTTCGTGCTTGTACCCAGGACTATGGACACAATTAATTTTCTTTTCCTTTTCTTCTCTGGCCGCGCGGCACTGTACATCGACTGTCCTGACATGTCCTTCTCTTTCAGCTGAGCAAAGAGACTCAAGCATTTTCAGACTAATTTAATTTTAATTTTCGCGCTTTCGAAATTCTCTCTCTCCCTCTCTTTCCACTCTGGAAAAAATTCTTGTCTCATTACCGCTCCTTATCGCATGTACACAGCCCTTTGAAATAGCTTTGTTTTCGGTCATCGCGTTCCTGTACTTTTGTCACTTACATATTGGGTTTATGATAGAAATTTTGTTTTCTTGGCCTTGCAAAGTTTCTCAGCTCCTGAAGTATCAAGCTCTGGATTACTGTCGAGGCTACACCTCGAAAAATGTGCTCGCTCTCTCTCGTGCCAATCTCTCGCATTTTCTCGCGATCTCCTCGCTCTCCCGTCGCCAAATCTTCCCGTTTTCTCGCGCTCTCGCAAAGTTTCGCCACAATCAATCCTTTGCCTTCCAACGTTCCATTATCGTGGAATTTCTGCCTGAAAGACTCCCCTTTCGCTCCCTCTCGCTCTCTCGTCCCTTCTTCCTTTTCGTCCTGGCGGTAACATCGATGAATGAATACCGTTTTGCTCGAATGCATTCGCGAGTTCTGGAAATACGTTCTTTCTTACCGTTCTTCGCAATTTTTCATCTTTCTTCGCATTTCTCTGCGAGGAGATATTACTCGTTAGGGCCTACAGTGTGTGTGTGTGTGTGTGTGTGTGTGTGTGTGTGTGTGTGTGTGTGTGAGAGAGAGAGAGAGAGAGAGAGAGAGAGAGAGAGAGAGAGAGAGAGAGAGAGAGAGAGAGAGAGAGAGAGAGAGAGAGAGAGAGAGAGAGAGAGAGAGAGAGAGAGAGAGAGAGGGGGGGGGGGGGGAGAGAGAGAGAGAGAGAGAGAGAGAGAGAGAGAGAGAGAGAGAGAGAGAGAGAGAGAGAGAGAGAGAGGGAGGGGAGAGGGGGAGGGAGAGAGAGAGAGAGAGAGAGAGAGAGAGAGAGAGACCAAAACGACTATTTCAAAAAGTCCATTCCTTCGTAACGATAGTCAAGCGCATCGCACCAAGAATTTGGATTTCATTGAACTTTTAGGAGGGCGCGCGAAAAGCCTCTTCGAGATGAAGGGCTTTTTTTTTCAAGTTGCACCGCATTATCGAGTATCTTTCGATGTCCCTCTTCCCCTCGCCCCGTCGCGTTCACTCGTCAATTATCGGCCTCTTGTATAAATTTTAGCACGGTCAGAAGAGCCCCTGCTACATCGTTCGTACAAAAAGTAAAGCCATAGGCAGTGTGGACAATAAAGCATCGGTGTACGACTGTGTGTGTGTATGAGCTGTAGGGAAGCGGGTCTGATTTTCTTTGGCCGAGTCGTACAAGGGCGTGCCTCGAGGCGTTGCACTGAGAATTCGTTGAAAGTTTCGCGCCGATAGTGCCGAAGGCTAAAGAAGGCTGCACAGCCGCAAACGCGCATACACCTGCGCAAAGCTGCAACTATGTACGTGTACACGTGTGCTACATGTACAGTCGTTAGGTTCGGTTGGATTGCCAGTTTTGCGGTTGGTTCTTGATCCTTTTGCTCTTCGCGCAGCCTCGTCGAAACTTTCCTCCTTCCTTTTTCTTCATCTCGTTCCTCCTCTTGATGTGCTAGCCAGCTTGGGAATTCGTGCTTCCTTCGCCTCTTCCACCTGGCGGACTTCCTTTTTCACGTTAGAGACCCTCACCAATGCACACACGCCGATACGACGTCCGATCAAGACTTCGACTTTTTCGAACGTCGTCTGCACAACCTTGTCGTGAGTCGAGTTTTAAAAAAAAGTAAGTTTGGGAAAAAACACAGTTCAGAAAAAACGCTGTAGCAGAACGCGCTGTGTATAGAGGGATGTGGTGGGGAAGGGGAGGATGCACGAGCTGCAAGCACTTTCCGCGCCGTGAGATTGGCCCGGCTGCTTGAGATTTTACGGCGCCGCAGTGCCGGCGTAACACTTCATCTATCTCTCTCTCTCTCTCTCTCTCTCTTAGATTCGACTTTTTTTTATCCTTTTCGCCGTCCCAGGACGAGACATTTTATTCTTGCGTGCTACTAGCAAGATCAAAGCTCACAGGATCTCGAAACTCTATCGCGGATTGGGACGAGGTCGAGGATTTTACGCAACGATGTGTCGGAATTCCGGCTGTGAGCGAGACTCGAAAGAATCTTCTCGCCTCGTGCCCTTCTACCTCCGAAGGAATTCCCAAAAGTCTTTGTTGCGGTAGAGATGAAGTGAGATGGAGAATGGGGGCGAGAAAGAGAGCGAAAAGGTGCCCAATGCGCGTAACATCGAGTGACGTACATCAAATGTATCAGTGCGTCGAGTAGCTTGGTTATCTCGAGAGCAGTATTTGTCGTGGAAAATAAAATAAAATTGGACTCTTTTCCTGGAAAAATGTTTTTTGCTCTTTTATTGTGGTGTCGGGTGCAGAGGGGGTGGATTGAAGATCCAGTGTTGCACAATCTTTCGGACACATTTCCGTTTTGATCTAAAGTTTCATCGACCGAACTTGCAGAAAACAGGCAGATCGGGAAGATATGAAATGAATATTCGACGATGATATCCGCAAAGAGACGATAGTAAATAAGGATTTTCAACTTCAGGCCCTCGACGTGAAATTTCTGTATATTGTGTCTACTTCGAAACCCCGTTTGATTTTTTCAATCGGTTGATTAGAAAAAAAATGAGATTTTTTTGTTTGAAAAAAGTCGTTTTGCTTTTTTTTACAATTTTTTCGTTTAAAGCACTTTTTTTTAAGTGACATTTGGTTTTTTGAAAATTGACTGTGATGCACATCATTCTCTTCCTTATTGAAAAAAATGAAGAGATTCATCCTGTATAAACCCAATTTCCGTTCATAGGAAGCGAGCTAAACCAAGAAGACGCGTGGGGGCGACATGCACCCCACATGCTCCGTAGAAGGCACCAGAAATGGGATGCCTCGTCTACGGTTAATCGCAACAGCTTAGCTCCTCGCAGTTCTAAAAGCAGTGAAGTATGAATTGAGAGCGTGTACAGTGACGATAAACATAACTTAGGAGTTCGCCTTCGGCGGAAAACCGATTTCAAAAGGGGAGACCACCCCTTAAAAAAAGCCGTCCACCCCTTATTTAATTCGAAAAATAATTCTATGGTGGATTTTTCATCGCTTTACATTAAAAGAGTTTTGGTTTTCGTTTCATTCAGATCGGTGGCCTGCTTGGGGGCGAAACTGCGAAATCGCCTCTCGACACGCCTTTCTTTGCGCGTGGTTTCCCCCTTAAGTCCGATTTTCCGTGGATAAGTTTCAACAAAATCGAAGGCGCACACTTAAGGGAAGGTTCTGCCTTGTTGGGTCAAAAAATGTTCGATTTTTCATCAATTTTTTATGCGAAAAGTATTGAATATAGAATGTTGATAATTGGTACGTTGACCAAGCGGTCTTTATTGAAGAACCAAATATTTTTTAAAGTTTGACAAAACATGATGGTGGGAGTGGGAGGAGCCACGTATGTCGGCGCACGGGCAATGACATTCTTCGCTTGCGGAAGTCCTAAGTTCCGAACAGGTGATCTGAAGCAAAAAAATCAAACACATTTACTTTGTACAATATTGTGTATAAGTGGACCTAGAATCAAGAAGAAAAATTGAAAAGTAAAAAAATAGTGAGCCAAAAACTGCGAAAATTTTTGGAAAAAAAAACAAACTTCCTTCCGATCGCTTACTATTTTTTTATTTTTCAATTTTTCTTCTTACTTGAAGGGTTGTTAAGGGCAGGTGGATGACGTACTATGCGGGCCAAATTGACCCAGTGTGTCAAAGTCGTGGCCAAATATAAGTGTGTCAACGAAGGGTTAAACAGTTTTCACTGACGTATCCGAAAACGTCTGCAAAATAATAAAACGAAATTGAAAGGAAAAGATTCTTTCGAATTTTCAGACAACAATTGTCTAAAAATTCAAAAGAATCTTTTTTTTTTAATTTAGTTACGCGTTTAATTTGACCCCTTACGGTGAACAATGAACGCCGAACTTCCCCATCACAAGTATACAGGTAAAGAATTTAAAAAAAATACGAGTTTGCACGAAGGCATATGGAAAGTCAGTGTACCGCAAAGCTTTATCTCCCGTAAACGAATGAATATAAAGTAGGATATAATGTGCATGCAAGCGAAAGTGTCCAGGCGCAATGTATGCTTTTTTTTATGTTCAAACTTACATTTTAATAACGCGCAACTTTTACGATTTTATCTTGTGCACAGCGATACACTTCGTGTACAAACCTTATGAAGGCACAATGACGAGGGGTCGCAGTGAGTGCTTCACGCGACATTTAGTCCCATGGGACCCATAACTTACGGCACGACGGGCCCAGAGACAGAGGCGGATTCACTTCTGCCGTTACGGTACCCGTGCGAAACTTTACCGGGGACGCAAGCAGACTCCGTCTTTGACAAAACGATGGAGCATCGGTAGCCGAGAGAGGCCAAAGATTTTTAAGTTTCGACTCTCCCAAGCAAGTTCGCGTTCGAATGACAGCTTCGTAAATGGAGAAAATAATAGAGAAGATAAGGGGTATTTTGCGGGGTTAAAGCTTGGGAATAAGCTTTATTGCAGGTACGAAATGGGAGAGAAAGAGGACGAGCGAGATGGAGACTTTACCTCGTGAGAGAGTGAATGTCAACCCGGAATACAATGATCGGGGACGTTCCGAGCGCCTGAGAGAAATCCGCCCCTGTCGACGTTTTCAAACCCCCTGGCCGTCTCACTCTGATCCTCTTTCTCTCTGTCACTCTGGCTTCTTCCTGCTATTATCGGAGACCCTCTCTCTCTCTCTCTCTCTCTCTCTCTTTCAGCTGTTCTATCCATCTTTCTTCCATTCTTAGCTAAGATCGTCGAGGGAACGAGAGGGCGAGGTTTTCTCCACCCTTGATGAGAGACAATTGAGTCGTTTTCGGAGCAGACGCGCCCGGGCGCGACTTCCATGAGGACGGTGTGAGAAAAGCTCAGAGGCTCAAATACCACCCTCGAGCAATTTTCGTCGGCCGCAAGTTGTACGATTGAGAGAGAGAGAGAGAGAAAGAGAGATAAAGAGGGAGAGAGAGAGAACTCATCCAGGCGCGCTACCGAGGGTACGTTAATTGGGGTCTCGTTATTAACATCTTCAGAGATTAGAGACCTTGAGGGTCCCAAGTGTCACTGCACCGGGGCGCACGATTGTGTGGTTTCAAAGTTCTGACAGTACTGCGGTGAAGTCTGTGGGAACACTGACGACAATGGCAACAACCCTAACATAATAATAATATTTGTAACGATTAATTATTGACAAATAAAAATGGTTATCCGGGATCTAAGTAGACCTAGAGCATGGCGATAATGTTTTGTGAGAACTTGTTGAAGTAGAAAGCAGAGCTTCTTTCAATAGGTAACTTCGTCAATTTTTAGAATATCAGGGTCCGGTTGGTCTTTAAATATTCTTGAAAGTTCACACTATAACAATATGCAAACAAGAAGAATTTTTTAACGGGAGGGTAGGGGTTTCAGCGTGAAGAGAAAACACTTTTTTGCGATTTTTTTTTCATCTATATGGATAGAGTACATTTTTTTAAACCCTTTGTACATTGTTAAGTGTCATTTTAAGAACATTCCGTAAAATTTGTACGCAAAAATATCCACAAACAAGCCGGTGATAAAGCTTTGCGAAGAACGCCTTTGGAAAAACACGATTTGCGGTGTTCACTGTATCTCAGCTGGAAATTATCTGAAATCAAGTACCATTAAAATTTAGTCAAAGTATCATCAAATCCTTCCCGCAACGGTCTTTGATAATTTTTTTTTCATTTCTAAACTTTTGGTTGTCATGTACAGTTAGAAGTGCTATTTTTCACGAAAAATTCCGCCATTTTGGGGGTGGAAAACCCCCTCAATGTAAAAAAAAATCTCAAGCTAACCGTTGGGGGGAGGTATTTTATATGTAGAAAGTGTGTGCCAAGTTTGAAATAAAACGGTCATGTAGTTTTCAAATGGCAGTGAACACGGACTTTGAAAACGTGGTTTCGAGAAAAACGCGTTTGACGTTTAGAGAAGTCGGAGCTACAGTGTTAGAGGAGCGGGACTAAATAGTCAATAACTTCGAGAGTTTTGCTCTGATTGACTTGACATTTTAGGATTATATTCTTCAAATGTTTAGCTATAAGAAAAGACAAAAAAATCGATTTTTCAAAAGTGCAAACCCCTACCCTCCCCTTAAGTTTCCCGAGAGGGAAAATGGTTATCCGGGAAACTGATCCAAGTACACCCAGAGCAATGCGATAATGTTTTGTTAGAACTTATTGAAATAGAAAGCAGAGCTTCTTTCTTGCGTAGTCAGGGGAAATTATTCCATAGAGAGAATTATATATATATATATATATATATATATATAGAGAGAGAGAGAGAGAGAGAGAGAGAAGGAGAGAGAGAACGACAGAAAGCTTAATGTAAGAAATGATAAAGAGTGAAAGCCATCGAAGTGGATTGAATACAACCTGATGGATCATGATTGATGAAGTTCCTCACACCCTTTAAAACTCGCTCCCTCGCACCTCTACCAACCCCATATTTTTTTCAATTCATATTACTTTCGCCAATATGGTGTATGGGCGCGGCGTAAAAATAAATATGATAGCTTTTGCATCCCTCAGCCTGTTTCCCCTCTACAACCAGCTTACCTTTTATCGGACGAGCTTATACGAGAAAAAAAAAATGAAGGCTGTTTTCACTACGAAGCTACAGTGGATGAAGGTGCAAGAATCAATACACATCAGTGTTGTACACGAATCGACAAACGTATAAAATAATGATCTATGTTGCTGAGTGAACTTTCGTGACGGATTTTTCGTTGCGATTCGTTCGAGCAAAACTGATGAGGTATGAGAATGATGTGCGCGGATTCCGAGTGGTTGTTTCGACACTCATCTAATCTCGATTGTACCGAATAGTTCGTTATTGCCAAACATAGCTGGACTCTTCCTCATTTCTGGGTTTCTCAAAGCTCGCTCAGGTTCGCGTATAAAATCCTGTCCTCAGGAATACCATCGAGTACATCGAGGAATTTATGTTCCTCGTGCGGACTTTGGAGACTCGAAGTACGCCGTTAGATGCGCGGTCATGGTGAACCTATCCACTCGTGCGGTGAATACACAATCTGTCTTAGTCGGATGATTTTATATCAGCGGAATACAGTTTCTTGACTCTTCTGCACAACCTGCAGGCTTATATATCGTGCGCATGGTGAACCTCAGAAGAATCACGACACTCCGACTATCCGTCTTCAGCTTCCCAACTGGTTATACTTTATATATATCGCTGCCTGTGCATATGTGTGGAGTTGCACCGTAACAGACTACCACATGCATGTGAGTGGGTGTCTGCTTGTATATATATGACTTGAGTTTAGATGTATATACATACTGCTGGATGACCCTCATCCCTCAGACCACATTCTTGCAAAAGTTGGTAACATTCTCCTTACGTGGAAAAATTGGAAGTTCTGCATTTGTGAAGATATTTTATAATATTGATCCCTATAATGTATAATGAATTAGAATAATTTTTTACAACAATTCAATTATATATTTTCCGTATTTTAATTATGCGGACATATTACCAGGACATCCCTCTCTAGAGGCCCAGTTTGAGGGTCAGAATGATGATTTTTTTTCTAGTTACACATTGGTTGGAAAAAATTGATTTTTTCCCAGCATTTTGTACACATGTTTGTGGTTACAATGTAATTTTTTTGGATGAAAATCTTTCAAAGTGTTCGTGGTGCTGCAGTTGGCGTTGCAGTCCTCCAGCGGCGAGGCCCGAAACGGCCGAACCAGGCTCAAATGTAATCTGAAACGAAAACAAAAAAAATCTTCAAATGTATCCAACTGGCTATAGGTTCACGATCCACTTTTCGAAATTTCGAAAAATACGAAAAATGACAGCTTCTCCAAAGAAAACCTCATTTATCTCTCGAAAAACGGCATGCTGAAGTCATTGTTATTAACAAATGGTCCATCCAATTGAAAAATGCGATCGTGAACCTAAAATGACTACTGTTTGAACGCTAACTGTGCAAATTTAAGTCAATAGTGTGAAAGTTACTTAAGATATCAATGCCGCCGTGTCAAGATATGTAGTTTCGAGATAATCGCGTTCAAAGTCTTGGTGCATATTTTACACGACCTTGTGAAATATTGTCGTCTTACCGCTAGTCAGCGATTCCGCCACCATATAAGTGGCCTTCCTCATCATCGAGATCAAACGATATTGTGCTTCATTCCCACCCTAGGGGTCAATAGAATAAACGGTTCGTTTATGTATAACTGCCTCAGGTAACTGATTCGGTGGATCGCGATAAACCCCCACGCACGCCGTTCCATTAAAATAGGTGTAACTTCGTCAATTTTTAGAATTTCTGGGTCGGGTTGGTTTTAAAATATTCTTGAAACTTCACATTATAACAATGTGCAAAAAAACGATATGTTAAAGATTTCAACGAGGGATGCCCCCTTAAGGAGTTTCGGGATAATTGATGATATGTCACCATTCGATTCAAATGTATACAGTACATTTTTTCTCATATATCAAATGCACACTCAAAATTTTTTATCGATCGTCTACATTATTTCTACCAAATTTACAATTAAAGAAACACTTTTTAACATAGAGGGATGCCTACACTCATCGCTAAATGGAAGTTTTATGCACAAAATGGTGTGAAAAAAAAATGTTTAAAATGTTATGAAAAACTGCAAAATCACTTCGCACATTATGACACTGATGACGAAATTGTTATAATGTACTGACAAGGAACATCTTCAGGTGACACCCTTCGATGTTGTTGAAATTTGGATATGTTATAAAGCACCGAAAAGTAAGCGATACGTATTTTTTTTATCGGCGGAAAAACGGTTTTGATTTTTTTGCAATGTCACTATAGTGGATTTTTCATTGTTTCGGATTAGAAGAATTTTAGTTTTTGTTTCATTAAAATCGGTGGACTCCTTGTGTGTGAAACTGCTATATTACCCCTAGAGATGCCTTTTTTCGAGGGGTGGTTTCACCTCTCAAAACCGTTTTTCCGCCGATAAAAAAAACACGTATCGCTTACTTTTCGGTGCTTTATAACATATCCAAATTTCAACAAAATCGAAGGTCGTCGTCTGAGGGATGTTCCTTGTGAGTGAAAAACTGTCAAATCAGTCAGTACATTATGACAATTCCGTGTCCCTTTACATTATGACAATTAGGCATCTGCCTATGTTAAAACGTGTTTATTCAATTGTGCATTTTATAGAAACTGTGTAGCATTCAATTCAAAATTTGGAGGGTGCATTCAGTATATGACAGAAACACTTTAAATGTATTGGTTACCAAACAATGTCAATATTTTTATTAAGTTGATACATATACATATACATTGACCAGGAAATCCTCAATTCCCTGGCATTATCATTAGTATCATTGTCGCCCAGTGCAGCATTATCAGATTGTGGTTTCCTCTAATTAGACGGCTGTTATATCGTTAGCAGTTTCTCTCCCCTATCTCTACGCCTCTGCCTCACCCCCATAGCACGCATACATAATTATCGGAAAATCATCTGCGAGACTGTGACCGAGTTCCAAAGCCGATAATACTCTCAACGCAGATAAATTAATTGAGCGCGGCTGCAAATGGATTTTATTAGTGAAAGACATTGAATTTGACGTCTATTAGAATGGATAATCCGGATGAGTAATTGCGAGAAAGTATCCATCCTGGATCAACGAATTTGCGTTGCGCGTCTACTGAGTAGATAAGGGATAACGTGAGACAATTTTTCGTACTGCTTGTGCAAGAAATTCAGCAATGTTAAGGTAGTCCTATCGCTTCACACTAGTCATACCACTGATCATACTTGAGACTTTTACAATTTATATTTGTAACAAATGCAACAAAAAAATGTGTAATAATAAATTTTCCATTTGTAAACTGTTTAATTAATGTTCACATTAAATTAGAAAAATGAAAAAATAGTTATTCCGACGATTCGCACAGTATTTCTAGGTTTGATATTTGGCAATATTGGTTCTATTTCCGTCTCAGTTTACTCAACCAGGCGAGTTTAACCTCCATGCTTTTCATCGTCGATCTGTCAAAACAATGTCAGGTGCGGGAAATATAAATCATTGTATTCGGGCCACGACTGGTAAAAAGCGTGGAAAATTTGTGTCGGCGAAATATGTCGGTTAAAAATGAAATATGTGTGGAAATTCGAATGAGTGAGATGAGGTTAGGAATACAGTCAGCTGTTGCCTTGCTGTCGCGTCTCTTTATCGTAGCAAGTGGTAATAAATCCAATACCCGAAGTTCAAATTAAACTTGATATTACATAAAAGTTAGGTCAATAAGCGTAATTTTTTCTGAGAGCACTGAATCACTACAAGTATTAAGTATGTAAATCTGATTATTTTAAGAATCTGACGGATTCCCGCTATTATACACTTTTGTAGCGACCGGAAATTGGGTTTTTGTATGTCGTCTCGGAATTCCTTAACAAAAATACGCAATTTCAATATTTATTTTCTCCGTAAATAGGTCGATAAACGACTCTGAAATTTGACAGAGACGATTATTGATATATTTAGTGAAGCTCGAAAAAAAATTATGAAAATCCTATGGATTGAAACCTGGCGATAGGACTACCTTAAGACAGTGGGAAATGGAAGACGTGAAACCACATCAAATCAATCTAGCAGCTGCGTAGCTTGATCCACAAGAGATCGATTGTCGTCACTGGTGTTGAACGGAGTTCCATGATCAAGGGTCAATCTGCAGCGACATACACGATCGAAGAATCGTGGCAATTCATTTGATCGGCACTCAGCAGCGTTATCTTGAAGGGTGCGAGACTTTAACGACTCTGTGTTCCCTTTATGGATGCGCAGTGAAGCGTTCGGGCGGATTCCTTTGAGGTTTCTACACCCCGTAGGGTGCCTCGTGAGTGCAAGACGGATCATCGTCGCCCGAAACACGGCTCGTCTGATGTATTCGCCCAAGGGCCCTAGAAGCAATCCAACACTAACCTTCGAATCTCGGGAACATAAGGCTTTCGAGAAGGAGCCTGGGGGGGCATGGAGCTTTGACACCGCGCCACTGTCGTCACACCCGGGTCATTATAATTGAGTTAAGGGCAACTTAGTTAGCAACCTCAAACCGTCGTCTCGATGATCAGAGAAGCGGGAGAACAACGACCCTAAGACTCCAACCTACCCTCTCGACCGTCACACCCCAGACGTCATCGCTCTTCCTTCATCTCTGTATGTACACACCTGTATATACTCAGATGGTACAATAATCCGAGCACGCATCGTCACAATTCTCGCCACCTCCTCAACGATGAGAACTTTCGTCATTATCCAAGCAATCGCAAACGAAGTCGTGAAACTCCTATACACGTATTAAGCCTGTATATACACAAACCGCAGGTAATTATACCAACATGGAATAGAGATGGGAGCTGCGGTGTTCGGGGTAGAATGGAACGGGAAATTTGCCTCATTCGCTAACTTCGTCCCGTAAATCGGCATCGCTTCGCGATTGCGATTGTTGCTGCATTTATGATTCCAGTACACATACCCATGCTGATACTTCAAGGCGGCGAATTATTTTTCTCGCAAGAATGAAATTCATTGGCAGTGCGAAATCCGTATAGCAAAATGCGTTGTACATACTTATCGATGCAAATACAATCGAATCGTCGATCGATTTAAACGCTATGGGAAAACAAGGCTGAAAAGATCGGAAACGATAAAGCTAGCGCGAATTAATGCGGAGCCTGTGTATATAAGATACCAGGAGAATCCTCTTCTAACGTTGGTTCTCGTTTGGAGCGGCGATTTGAATTGCAGAAACTCACTGGTAGAAGCGAGGAGTTAGACTAAAGTGAGGACATGTCTGCGACTCTCTCTCTCTCTCTCTCTCTCTCCCACGCTCGGTCTTTCCCTCTTCCTTTCCCTCCTCAACGGCTTTTATGAATGAGAAAACGACTAACTGAAAAGGGTTTCCCGAGTTCCGCTCCCCCGAAATCTCCGCCTACTCCTCTTGTCCCATCCCCATGAATTCCCGAATACTCCTGCTCTAATTTCGATCTTCTCTTTAACCCAACTACAAATTCATATCGCGCGAATACATCATAGCGACTGAAACACTTTGTCCAAGTGTCCGTAATTTCGTCAAACTGTAACCACCCACATCTCATCTATCCACAGCTGGATCGCATTTTCCCATTACAATACAAAAAATAAATCTTGTGATTGGATGCAATTCCTGGCATCGAGACAAGAGACACTCGGAAGAAGCGAACAATGTGGGAGGTGCAGTCATAGTTTCCTCTTGCGCTGACACACTTTTCGCACGACCTAGGGACCCTTCGCCTAGAAATCCAATGCACGATTGTGGAGGTAACACAAACGAAAGTAAGTACAGGATCAACATCGATAAGAATAACGGTTGATATAACCTAGTGATAATCGAAAATTGCAAGAACTCAGGAATGTGACAGCCCGAAAGATGAAAGGACTTTGTAGCTTACGCATAGAAGCTTCACTTGCGAGAGAAACTCCACTGGAAGCCACCTGGCGGAACGTCGAAGAAACGCTGCACTAGCCCAGGCGTTACATCTAATCACACCTTTTTTCATCCAATTGTAAGACGAAGCTAAACAAGCCAACGATACAGTAACTTCCCACCATACATTACCACAGTCGTTTTCACGAAACGAGAAAAATACATGTCGTGCTCATCTCCTAATGTAACGGAAGATGGCACGGAAGAGTAGGCGTGGAATACGTAAAGTTTGCTGCTTGACGTGCGGATCTTGCCAAAGAATTTTCGCTGAATGGTTTCCTCAAAACAGTATTTCTCTTCCATATTTATCACATGGTTCTTTTCATCTAAGGGCGGACTTGAATTGCGCCACATATTAATAGTCGGATGAAAAGGAATTGAGGCTATAGTGTATGTGTGATACATGAGACTGACGCTTTTCGTATCCGTCCCTTTTACATTTCCGTTCTGGCTCGTAATATATCTGTCTCTCGCGGTATTTTTTATTTTCTTTTTTTTTTCTTCTTTTTTTCCACCGTTGCAGCATCTCCGCTCGTCTGGTTATGACGCTACGAAACCGTGAATAACAATAATAAAGCTTCATCCGCCGGTGCTATACCTCAATGTAGCCCTCCCTCAAAACTCACCCTTTCTCACTCCACTTTTTTCCTTGCACCCTCGTTGCTATACTTTGGTTTACTCATTCCACTGCTCCTTTAGCGAGCTGCCCACGTGCAACGGGAAACTCGGCGATGTTTTATTTTTCGTCGTTTTCTCTCTCTCTCTCCCTCTCGCCTACTCTCCCTCTCCCTCTCTTTCGGTCTCAGCCTCTCTCTATCTTCCGTCATCTATAATTCTCTGTCTGGTTTTATTTGCAACTTCCTCTCTCCCTCTCTCGTTTCATTCCCCACCAACCCATTCTCTCTCAGTCTCTTACTTTCGTTCGCTCTTTGCCTCTCTTCTCCCATTTACGCTTCGGTGTACCGTCACTATTTTCCTCATTTCGCACGGTGGCAACGGCGACGCGGTTTCTTTCATTTTAATGAAAATAAAAAGAAGATTCTTTTTTTTAATACAGAAATGAACGGGATACGCTTCTCGAAGGTGTGCCGGACCGTGAAGGGTTTTTCAATATGGGCCACCGATCACGACGCTAGCATCCCCCGGTCTGAACTGTTGCGTGTGCTCAAATTTTCTCCGTCGGCTCTTTTTTGAAGATTAATTCTTTCCGTTTCGAATAAACAATACAGGCGAAAGGCGGTATACCCTGGGTGTCATTTACTCGCACAAACGCAAGTGGACGCATGTCAAAAGTTTGCAATTAACAGTAAGAACCTTTTCGAAGAAACGTCCCCACTTCAGTCACAGCGAAGACTAGAAGAGCAGAAACAAAGACGACGTACAGTGTGGCCTGTTGTGAATGGATAATCCTGCAACTGTGGATAGGTCAGATCATGTCGTACTATATGCTGGAATTTCAGTTTGGTAAAAGGTCCACGGTCTTCATTCAAGGTTGAAAAGAAGACTTTTCTAGATAAAACTAATAACGAAGAATGTTTTTTTTAACCGGGTAAAAAAGGTTATCATTTGTAGAAATGGCATGCGAAAAACCAAAATCAGGTGACTTTTATCTCAAAAACTGTGGGACTTTTACCAAACCGAAAATCCAGCATATCGTAGGACACGATCTGACTTATCGACAGTTGCGGGATTATCCATTCACAACAGGACACCCTGCATGTAGCAAGCATTGAAAGGAGAAGGAACTTTGATGAAATCACAACGAGGGAACGCGAAGCCTACAAAGAACGTGTACTTTAAACCAAGTGTAATAAACGTCGAAGACGCGATGGAACGGAGACCAGGATCAGTTTCCGACTCTCAAAACGAACCATCTGACGCCAATACCGTTCCATGCTCTAGCTTGCCGTTTTGCAGCCAACAAGACTTTTCCCTTTCCACTGCACATATTGGGTATCAACTCTCCAGAATCAGAAGGACGTGGTAAACACGGTCTGAGTGTGGCCCAGCACAATGTACCCTAGGCCCTTTTGGCTCTGGCAGTTGATGCGTGTGAACGGTGGAGGTATAATGTTTTCCACGGTGTACACGAAGATACTGGAGCCTTGGTAAAGTATCTGATTCGCTGAAGGAGCGTAGCAAGACGCCTCGTTTGGCTCATTCGAGTTTCTCGTGTTGTGAGCGAGCAGCAAAATGCGCGGGAAAAATACGAGAAATCCAAGAGTTACGGCTTGTTTCGAGCTGCTCAAAAAAAAAGATCGAGAATGAACGAATGAGAAACACGCGTCCAGATGAATTTCCATGGCTGTATGAATGCCGACAGGGCTCCCAGGTTTGCGCGGGATTGTTTTCCCATCCACCATCTTTTTCTTTCAATTGCAATGTACTGGAATACACGCAATGTTCTGGGAGAATACCCTTGTACAGGTCTGACCTAGGTGTTTTTTCACTACTCAATACTATATTTCTACTTTTGCACAGTCATATGCTAATAACTAGGTAGACCAACCCGAGCCCTCCCTCGAGCTCAATGGACATCTCAACCGTACCTAGTAATAATCCAAGTACTTTAGTGTTCAACCCCCAAAATCACTGCCCTGTGAACCGCAATTATGTTATCATTTATTGGCAACCCTCCTTGACTAGTCAGTGAGGGTTTCCAATGACAATGATAGATTATGTGACTTCATGCGTCACCTAACCATTCGATCATGGAAGTCTTGCTATCTTCGGTTACAGATGGCGTTACGGATGAGAAAAGATACTGAGAAGCGCAACGGAAACGTGGAAATCCATTGAATGTTGAAAAGAACATATTTTCATACTATTTTTCGTGAGATACATAATACGATGAGCACAAAAAGTGCTTCCTGAGGCGAGAGAGTGGAAGCAGAAAATATCGTAAAATATCCGTAAAGGGGGAAAATGCCAAAAAGTAAACAAGTTCGTCGTGTCGCTGTATACATATACGCTTGATATGCGTCACTGCTTTTTGCTTTTTCTTCTCTGACAAGTTTCATATAACCGAGTGACTTGCATATAAATTCATGTGAAAGTATATATGACATACCTCAATGGGTATGCGTCTACACTCCCAACAGCTCTTTCAGGCTTTGGGTCTTCAACGTCACGTCCCTAGACTCCAAAAAAAACCCCTTGTGAAAAAATCTCCTTTTTCATATACATCACCGAGACGAGCATATCGGCAGAGGTATTTTCGATACGTGACGTCGCACGAAACCGTCGAGTTGGACTATCGACGTCGACGTGAATTATACGGCCAATGTACACGGTGCGTATCAATTCCTTTCCATGCATTCTTGCGGTTGACAGATGGCGTTTAAAAAGCCTCAATGACCTTCAACGTCTCTTGACAAATCCTTCCAAATTGTTTGCCCTTTTTCTCTCTCTCCCTCTTCCTCTTTTTACTCTTATGAACCTCCATATTCCCTCTTACCTACGTATCCAAAACAATAGACTCATACACTCAATTTGAATGGCAGTCTTATACACCTGGTAGCAATAATTTTAAAAGCACATCTTGGCTAGTTGAAGGTTTTTTTGCCAACCGGACAAAACCATTTTTTAGTTCCATAGGCACAGGAAGTCTCTGAGCAACTGGAAATAATGGTATTGAAGTTACCATCGTTGGAATGCGAGAATGGGGATGTTGCCTATTTTTGGGAATGGGTTTTAAATTATTCATATGCACATAATAAACCACTAAATTTTTATTCAATGTATTAACGTGCAGAAAATTCTTCAATAATTGCGCTTCAATTCGTGCGTCAAAAAACACTTGCCAAAACACCCAGACCTGTCATTTGACGACGCGTGACGTCATACTCTGCAAAATACGGGTCAAAACAAACACAATAGCAAATATTTCACGATTAATACGTTCAACGACGAATTCTAAATTGTATTCATCACCGTATGACTGCCTTGAAGACCTGCAATCAAATAAAATAGAGCAAGTTGTAAAACGAAGCCTAACCTCAAAAATATGTTGAAATTATTACAGAGTTTGTAATATTATTAATGCTGTATACATTATTTATTGTACAAATAACAATTCTTTAGGATATACTTACATGGAAGTCTTTACGTTTTTTAATTCTGCAGGGCAGAAGTGGCTGTTTTTTTGTAAAGAAATTCGCCACCCTTCTGCAGCCAATCCTAGGCAAATTCGAAATATTTGCCTTCACGAATCCAGTCTCAATTATTACCGTTCGAGAAAAAATCAAAATCAATCGAGAAATCTCACAAATTGTGATTTAAGGGCTCTTCTAACTTTAGACGCCAAAAAGGCTGTTTTTATGAATTTTTTTATAGGCTTATATTATAGATATTGACAGAAAAGTTGTAACACTTAATAAATACACTTTCGAAAAACATTTAACAAAGTTTTAATGTATTTATGTAATCCAAACTTTAAACGCGTTTTTCTCGCAACAACGTTTTTCGACGGATTGTTGATAAAATCTTCGTAACTACTCAACCGATTCTACTGAAATGTTAACCACATATTCTTTACAACTATAGCTATAGTGCATATGAAGAATTTTTTTAAATTTTTATATTTACGTTTTGTGCCAAAAAACGGCGAAAAAACACGTTATTTTTTGTTTTTCGAAAAATGTGCGCCATTTTGTTATTTTTCCATACATTAAAAATCGTATGTTTGGGATGATCCAACTCCGAGATTTCATCAACAGCGCAGACCTACAATTTTTTCAGGACATTTTTTTAACTGCCATTTTCGTCTATAAATCGTCACTTAAATAAATAAATAAATGTTTTAACATATTTCGAAAGTGTATTTATTAGGTGTAACAACTTTTATATCAATATCTATAATATAAACCTGTCAAAAAAATTCATGAAAATAGCCTTTTTCAGCGTCTAAAGTGAGAAGACCCTTTAAGACAAAGTAAACAGTAACAGCCTAGTATAAACAGTATGCATAGAGAGTCGACTCGTTCTTGTTTTGCAAAGTGTGACGTTATGCTCTCTAATTGGTATTGTTTATCACGTGACTTATAGATATTTTTGTTACAATTCATTTATCTAAATTTATGTACAATTTTCACCGAAATAAAATAAAATATTTATTAATTTTTTTAAATTCTTGATTACTGGAAACATCCCTATTATGTTTTTTTCGTACTGCCCACTTTTTCATCACATTACGGCTGTAAAAATCATTAGAACATTTTTGAACATGTATTTTAGGCGTCCACAACCTAAGCCCGGAAAAAAGATCGGACGGTAAAAAAATGAGGATATGAAAAATAAAGAAGAATTTCCGTTGCATTCTAACGATGCAAACACCAGTTGGATATAGCAGAGTGACAAGTGTAGGATGAAGATGAATATGATGGGAAAGAATAACATTTATCGGTACCGACAAATTCTGTCCGAATAAATTTATTTATTCTTCGCTAAATTTATTTAGGTTTCATTAGGGGAGTAAATAAGCAATTATACATATTTCAAACAGCCCCGCTTGCCGGACGAATCGTTACTAGAAGGCATTTCCAATGCTCCGATAAGACTGCGTACTCTTATATTATCCCGAGAAGCGCATCCGCGTCTGGACGGATGGAAAAGTTTTAATCACCCCATACACAAGTGGTAGTGAGCAGTAACGTAAAAGGCTCGCCCCCCCCCCCCCCCCCCAACGATCTGCGCCAGGGGACGGGGATTGCAGCAGGAACCGAAGACCGTTAAATTGACTTCCTGTATATTTACATCGGTACGTTCCGCTATGTGGACAAAATCGGAAGGAGATATGAAACATATCGGCTCTTTCGCGGGTTATCGGAATGGATTGGAGGAGGAGGCGGAGAATAACGAATCGGGAGCATCCTTGCGAAACGTTCGTAGGTCTCGAGAGCAGAGATATATATTTACTCTTGGAACGGGACAGTTTTCGTGTCCACTTTGCATGATAATGAGAACGCTAACGAGCTCCATTCATTCCACGGCCAAGCCGGGGGTGCATTCACTCTCGCGTTTTATCGCTCCTTCCTCTCCGCTTCTATACTATACGAACGTTGCTTTTTCACCGTCTTAATTCTTCGACTGGCAAAGCGTGAAGAAAAAAAAACGTCCCTCCTTGGTATCGTATATGTGTATACGTCTTCAACACTTTCCGAATAGGTCGTGAATGCCCTCGCTCGTACATTGTTGTCGTCGTCGTTGAATCGTGAATAATGTTCTATTTTTTTCCACCTGACACCCTCGGACCCGGTTGAAATTATCGTTGATAACTCACCGCCGAAATTTCACAACTTTATCCAGGCAATCTTTCCTCGGTGAATGACTGGGTTGGATCTTTCTTTGACGTGATTATTTTCGGGCCTGATCCTCGTAGGACCCGTTTCCCACTGTCGTCGAATATCCATGAGTGAATATCCATAAGTACGAATATGCATAAGTCGAATATCCATAAGTATGAATATCCATAAATCGAATATCTATAAGTACGAATATCCATAAGTCGAATACCCATAAGTCGAATATCCATATGTACGAATATTCATAAGTATGAATATCCATAAGACGAATATCCATAAGTCGAATATTCATAAGTACGAATATCCATAAGTCGAATATCCATAAGTCGCATATCCATAAGTCGAATATCCATAAGTACGAATATTCATAGGTATGAATATCCATAGGTAGGAATATGCATAAGTCGAATATCCGTAGGTACGAATATTTATAAGTACGAATATCCATAGGTATGAATATCCATAAGTCAAATATCCATAGGTACGTATATCCATAAGTCGAATATCCATAAGTCAAATATCCATAAGTCGAATATTCATAAAACGAATATCCATAAGATGAATATTCAAAAGTACGAATATCCATATATACGAATATCCATAAGTCGAATATCCATAAGTCGCATATCCATGAGTCGAATATTCATGAGTACGAATATCCATAGGTGTGAATATCCATAAGTCAAATATCCATAGGTACGAATATCCATAAGTACGAATATCCATAAGTCGAATATCCATAGGTACGAATATCCATAAGTCGAATATCCATAAGTCAAATATCCATAAGTCGAATATTCATGAGACGAATATCCATAAGTCGAATATCCATAAGACGAATATCCATAAGTCGAATATCCATAAGACGAATATACATAAGTCGAATATCCATAAGTACGAATATCCATAAGTCGAATATCCATAGGTACGAATATCCATAAGTCGAATATCCATAAGTCAAATATCCATAAGTCGAATATTCATGAGACGAATATCCATAAGTCGAATATCCATAAGACGAATATCCATAAGTCGAATATCCATAGGAACGAATATTCATAAGTGGGAATATCCATAAGTACGAATAGCCATAAGTCGAATATCCATAAATCGAATATCCATAAGTCGAATACCCATACGTACGAATATCCATAAGTATGAATATCCATAACTCGAATATTCATAAGTATGGACATCCATACGTCGAATAATCGAGTATAGAGTAGAAATGAGTGCTAGAAATGGCGGGAGGTAGAGATAAGTGAGATTGTTTGTGTTGTTTTGGGTTCCCTCCATACTCACTTTTCCTCTACCTCCCCCCATATCTGGCACTCATTTCTACTCTACACTCACTTATGGATATTCACTTATGGATATTGGCACTTATGGATATTCGTCTTATGGATATTATAGTAGTACTTATGGATATTCGGTTATGGATATTCGACTTATGGATATTCTACCCCATCCTCGTTTTCATCTTCATCTAGACCGGATCTTTTCCTGTCTAGATCCTCACAGCATCTTTTTCCGGCTTGAATCTGACAGGCTCTTTTTCCGTCCTGATCCTTTCCAATGATCCATTTACCGATTACCTAGTGACTTGCTTAGTTTTGAGGTAGCATGGGCATCAGAAAGATGTCCAAGAATCTGTACGGTAATTCGCCATGCGGATAACAGGATCATCAATAACTGATGCACGTGCAGTGACTGATGAGGTACTCGATTCAATCTCGTTGTTTTCATACTTGAGCTTTCGCTGTTCACGATAAGTATCCCTTTGGGCCAAAACTTCTCTGATGGAAATGTCCCATCTGCGCGTACAGTCTTCTCGTCTCGTCAAATATGGAATCGCTCAATCATGTCCGTTGTAGATGAGACCCTCGAGATTCGGGATTGGGCGAAGGGTCAGGACCCTTCGCCATTCGTGATCGCATCATCCCCTCCCTTATCGCATCATTTTTATCTTCATCTGAATCCGCTTCTACGTTCATAATAAATACTTCAGCTTTACTCCAATGCGGCATTCATTTACACTTCCCTATTCGACTCTCTATACTGATACGCAAATTCTTCGTGCAAGATCCCCCTTATCAAAATTGTTCCACTCCGATAGTCACGGTCTCAGAACGACAGAGAATCAACGTTATTGTTACATTCCCCATAACGAAATATGAGAGATAACAACGTCACTGGGGCATCTACTCTGAACGGTTGGAAAACATTCTCCGATCTTCACCGTTCCGGTGTATCTCTTTTATCTATGTATACTTTCCATCCACGATTTTTGATATTCTATTCTCACCCCAAGCACTTTCGAGCCTTGTCGGGAAGACCGAATTGGGACAATCCGGAATTTTGGAGGGGCACTTCTCCTCAACAATGCGAATAGACCGGATGAGGAAAACTGACCTCGAGGCAGAAAATATAAACGCAAAGAAATGGAAAAACCTGACGTACGGGTTGGTTGCAAAGAGAGGAAAATACCTATTATGAAAAATTTAAGAGCAAACGAGTGCAAGAAATTTTCTTTATTATTACCTGAAACGACGGATGTATAGAAGATGCTCAGTAGGCAGCGGAAAAGGGGGAGGGGGTAAAACCATTATTTCCCATTATCACTCCCTCTGGCTCGTGACAAAACCAGAATACTGCAATACTCAGTCAACCTCATTTCTGTGCCAGACAGATTTCTCTTTCTCCTCTTCGCTCTTATTTTTATTGAAATACTTTTCCCGCGAAGTGAAGCTTCGAAACGAGAGAATGTTAGATTTCGTAAAGTTCAATGCGAGCCTTGATATATCAAATTATTATTTGCATTACTATAACGTGTCACTATTATTTATCCGTTGATCTGTCAATCGTTGAGCTAGTGTTGAAATATTCATACCTCGTAGTAGATAATTAAGGCGTTACCCCCACTTGTAGCGCAAAAAAAGGCCTTTTCATGAATTTTTTTTAAGAAAACTACAAAACTTTTTGAATCGATCAATATACCATCTTAAAGAACACATCTTGAAGAACTTTCAGTAATTTTTTTATTGAAAAATATTACATTGTTTAGTGGCAGATGGCCGTCAATGAAATAATGTTTTTATATACACGGTTTGGGGTGACCAACATTGCGGCGAAGTGGATCATCTGAAAAAAAAATGCGGATGGATTTAGTCAAATATAAGTATAAACTAGTCTTTAATCGAAGGATTTTAAAAAATATTCATTTTTCACAAAATGGCGGACAGTCAAAGTTAATGGTTCGATTTTAACGAAAGTTAATGGCCGTTTTTTGGCTATAAAACGGCCATTTTTTTCGAAAAAAAAATCGAACGATTACCCTGATGGAAATCCGCTTATTGGAATTCGTCAGATTTTAACAAAAAATGTCAGATTTGATAATATTCCGTCAACTTTCAATGAGAAATAATGTCAGAATATGTCATTTATACGACAGAATCTGTCATATTATTTCGAGATTTGACATTTTCTGTGAGAAGTTCATGATTTCTGACCGGAAATTGGAACATGCTTTACAGAATCTGTCATATTTTATCAGAAAAGTAATGTTATAATTCAGTAATTTCTGTCAGAATCTTACATAATATGTCATATAATGTCGTAAGAGTTTTCCATTTTATGTGAGATTTTCGTCATTTAATGTAATTTTTTGATGGAATAAAATGGAATTCTTCAACATTCATGAAATATTATGACCGAATCTGTCGAATTATATCATTCTTTCTTATTTTTTGTGAGATTTTCGTCATTAAATGTCATTTTTTTATGGAATATAATGGAATTCTTCAACATTTATAAAATATTATGACCGAATATGTCAAACCCAAACCCCAATATGTCAAAGCCAAAACCCAAACAAATTATGATAAAAATTATCGTTTTCTATCATTATTTGACATTTTCTGTCATTTTTTTCGATGCAACAATATGTCAAAAAATGGAAAACTTATTTATCATTTTTTGTTAAAAGATGACATTTTCCGACATAAAGATGACAGAAAGTATCAAACTCTGTGATTTACTGACAGCTGAAATCTGTCAGAATTCAACAAAAATGTGACTACAAATTATGATAAAAATGATCGTTTTCTATCATTTTTTGTCATTTTCTGTCATTCTTTTCGATGCAACAATATGTCAAAAAATGGAAAATTAATTTTATCATTTTTTGTTAAAAGATGACATTTTCTGACAAAAAGATGACAGAAAGTATCGAATTCTGTGATTTTATGACATTCCGTAAAGTTAACATAACATGTGAGGTTCTGTCCGATTTTCATAGATTATTTTCGACACAATCTATCAAAATATGTACGATTCCATCAAATTATGTTAGAATCTATTCATTATCACAGTTTCTGACATTTTTAACAGATTTCAACATTATTTGTCGAATTCCAATAAGCGGATTTCCATCAGGATAAAGACTACATTTTTATGTATTAAATAAGCCTGCAAAATTTCAAGAAGATCGGTTCATTAGTGTTCGAGTAATCTTGGTCACCGACTTCAGAAATGCCATTTTGAGAAAAACGCGTTTAAAGTTTCTCTTTCAACGCTCTTTCAACGCGGATTCTTCTCTTTCAACGCTCACATCTCAGTCAATTTTGTTCGGATCGACGTGAAATTTTCGGGACATATTCTCGGATACTTATACTTCAAAAAATGCAATAAAATTTTTTCAAAATCGCAAGTGGGGGTAACCCCTTAAAGGAAGCTTCTGACTTGTTGGGCCAAAAAATGTTCGATTTTTCACCAATTTATCATGCGAAAAGTATTAAATATAGAATGTTGATATTTGGTATGTCGACTAAGCGGTCTTTATTTAACATCAAAATATTTTTTAAAGTTTGACAAAACATGGTGGTGGGAGTGGGGGAGCCACGTATGTCAGTGCGCGGGTGATGACATTCTGCGCTTGCGGAAGTCCTAACTTCCGGACAGGTGATCTGAAGCAAAAAATCAAACAGATTGTCACTTTGTACAATATTGTGTACAAGTTGACTTAGAATCAAGAAGAAAAATTGTAAAACAAAAAATAGTGAGCTAAAAACTGCAAAGATTTTTGGAGAAAAAAACAAACTTCCTTCCGATGGCTCACTATTTTTTTATTTGTCGATTTTTCTTCTTGATTCTAGGGCAACTTATACACAATATTGTACAAAGTAAAAATATGTTTGATTTTTTTGCTTCAGATCACCTGTCCGGGACTTAAGATTTCCGCAAGCGAAGAATGTCATCGCCCGCGCACTGAAATACGTGGCTCCTCCCACTCCCACCACCATTCCTTGTCAAACTTAAAAAAATATTTTGATGTTCAATAAAGACCGCTCAGTCAACATACCAAATATCAACATTCTATATTTAATACTTTTCACATAAAAAATTGGTGAAAAATTCAACATTTTTCGGCCCAACAAGGCAGAACCTTCCCTTAATAGATATATGATAGTCAATAAAGTAGAGATGACGGATAGATGACAGCGAACATATGGCCCTAGAAAATGTCGATTTCATTATACTTATCCTGAATAAAATAGACTTGAATTTGAGGAAAAAAAATCGTTTATTCGAACCAAGGACATTTTGTTCATTATTTGAAACATTTATCAAAAATTGAGGAATAATCTGGAAGGAAATGTGCGAGTTGCACTTGAACCACCTATTTGTCTTTTTCACCTCTTTCGCGCGGGCTTTAACGCGGAACAGCTTGGGCTTACCACAAAATTTACATTTAAAATTAACCGAGCATTTGCCATGCGAGCAATATTTCTGTCATTAAGTCGGCTCGTACCGGTGCTTCTTGGGTGTCGTGTACTTTTTTCCTTTCTCTCGCTCTCTCTCGCCGTCTCTCGCTATCCTCGTGAATTCAAAGATCCTTTATACCTGGAAGGTTATAACGCGCTTCGCGGGTCCTCTTCGTCGTCGTCGACGTACACCCTCGAGGGCTGCATATTTCAGTGGTTCTCTGGTTTTCTTATGACAACGTGACTAACGACCAAAAGACCTGAGGCTTCGTTCCGTGCGAAAGTCTCTTCCCCCACCTCTCTCTCTCTCTCCTTCGATCTTCGTCCATGCTTTGGTTGGATGCTGCACCAAGAAGTGCCCAAGGAAACGTACGACGATATATTTCTTCCCCGTGCCTAGCTGAGGAAGCATCGAAGTGCTTTTCCTGGATTTATATAGTTTTTATTCAAAAAGATTTTGCGCTATCAGCTGGATGTTGTTGTGAAGAATCTTCAAAATTTAATAATAATCTTCACCGGACTTTGAGCAAGACTGGACTTATTCCATCCAAAATCTATTTTGTACATTTGGCTGTATGGAGGATAAGTGGATTGCGAAAAGCCTAATGGTTCAAATATCTCCCGGCCACCTTGGAAGTTCGTATAAAGTAATCATGTTTTTGTGTTGAACCTGATGAAATCATGAAAAAGGGGACTAGGAAATGGCGCGTGGCGCGAATGTCTCATGACCTGAGCGAAAGATGGTGAGAGATTGGGAAGAAAAAGAAACGATAGAACGACATACAGTTCAGTTCCGTAAGGTAGTCCAGAAACGTCGCCACGTTGGCGGCAAAAAATCCCGCGATATGGGAAACAGAAAGGCCGAGGGAGAAAAAGAGAGCGAGTGAAAGGGATCGCAGGGGGCCCGAGGAGGATGGAGCAATTGTGGAAAATAAACGAGTACGACTTTCCTAACGACATTCGAACGCTTCGGAGGTTTTCCACGAAATTACGGCAAAAGTCATTTCCTCTGTGAGACATTTCCTCAATTTGAAGCATTCGCTTCCTCTGGAGCACAGGAAAACTGGAGAGTTTCACTCCACCCCCGCCTCGTGTCCTCTCATCCTTCGCTTCCTATATTCACTCCACTATCCGCAGCCTCATCCTGAACCTCTTCGCCGGCAAACCTGAAGCTCATATACATATATACGTGCGGTCTGTTTTCAGCCACATCTAGAAAGGTTTGCTTCAATGTTGAAAGAGAGAGAGAGAGAGAAAGAGAGCGCCGATGTTGAAACTGCAAGCTTTTGCACAATCCTGTTACAGCAGCTCCTCCAACTAACCTGCTAGATGGATAACCGTCCCATCAAACCCTATTCCGCAGCTGTGACCCGCTTCGTTTTCCATCTCATTCTGCTCGATTTCTTTTATACCCGCGGTTCGTACACTCAGATTTTAAAAAAACTCTCCGCGAGCGTCTGCCAAATCCGCCAGGACAGTGGTGACATCCCGACAGAGATACAAAGCTCGTGACATCTACAAGATCAAGAGCCGTCGATCACTTATTCAAAGCCACACTGATCCTGGAACTGTCAATTCCGCCGTTGCAGCCAACTACTCTCTTCCTCTTGTTTTCTCGATGGAACGTACGAGAACCCCGATTCAACACCTTTCAGTACAAAACAAATGGACAACATAACAAGAGCTTGTCAAAGTAGACTGGCTGAAAGAGATTCGGGAGGAACGTGACGCTTATTAGATTTTTGAAAGTTGGTGAATATGACGGTGAATGACCATACATCTCCACAATGAAACTGGCAGTCCACCCGCGACGGGATTCTTGAGATGCAGATGTGTCACAAATCCGCGAATAACAGAGTACGTTAGATTGGATTTCCCAACCGTATAAGCTTGAATCCAAAGTTTCGGGCTACTTTGGAGTTGGCAAACTATTCCCGCGGAAATCCCCACGGAAGGACACTATAAATAAGAGGTCCCTCTGGAGGCCCGAATCTGCGATCGCTGCAGGTACCAAAGTTCAAAAGCACAGCTAAGTAGGGTTGGCGACCAATTTACGAACGAACGCATTCATGTTTACGTGTGCCTCCGGTCCTCGTGGGATAAAATGGACTCCGAAAAGGGACGTGATTCGTCGGATCATGGATTTCTGACGTTCGAACGGTTCATGATCTTCAGAACTTGCTCTGCTTGGAATCCGATGACATCGAAAAATGGACATTCAGATTCGACTGGCTTCTATATGTCGGTGCTGTACGTTCATCCCCAGCATCATCAATTCTATTCGCGTATATATCAGCTCCCATTCAGGCTGTACTCACTTGATACATACGTGTCTCGCTTCAACGCAATTTTTCACGAAGCACTATTTACATCAAACTTCAGTCGCTCGTTACTCACAGCAGTAAAAGTCTACCGATCAAAATTGGCTGAAGTAATGGAGGAAATTTGTAATTCTTAGATGTACGTTATATATGTAAAGTAAAATCTGCCGTAATTAGCATAATGTGCAGACAAAGCTTGAAAACTCCAGATTTTTCGCAATGACTTTTTCACCTATATTGGTTAATTTTCTATCCTATTGTGACAAAACAAAAATCATTGAGCCACTCAACTATTTGCAGCATTGCCATACGGTTTGTTAAGGACGTGCAGGTGTGAAGAACGAGAAAAAAAATCACATTTTCAGCAAGTTCCAATTAATTACACTACAAATGTGAAGTACATGATTGTGGAATTTTGCTCACTGTTTTTTTCGTTTTTTCAGTTCATTTTTTTCACACATAAATTATCCACCCAAAAAATCTGAGACATTCTATACCATGTTTTCATTTGTTTTCTGGTCATAGCTGGGAGTAAAAGAATGACGTTAAAGTTTGCATTGTAGCAACGAAAATTATTATTTTTTAAATATCGTTTGGCAGATCCTTGCCAACGAAATCGAGCAACCTTTTTCACAATTCTTATTTAGCGATCCAAAACAAATTTCCAAAATATGATTATGGATAATAATAAAAAAAGGAATTGAAAAACAAAATTCGCTGCGTTCCAACGATGCAAACTTTACCCCCTTGTAAAAAAACGTCGTCTACGAACGTATGTAAAACTTCTGACAATTGAAGATATTAACATTGTTTACAGGGTTAGTGATTGCTTCCGAATTTTGCATAAAGGTTTAGAAAAAACAAAGTAATATCCAGGAATGGTCCAGGCCAACGCTGCTCAACATGAGAGATCACCGAACCCTCAGACTGACCAGATGTTCATGATAATTTTAAATTTTATTTCAGTACTATTATTCGAGAATAATTTTGATTCCATTAATTACTTCTTCTCGGTATTTCACTTGAATTCCAGCAATGTTATTACAAAGCACGCGCTAGACACAAAAACGTTTAGTTGGCGGACTCGCTAGAGGAGGATTGTTTTCCCTCGAGACTTGGCCGAGTGTTGATATCTATGGCTAAACGTGCCACTGACCACCACGTTTTCATGGTCCAAATAACGTGTTTGCCTTTCTCCAGGCTCGTTTGTACACTTCAAGGACCATAAAAAATGATCCGTACTTTGGAATGTTCCATAAATTTCAAACTTTTCGGCAACGCTGCCTGTAGAATACAAATTTCAGCACTAAATAGCGATACACGGAAACACCCCCAAAGACAGGTCTACAGATGTTCTTATAGAATTTACTGTGAATGAAGCATTTATTGATCCAAACGTTGATTACATCTTTTTCGTGTTACTCCCAGAAAATTAAATTCATTTCGAGCCTCGGTATGCGGTAGCCCCTTAATATGATTTTCTACAGAGCATTCTATGACCTCAGCGCACTACAAGAAAAAAGGAAAACATTTTAATGGTGTATTAAATGCCTCGAACAACGGCCATGAATAACTGCATTTTTGGTGACGTCGTTAAAATGCTTGTGATTTGAGGAATATTCATTTTCATAACAATAGATAGAATGAAGAATAAGTTACAATGGAGTTCACTTTTTGGTAGATGCTGCACAACAAAATACACACCGAAGTCTACAGGGACTACGAATGTAGTCACTAGTGGAATTATGAGGTTAGGAGCCCCGGCAGAGGTATTGTCGTCTCTTGTGACATAAATGTGCAGGGCTACTGAATATTACTAACGAGCCCAGTAATGCTCTATACAAAAGTGAATTATTTGCGAAATATTATTTTTTTAAGAGAGGGTTAGGCAACTTCGAAATCGAATTTCGAATAAAATTGTTGTATGGAATCAAACTTTTGTTTTATTATTTGTAGTTTGGGGACACAGTAATAAAGAATTATCAACTATAAAACAAGAATTCTTATTAGACTTGCAGAGTATTGGACCCCTAATTAAAAAATATTTGCAAATTATTCTTACTTTATTGTTGATAATTCTTTGTTACCCTGTCCTCAAACTGCAAATAATGAAAAGTTTAAATCTATACAACAGTTTTTTAAATTAATTTTCAAAGTTGCCTACCCCTCACTTAAAAAAAATAATAAACATAATAATATCTCGAAAATGGTTTACCTTTGCATAAAGTTATATTGATATCGGGAAGCATATCCTACAACGCTTCCGCGGGATCGTCACCAATACCAGAAGCCCTCTATATGCTCTAGCCGAAAATTGACTGTCCGAGAAGGTTCAAATAAATTCTAAAAGACATTCGATAACATATAAAACGTACATTTTTCCAATAAATGCAAAAAATGTTTAAACATTAAAAAAAATTTGTTACATATAATGCGCGATTGTTTAAAATTGAAAAAACCAAAACCGTTAAGGGGTGTTCTCACTTTGGACGCTAAAAAAGGCCATGTTCATGCATTTTTTTGATAGGTTTATACTACAGATTTTGATATACAAGTTGTTACACATAATAAATACACTTTCAAAATACATTTAAAAAAATGTAATGTATTTATGTAACCCAAACAAACTTTAAACGCGTTTTTCTCGAAACAACGTTTTTCGACGGCTTGTTGATAAAATCTTCGAAACTACTGAACCGATCCTTATGAAATTTCAACCACATATCCTTTACAACTATAGCTATAGCGCTTATAAAAGATTTTTTTAAATTTCGATATTCACTATTTTGTTTGTCAAAAACGGTGAAAAAACACTTTTTTTGTTTTTTCGAAAAATGTCTGCCATTTTGTTATTTTTGTATATATTAAAAATCGTACGATATGCGATATAGCCATTAACATACTGAATCTAAAACCGTTGGATTTTTTTGTTTCGGATGATCCATCTCCGAGATTTCATCAACAGCGCAGACCTACAATTTTTTAGGACATTTTTTTAAACTAACATTTTCGTCTATAAATAATGACTTGTGTAATTTTTTTTTATGTATTAATTAAGTGTAACAACTTTTATAACAATATCTATAATACAAACCTATAAAAAAAAATCATGAAAATGGCCTTTTTAGCGTCTAAAGTGAGAAGGCCCCTCAAGATACGTCAAAATGTAATGGCCCTATTTGAATTGACGTATGATGCTAATGAAAACGAGAAATTAATTAAACTCTATAGTATGATTGAGTGATTAATGAAGCTTTGATTGTACGGGATGTCCACGCTCTTCACATTTTTCTCATTCCACTTGCCGCGATATCCCCGCGCCTCGAAGTAGCAAAGTGCTTCAGCCTAATAGAAAGAAATCGATTAACGAATCAGTTCAAATTGATGGCCTGTCGGAGTCACTCATAATGTTTCCGAAGCGAAACATTATGAAACGCTTATAGCCAAGCACATTGTCGCATTGATCAAGATCGCAAAAAGACTGTCTGATCCTGATGAAGGCTTGGTTTCACCATAAAAGATATCTCGTCGAAAAGGCACGAGGCAATAATTAAAATTCGTAATAACCGTAACGACGTGATACATTAATTAATCGCGAAACGATGGAGGAATGTTTCCAATCAACACGGTGGAGCTTGCAAGCTTGATGAACGCGGTCAGATCCATCTCCTACTGTCGGATCGCAAATACAGGTATTATGTTGGTGCATCCCGTCGCCGTTAATCTACATCGCCGGTTTCATTTTCGAGCCTTAATAGCGCGTTAAGCCGACACGACGGAGTTATTCAGAAGCCTGACCCGCGATCACTATTAAATGTCTTAATCTTTATAAATACAGGTTTAATAACGCCAGCAGGCGGTTGGAAATACACCGGCAAGAGAACGATGGAGTCCGCGACTTAATAAGCGTTTCCTCCCCAAGTTGCGATACTTTACGATCCACGATGCCCGCACCCTATCTCTCTCGCGCTCTTTTTATCTCTCCCTTCCGCTTCCTCCGCATTTCCGTTCGCACCGCCGACCACCGTTCACCTATAAGTAACTATACAATACTCATGAAAGACGCGCCACTTTATGACTTTTAATCTCTAACCCGATATTGCTAAACGAAAGCATAGAGCATTCCACTTGCCAACGCCGTTTTAACGACCCCCTTAATAACAGTAAAAAGTTTCGTTTAATGGTTCCCTTAATACTCTCATGACTATTATAAAAGCTGCCAGCAGACGCCGCCACAAGATCTCCCAATCCATAAATCCGTATATTGTTCCTTGTAACAGAAGTTCCCCACTGTGCAAGTTCATTGATTCGACTGCTTGTTTGGATCAGCGCTTGAAGGGTTACAGGAGCAGGTCGGGTACGGTGTATACACAAGTTCAATATGCGGAAGGTTAGGGCATGCTACCCTGTCGTTACCAACGCATCGTTAATATCGGATCTTTCAATGGTATGAGAGGGTCGACCTACCCTCACCATGGATGGATCACACATATACGTGCATGATTGCAGAGCATAGGACGAAGGAGAGTTAGAGCGAGGGAGAAAGCAACAGAGCGAGACCTTATCGCCATGACACTTGCATAATTCGTGTCCTGAACCCCGTGGGCAACCACAAGGCCCACCCTCGTATCCTTATCCACATCCCCATAGCGGTACACAGTATTCCTGATCGAAATCCCTCCTTCTTGCGTGTGATTTCGCAGCAGGGTTATCCTCCATTGAATTACGTTGGTATGCCACGCACCAATGAAGTACAAGGATATCCACTTGCGGCTTACGTACTGTATTACGTACTTCCCATGCTTCGAACTACATTGTTAAACCCAAATTCAGTTGTAAGCCGTATCAGATATTCTACGTTCGCCAAGGAAATTGCACGCTCGTTATAATATTTGGATTGAATTACATGGAATTTCGGCTCTTGCCATTGCGAGAATGAGGTTCATCGTAGAGATTCGACAGCGGTACTCGCCAGGTGCGTTATGTGTCTTCAATCGAGTTTTCGCCATGTGGTTGAGTAATCAAAGCTACCGATGACGTTTCATCAGGTTTTCATCGCTTGGCAATTGGGACCATCGTCAAAAAGATATTTGACGATCCAACGGTAGTTGGCAATTGGGACCATCGTCAAAAAGATATTTGACGATCCAACGGTAGTTGCGGCGTGGTGATCCTAAAGTTCCTCACCGAACACCGTGCGCCGGTTTTCCAGGCGTGACGAAAGTTACAGGGTACGCAGTCAATTTATGGTAAGGCGCAATACAATAGGCGGAGTTATACGTTTTTGTGGGGTGTAAAAACAACGCGAACGCCACAATCACAACCAGCACTGTCACCCACCGAGCACCGAGTTAACAGCAATATACGTCCCCAGTCATTTTCACGGTAAAACAAACATTTACAGCTTCCAACTGAAATTTCCCTCGTTTATTCGACATGCGTGAAAGCAGCAATGGGATTTTAACGTAGCACTGGAAGCGACTGAAACTGCTTCTCTGGGAATGCACGAATGTATTCAAGGAAGTGAGCCTGGCGAAAGGGAAAAAGTGGGAGAAAGAGAGCCACATACGTAAACATATATATATATATAGATATCTATACATGTATAGAATTTATTTCACGGCCTGGTCTCGAAGCCTTGCGACTGGTAACACAAAACGTCGGGCGTGGCACTTGTATTGTACTATCCTTTCGCGAACTATATATAGTTGATGCACGAGGGCGAGGGTACCAAAAGTTTTCAGGTAATTCGAACGAGCCCAGCGCCCGTAGAGACTAACTCAATTCAGCGAGAGAGTTGGAGATTCTGTGTTCTCCACAGCGGGGAGTATGTATCCCTAACTATAGTTGGTCCAGAGTAGGTTGGCGGTGGGAAGGGCGTATGCTGAGGTTACCAAAGCATGTTGGTGGTACACATCAACGTTGGTCCTTCTTGCACTCTCTCGCTGCTTCCATCTCTTTCTCTTCCTACATCTCCCTCCCTCCCTCTCTCTGTCTCTCTCTCTCATCATCTCCACTCCTGTATATCTCACCACTCTTGACTTTTCGCTGGCTGGTGTGAGATGAAGAACGTTAGCGTCCCAGTACGAAGAATGGTAATATGATGGGCGCGCGTGGCACGGCTGGTACCAGGACGCCACCGCCGTTGCACCGCCGGCGCCACTGAGGACGAGCTGAGCGCACTAACTTACGACATTGCCAAAGTATCAGGTTATCGTGGACTCGAGAGTCTTCTACATTTGCCATGCACACATTGGCGTTTTCGCATAGACCCGTGCTGCTTTTATACACATATCTATGCATGTATGGACATTGGATGCGCAACCTGAAGCTCTTCTCTCGCGGAAAACTAACCGTGTTAGACAAAGCTGACTTAACTGGATTCAACGTTAAATACCAACTTTCGCCGTAACGTACGCCAAGCGCAGCGAAGTCTAGAGAGAGGAAGAGAAAGAGAGGGTAGAAGGGATGGAGGAAGAGCACGACAGATGGGCTGAGAACGTTGGCGCGAGTAGGATAAAGAGCGAGAGGGTAGGAGAGAAGGGCAGGGCAAGCGCTTAATCCACCCTCTTCTCGGATAATCAAATACAAAGTTTGTGCGAGAGAATTTGTCAGAGAACCGAGGGAGCTTTTGACTACTATCACTTGCTCAGTGTGAAGCCTCAAAGAGACAACTGCAAGAGGAGTGCCCACGAAACCATCACCAAGCCCATTTGATTACATTTTTGACGTAATTCATGGCATCAATTTAATTCGATCAAAATGGAAAAGATAAACTTGCCGGGATAAGCTATGTTGGAAAAGCGGACATCTGGATTGGTTCTATAGTGCAATCAAAAGTTGATGCAGGAGGGTGGAGGGAGAAAACGAGGGGGGCGGAAGGAGAGGAGTTTTGCGATAACGCTCCTCGGGCACAAAGTGATATGTCGATAACGTGAAACTTGCTATCGTCATTGAACCACCCAGTTAGCTGGAAGCGGTTAACGAGTGAACGTGTGGGGCACATATGTTCACTCATACATGCATACACACATATTGCTAATGTACGACAAGCAAAAAGTCATAACCTATCGTGATGTCAGATGCTCAAGTGAAGTAGGTTGAGCCCTTCTGTTTGATAGCTTTGAACGTATATGTGGTGATGTCACGATTCTGTTTGAAAGACATCTCGAGTGCAACGGAGACAGCAGGTGCACACCCTACGGCCACTTCTGGTTACACGAATTACACCGTTACGCCTATGAAGCAGGGAGCTTCTCTCTCTCTCTCTCTCTCTCTCTCTCTCTCTCTCTCTCTCTCTCTCTCTCTCTCTCTCTCTTTCTCTCTCTCTCTCTCTTTCTCTCTCTCTTGCACTCTGTGAATAGTGACTGGTAACTAGCAACTATCCGGAATTGAGAAACGAGATAAGACCTCGAAGGAGGGTGATGCATGGTCGTTGGCGTAGTTTCCGATAGACGTAAATCATGGAGGCTGTGCTGCGTGTGTGAGTATGCAGCTTGATCTCTGATCGTGCAACATGGTCTGATCTTTATATCTGATGACGGAAAGGTCTCGGTATTCTATCATAAGCCGGGAAACTCCATGACCGAGTGAGAAATTTTGACAACGTCAGCTTACGCGCTATTGTGCCAAAATCCGTAGGATAGATGCAAGCATGGGAGCGATGTATTCGAGGCCGCGAATAAAGCGCCCCAGCCAAGTAAAGCTGAAATCTCATCGATGCAGTTGAGAGAACAGCATTTCGAGGCTGAGTAATTTATATTTGATTCAAACATAAAGAGAATCTTCGTTTCGTGAAAAATAATTGATTAATAGCAGGACAGTGAGTAGCTTCGGCGATCGAGTCAAGCTGCCTAGGGCTTAACCTGTACTCGGATGAATGACCGTTTAGAATTGTTCAGAACCGCACACTGGCTTGAGGATCGACTACTAATCGGAATACAGTTTCACTGAGTCTCCTATGGGAATACAATTGAAAGTTAGTAAAATATAGCCAGCTGTATCGTCATGGGTTTTCGGCAGTTTCCCTGTGCCCTGGTGTAAATAAGAAACAATAGTGCATTAGGAAAAAGAGACTATGGACAACACTCTGAGCAGGTTTCTTAGAAACTGGAAGTAGGGCAGTGAGGTATGGAGGGTATAAGTAAAAAAGAGATGTACACATTCGAAAGGGCAGACCAAGTAATATTGAATATAATAATATATGAAAACGAGTTGCAAACCTTGCGCAATACTTCGTAATTAATTCATTCATCCCCAAAGTTGACCGTATGATCGAGTTTATTTTTTGTTGTACAAACCTACCCCTAAGGGCCGTCCATAAATAACGTCATTTTAAAATATGGGAGGGGGGGGGGCTGGTCGTTGGATGACGGTAACGATAATTGGATTATGACGATAGGAAGGATAGGATGATTGGGGGGGGGCAGCAAAAATCGATTACGTAATATATGGACAGCCCCCTGTGAGTACATCGGTCCCACAAATTTGTTTCTCTCATAGAAAAATAATAAGATTCAAAAAACTTGCCCATACGGTCAACTTTGCGATCGGGATAAATTTATGAGGAAGCAATGCGCAAGTTTCCAAATTGTAAAATTCTATTTTGTATAACAAAGTTTAACAATTTTTTTTTTTACTTAAAGCGATTTGTTGATTCTTTTTCCTCTTCCACTTCCTAAACTTAAAATCTAAACTTTACCATCAACAGTTGCTATATTAAATCACTAGGTTTCTTCTATTATACTCTACTTACGTGCTGAAAAATATTCAAGTATCTTCAGCTTTCAAAAAGTTACATCGTGAAAATGGTGAACGTTAAAGCGTACAAATACTTTTTCTAGTTGAAAAAGTTGAATGAAAACGCTCTTAAAGCCTTGCGTAGAATTTTTACTAAATTCTTATAGAATTCAGTAAAAAATTTTATAAAAAAAAGAAGTTTGCATCGTTGGAATGCAACGAAAATTAATTATTTTTAATAATTCGATTTTTTTTCGTCGAATTCCACTGCGCAAATCGTTCAAACGTTTCTACGTTTTCTTATTAGAAATGTACGACCTCAATTTGCAAAAAAAGCTTTTGGACAATTATAAAAATAGAGAAATGAATAAATGGGAAAAATATATCGTTGCATTCCAACGATGCAAACTTCAACGTCGTATTAGAACTTCTTTCCCATGGTACACTATTGATGAAAATTCAGTCAGGTATCGCGTGTAACAGAAAATACACCCACATCCAAACATTTTTCCGAATGTCATTTTTTGACGTTTTGGTACACCCTGAATACATTTCCATAGAAATCTCGAAGAATGTTTTATTTCGCAGAAACAAAGCTTCCCGTACGAGCGAACGAAAAATATATAATAAATGCATACCGAACATGTACACGTATCCATCAAATATTCAGCAAACTCATCCGATGACTTCCTTCAAACGGAAGTCCAATTATGTCGATCCACAAGAATCTTCTCCCAACTGACGTCATGGCACATCGAAGACCAGTTCTTTGGAATAGTTTCTCGAATTCGTCAACTTTTCTGAATGATCCAAGCCGCAATACGACCTTCCCTATTCGCCCCAATCTCCGAACATTTGTCAGTGAAGTAGCTCGTAAGGGAATGTCATCCTGCATACACATAGACCACTTGTAAGGTTTGATAGCGTACTCCACGGCCATACACGTTCGTATAAATTTCACATTGGCTTTTGCGGGGATCACTCGCACAGTTTCAGTGTACACGCGATAGCTACGTATATACAAGTTCCAACAAATGCACGCACACCCACACATGGCAACAGGCGTGTGTCGGTACACACACTTGAACATAACGACACAGTGAAGCGGCCCCTTCAGCACCGTTCGAATGGAATTCGGCCGGACTTTGATCAAGCTTTATCTGGGACCTCACGCGCCCTTCTATATACGACTAAATCCTCGGGGTTTTCGTTATGTGCGTTCATCTATGAATACTCCGTATGAACCCTTGGCCCGCTTTAGACGAGACGCGGCACAAACGACGAGAGGGCTCTCTCGCTGATACGAACGACTCTATTACCGATTGTATCATTCTCGCATTGCCGCAACGACCGTGCGCAAACCGGTGTATATAAATCGATACGGTATTCAAGACACGTACAGTCGAGTGTACAGAATTTGGTCAAACCTCGTCAGTTCGTACTTCGAAGTACGCGGAGGCTCTTGCGAGAAATTTATAGGGATAGGGCTGAGCCCTTCACTCGTTACGGGAACGTGCTCATCCTGCGAACGTCTCACTGTTTCACGTCCAATATACGTGAAACACACGATATCAAATGTGAAGCAACGTTCGACCGCAAACCTGACGGCCAAGTCTTTTCCTTCCCTTCACCAATTGTCACATCCATCGTAATTCCTTCAAAGCGGGCCACCACTGTGACGGGTCGAAAAAAAAGATTTTTTTTCTGCATTCGCTCAAAGTATACGTGTTCGAGAACATGTGAAAAAAAATTCAAAGTAAAACATCGGAAATTGATGAAGTTACAGATGATTTAGAGTTCACGTAGCGCAACGATTTACGTATACTGAAATTTTTATCGCGTTTTTCTCAACCCGGTCGGAATGATAACTCTAGCTATTATTGCCCGATTCTTAATAGAAACAAATAACCAAAATTTCCGTGTGAAATTTATTATTTTTTAGCCTTCGAATGATGGTAAACGTTTTGCCAAAAATACACTTTTTTTCAAACACCCGCCAATTTTTTTCGCGAAACGGGTACGTACATCGAAATCTACATTTACATAGGTATTAGGACGGTGAATAAGTTGTCGCTGTTTTCCAAAAGATTGCGTTACCAGAAGCGCGTGCGTGTAGTCTAAGATGGTAACGCCTCTATGAAGAAGTACTTGAAATTCAGTGAATGTCATTTCGCCGAAGTGTAAACCATTTCTTTTTCATAGTGTTGAACATATCAAATTTCGTGCCAAAAAGAGTATTTGCGAGGAATTTTACTGCATTACTTTATCGAAGAAAAAAAAATGCAGCTGAAGCACACAGAATTTTTGTTGAGACTTACGGCGACCATGCTCTGTCGGAAACAACATGCAGAGATTGGTTTAGACGTTTAAAGAAGAATGATTTTTATGTGTTGAGTTGGAGGCATTGCTTCATAAAAACTCATGTCAGACCCTGCAGAATCATTAGGAGGTGATCACAAAAACGTTTGTGTGATCACCGCCTGATGATCACCACCTGATGATCACCTCCTGATGATCACCTCCTGATGATCACCTCCTGATGATCACCTCCTGATGATCACCTTTTGATGATCACCTCCTGATGATCACCTCCTGATGATCACCTCCTGATGATCACCTCCTGATGATCAACTCCTAACAAACCTGAAGAATCATTGGGAGGTGATCACACAACAGAACCTGCCGAATCATTATCAAGTTCAACCATTGTCAAGTTATCGATCTGGCTGTTAGACAGTATTGTTTATACAATAACGTTGTTAATTTTTATTTTTTTTTCCATACAAATTTACACGCAATAAGTTCATGGTATATTTAATAACATACCTTTTTTCCCAAATTCCAAATAAATAATCTAGTATATACAAAAAATCGGAAAAACGACCTTTTTCGGTCCGTTAAAGAGGTCGGAAACAATATGCAGAGATTGGTTTAGACGCTTCAAAAATAATAATTTTGATGTGTTGAGTTGGATGCATTACTTCATGAAGACTCATGTCAGACGCTAGCTGAACCTGCAAAATCATTAGGAGATGATCACACTATAGTTTCTGCAGAATCATTAGGAGGTGATACACATACGTTTGTGTGATCACCTCCTGATGATCACCTCCTGATATCACCTCCTAACAAACCTGCAGAATCATTCGAAGGTGATCACACAACAGAACCTGCAGAATCATTAGGAGGTGATCACACAAACGTTGTAAAGCATTTTTCTTTAAAGCATTAATTTTCACAACAAAACAGCGAGAACTGATTCAACATCCCAATAGATTATAAAACTTTTTTATTCATCAGACCAGCCATTGTCAAGTTATCGATCTGGCTGTTGACAGTATTTTTTATCTAATAGCGTTGTTAATATTTATTTTTCTTCCATAAAAAATTACACGCAATAAGTTCATAGTATGGTTAATAACATACGTTTTTTCCTCAATTCCAAATATATAATCTAGTATATACAAAAATATCGGAAAAACGACCTTTTTTCGGTCCGGGCCCCTTAACGTGGCTACCAAAAATCTCGGTACCCATACGCACTCCTCGAAATCTTTTACTGAATTTTTCAATTCCTAAACGGGGTGATTAATTTAAGCTATTTTAGGAGATATAATTTGTTTTACTGAATAGTAATAACGTTCTCGATTTTCAAAGAGGGTTGAGGGTCTATTCATGCACAAATCATGACAGAAAGAATGTCGGAAGAAATCTTAAACCGGAGTTTGCAGGTCGCGGGAGTCGGTAGTCGAGTTGCTATCAAATATTCCGTACATCAAGAGACCTGGCAGCGTCGTCGCAACCTTTTTTCAGTATAATCGTGAATAAATATACGACCTCAGCGGCGAACTCACTCGAGATCCACGAATCCGCGTTTTTGCAAATCGTTTTCCGCACTACTCACCAGCGAAAAAGTAGCCTGTATATTTATCTCTCATATGGGCTAAAAAGATTTAGCTGTATCACGGAAAAGAATACCTGAGATAAGTACTATCGTATCAGCTCTCTTACGGTTGGATCTTTTTCTTATTCGTTTTATCCGTCCATCCGGTTCGCTGACCGACGAGGACCCACCGATCGGCTGGAGGGAAAAAAGTTCGAGCGTACGCGATTTATCTCCTGAAATCTTTCAACTTCTAGATTTCCCGGGGACTTTATCGAGCAAGTTTCTTACTCCCTCAGAAAATTATTCCTGATGATTAATGGACCGGAACATCACATTGACTCGGTAGTAAAAGTGACTGGCTCCGACGACAATTTTTTTTTGTACCGAAGCAGCAGATAAAAATATATTTTACACATCATTGGATCAGCATTGCGTGGGGTCCAGAAGAGATTGACCCAAAAGATTCAACAGATTTCCTTAGTCGTGTGAGATACCACACGCTGCAACAACTAGGCGTGCTTGACGTATGTTCATAGTATGTAGAAATAACACAACATAAAGACTAGACATGCGTTGCCATGTTTATTCTACCCATTTATGCATGTGATAACACGTGATAACACTAATATGACACACGTGAGTGTGCCAATTTTACGCATTAAATTATTACACACCTCCGTAGCTGTCCCCATCAATAACACGCTCATTCGAACACACATAAAGCGTGTAGAATCAACATATAAGACGTATATTTACACACATTGGACTAACCAACACACGTTGATAGCAACACACGAGAATAAATAACATGGGAAAGAACAACACAGTTTAAGTGTGTTAATAGCGAGCTATTGATCATATGTTTTAAGCATCACCTCCCGGGAAAAAAGTTCATGTCTGAGTGGATATGTTCATATATGTTTCATATATTGTCATGTATGTTTCAGATATCGTCATATATGTATCAGATATAATTATATCTGACATTTTACAGTATCATATATATTTAGGTCTGATTATATTCCACATCACATATGCATATAAAAGATTATATCTGATCAAATACAGTATCTGGCCTGACCATATACGAACTCATATCTGTTTATATCTGGCTAAGTACCGAGGCGAGTTGGTACCGTAAATTCGTATCCGAACATACATGATGTGATATGTGAACGTATCTGTTCGTATAAGATCATATCCGATCAAATACGGTACCAGACTCCGCTATATAGATCTCATATATGTTTTTATCTGCTCAGGTACCAAGGCGAGTTGGCAGCGTGAAACCATATCTGAACATATATGATGTGATGTATGAGCAGGCACCTTCATATAAAATTTTATCCCATCAGATACGATACCAAACCTGGAAAATATACGAAGTCTTATACACTCATGCCTTATCGTATATGCAGTTCAGTTGTTCGCACATGAAAACATCTGAATATATGAAACGATATATGAGGATATGAGACGATATCCGATCAGATATGGCACCTCACCTGACTGTATTAAATGTGATCATGTGAGTTACTATAATATTATTAATTATTAACATGTAAAGTGATGACGTGTTAATAACCCCGATCTATATATGTAAACATTTTAATATCTTCATGACTGCACTAACAAGATTTGATCTGTCTCAACAGGGTAAGATTTGCTCTGATATAGTCGGAGTCATACCTGGTCTGATAGTTCAGATCAACTATGATTCTATCATATGGGCAGGTTTATTGTTCATAGATGTCCAGGTCTACTGGGATCCACAGTATTTTATTCTTATACGGACAGACAGATCTGGTCCAATAAGATTAGATTTGTCTGACATGATCAGATCTGGCCCAATAAAATCAGATATGGTCCAACAAGGTGAGATCTTGCCTGGGGATTGTATCTGGTCAAACCTGTTGCGATATGGAGGGGTCTGCTCTCAAAACTATCAAAATGGCTCTGATATGATCAGACATGCTCAGATATAAGCATACATGATCTGTCATGACACTACATGAACAGATATGGCAGTTTTTCTTGTCTGATCATATCTGATTCTAGAGACATGATTCAGATATATTCAAATATGAACTTTTTTTCCCGGGATTGGTTACGGCATCACGTGAAACTCATTAGTTAATTTGTAATTTGTAATTGTACATGTATATACAATACTGCAAAAATAAGTGTGTTGTTTTTACAAACTTTGAGTGTGTAAATGGCTGTAGACACTTTTAACACGGGTTAAGGTGTGTAAGAAAATAACACACGTAAGTGTGTTGTTTGAACGCATCTATTCGTGTTATTTTTCACACACGTAAAAACGTGTAAAAAGTGTCCACAGTTAAACAGTGTCTACTGTTCGTTTTTGCAGTGCACGTTTGGACCAATAATTACATTCGAAGGCAACACATTTTTTGGATTGTATTCGTGTCAAGTAGGTCGAGGCTGTGATCGGTGGCCGAAGGGCGTGAAAGGCAAAAAGACCAGTTGACAGGGCCGAGAATCCCGACAAGGCTCGACAGCAAAAAAAAAAAAGAAAAGAAGAAAAACCGGTGAAAAAGTCGGGTACAAGGATAGAGTGTGAAGAAATAAAAATACGAGAGACGGAGCGGGGTAAATGGAGCGTGAGAAGAGGAATGGTCCAGGCGGGTGTATGAGAACAGGAAAGAAGAGCGTGGCAAAGGACGACGAGAGTTAGGCAAAGGAGTTAGGCAAGGACAAATTTTATTACAGTCTACCCGTGAAGTACACGCTTCGTGAAAGTATTGAAGCGTTGGGCGCGACTGCGAATTTGTCCAATAAGACGAACAATTTATTTCCCGGAGTCGTCGACGTAAGAGGGGCGCTCGCTACTTGCGTCTTTTAGAAAATGAAACGGGAATGGCAGTGGAAAGAATAAATAAGTCTTATATATACACAAATATATATACACAGATACGCGTGTGTGTGCAAAAGTCATTTTGAAGACAAATCATTGCAAAGACCATCCTCGAAACATCGAAAAGTTCCGATAGCCAATATATATAGCGTATTCCAGCTCAACTTAGACATCTATTTCCCTCACCAGCGTTGATTATAGATTTCCATAGCCGAAAACCTCTCCCCCTGGTAAAAAGCACCTAATTTTCATCCATTTTCCCCCACTCCTTGCCCTTCTGCGGCTCCATAAAAAATGGACAGTTCACTCGGATGAAGTTTGCAACGTTGGAATACAACGATTTTTTTATTTATTTTTAATTTCTTTATCTTTATTATCATCCGACGTCTTTTTTGTGAACTGAGGTTATAAATCTTTAATAAGAATGAAAGAAATTCATTTACAAAAAGAAAAGATTCAATGAGAAATCACATTCTAAATCTGCCGAAAAAAGTTAACAGTTAAAAAGGAATTAATTTTCATTGCGTTCTAACGATGCAAGCTTAAACGGCATCCACCAAGGGTTATTTTAATAATTCGAAAGACATCAGATGAGTTTTTGACCGGTTTTGCACATTTTCCACCAAAGGTCAACTTGTACTTCCGATATTTACATATTTTTTATGAAATTCCGATTTCAGGGATGGTTATCCGTCAATCTGGAAGTTAGGAGACTACTTTTTCGGTCTTGCAAGTATAAAAACGTCAAAAATATGGTTTCAGATGAAATTCAATTCGGGCGAGATGAATATGTAGGCTGAAAAAGTACTCTTCTGGCTTCCAAACATCCGAATAATCATCTCTAAAATCGAAAAGTCACAAAAAAAAAAGTAAATACCGGAAGCATCAGTTGAGCTTTGGTGAAAAATGTACAAAACAGATCTAAAACGTCGGTAAGTCATTTCAGAAATTAAAACGGGCCGAGTGGACTTTCCGATTTTTTGCAACTGCAGAAGGATAAGGGATGGGGGAATAATTGAAAAAAATTGGATGCTCTTTTGACACCAGAGGTGAGATTTTCTACTATGGAAATCTATAATCAACTATCGTGAGGGAGAAGGTTGTCTGAGTTAAGGTGGAATCCCCTATATATATATATATATATATATATATATATATATATATATATATATATATATATATATATATTAGGGTGGCACAAATTTGAGCTCCACTTTCTTCCTTTTTCTCACCATCCAATTATCTTCTTTAAAGAAAAAAAAACATGTCACCGAAGCTGCGAGCGGTAAAAAAAATTTAGAGGTCGCTCAAGCCTCTCATATATTGAAATTTTCATTAAAATAAATCGATTTTATTTTTCGTTCACTTCTCACCCATGAATTTTACGCTTTATCATTTTTAAATTAACCGCGCAAAAGCTCTAGCCGGCCAATGAATATTTAGTTACATGTTATGAATAATTTATTATAATAATTTATACCAAACACCAATTAGACGAAATCTGTTATTATGTATTATTGCACTATGGCGTCGCTCGTCACAGAGTACAGCTACGATTGGTCCGCAATTTGACTAACGAGACCAACTGTGGGACGTATTACGATGCGCGGAAATAGCTGCCATTTCAGTTTTACGAATAAAACGACCTATAATTTTTTTACGGACGAGAGCATTAAAGGATTATTGTATGAGAAAAAAGATTATAATTCTTCGATTAGAAGCGTGAGGAAAATTTGAAAAATCTGTTTCTACAAAAAAAGAATTAATTGTTTTGAAAATTTTACAAAGCGTCAAATTTATGAGTGAGAAGAGTAAAAAAAATTGGCGAAAATTGGCATTTTCGAAGCTTTTGCGCGACCACTAAATATTCATTTGCCCGCATGAGCTTTCGCTAGGCTATATTAAAAATATAAAGCGTAGAAATTCATGGGTGAGAGGTGGACGGAAAAAAATCGATTTTTTAATGAAAATTTAAATTTTCGGAAGCTTGAGCGACCTCCAAATATTTTTTGACCGCTCGCAGCTTTTGGGACAATTTTTTTTTTCTTTAAAGAAGACAACTGTACGGTGAGAAAAAAAGAAAAAAATAGAGCTCAAATTTGTGCCACCCTAATATATAAAGGGTGAGGCACATGAAGTGTTACAGAGCAATAGCACTCAAACTATTGATCATATCCAAAAATGTTTCAGACAAAAGGTTCAGTGTTCGAGAAGGCCGGATACTGGACCACCCTATTTTTTCATCGGTGGAGGCGCTGAAGCTACGTCAAGGTCAACTCTATTTTTTTAAATGGTATGGTACATTTTCTTTTCAACCATCTTGTAGAGCACCTCAAGCCGAATAAAAACCATCAGGGGGTCAACGTCGTTCAAGGTAATTCAAGGTCACCTATTTAGATTTGTATAATTGATACTGACCTTGAATAACCTTGAACGACTTTAACCCCCTGATGTTTTTTATGCGGCTTCAGGTGCTCCACAAGATGGTTAAAAAAAGGTACTATTCCATTTAAAAAAGTGGAGTTAATCTTGACTTCAGCGCCTCCGCCGATAAAAAAAATAGGGTGGTCCAGTATGACGGCCTTCTCGAACACTGAAACTTTTGTCTGAAATATTTTTGGATATGATCAACAGTTTTAGTGTTATTGCTCTGTAACACTTTATGTGACTCACCCTGTATATATATATATATATATATATATATATATATATATATATATATATATATATATATATATATATAAGTTGAGACACATAATAAAAAGTGGGAAATAAAAGTTCGAGAGAAACAAACAGTTGTTTCTACGTGCTGTGTCGCTTATAGATATCTACTACTGTAGTGTTTACAAAATCGTGCGGGGAAATCGGAAGTCGACAAGAAAGACTATTTGGTAGGACCAATGTTTCTCATTTGTTCTCAAAGTACTGGACCGTAAAAGAGCCCATTGAGAAAATTATTCTCTCGAGGGTGTTTCTTCCGCTCGGAGTTGTCGTTGATACATCGTATCGGCGATTCTCGGGGCTTGTAAAAGTTTTAAAATTCTCTCGACGAAGCAGGCGACGACTTTTTCCTAGTTCTCTTTTCACCCCTTTTCACAAAAAACCGGCGAAAATTTCCGTCTTCTCAAAGCGTTGCAACAGGACGAATTTTGCCCGCTAACAATTTCATTTCATTAGGAATTTGAAATATTACCATGTACAAAAAAATAATAAGCAAAAAGTGAATGTCCGTTTCGCCTTTGATGGTGTTCCGACGTCATCCGATCGAAACTTTGCATCGGTGTCGAATAAGATTGCGAATTTTAATAACCACTCGAGACTTTCTCGCGAAAATGGGAAAAATCCATCTAGTTGCGTGCTTGTTTGTCGGATTTTTGTTTTTTTTTTCGCGAACTAAAGCTGTACCTGACAGAATCATTGACATTTAGGTTCCCGCGTGCATTTCCATTTTTCCATCCGTAATGGGTTTTTGATGAATTTGCCGGAGGGCAGCGTGGGATTACCACGAGAAATAATTCTGTCGAGGGCATGGCCCCTGAGAGGATTCAGTAGAGCACACGAAGTGCAATTTTTTTGCCGCTCAAAGCGAAGTGAGAGTGCGAGTCCGGATACAAGGGAAATCAGCGTCTGAGGCTACACGGCCGATGCCATTGCATTCGAAATGCAATTGCATCAGTCTCGAGAGCTCGGTGACCGTTTCGCAGTCACCATCTGAGCTAGTGCCATCGCGTCGATACAGATAGAGTGTACGCGCGGGTAATGCATGGAGTTGATCGCCACAGACCTTAACTACATTTCCACTGGAAATGAACAGTCTTTGAGCATTCCTGGCTAGTGCACGGGATACGTTCGAATCACACCAACAGCCCATATACACAAAGACGCGGACAAAGAGACCAGAATAAATCAAACTAAGGCGAATGAATAATTCTCTTTTCGTCATTCGTTTGATCAGCGCAAAAAGAAATTGCCCCCAGTTACCGAGGTACAAATTTCCGGCGTACACCGATGCACCAGTGGCAGCTCAATCATTTTTTTTTTTTCATCGGATATGATTTAAAAAAATGTCAAGCCGCGAATCGTCTTGTCAAGGACAAATTGCACAGATCGATCGATTACAAATAATAGTCGCCATGTGGGAAATTAGCTAGGAATAATACAGCGGAAGTAGAAAATTTATCGGAAGCATTTGTTATTTTTAATAACTGACGATTGCTCGTGGAATAACTCCGGCGATTGCTCATGCTTGATGACGTTAGGGGTCAATACTCGGGTGGGTGAGCGAGCGGAAAAATTTCAGAAAAGGGCCGTTTCAAATTATAATTCAAAGTTGAATTATAAAGAGAGAGTTTGGTTAATTATATATGAAAATGTACGAATTAAAATCTTTTAAGGTATTCCTTATTTTTTGTTGTCTATTTGTAGGTATTTTTTGTTGTCTATTAGATCATTTATATAGGATTTGGAAAAAAGGTTTGTTATTGAGCATCCATTGAACTTATTACCTGTGAATTTTTAAAGGGCTGTACCGGTGTGATCGCTGAAAATTTGGGTAATTTTCGGGATTTTTTTGGAAGAAAAGTACTCAATTAAATGTTTTGGAAAATTAAGGATATATTTGGCTATATTTGACCTATATCACATAATTTTTTCATAGAAAAATATTGAGATACGACTTGGGCGCTGCCTTCGAAGGCGCCAAAAAAAAACGGTTTCAGGGGTGAAACGCAGCCGTGGAAATGGGAGTGTTTTGCTTTTTTCGGCGACAACTCTTCAACCAAACGACATACAAAGAAATTTCAAATTGCAATAACGTTTTATCTCTCGAGTACCCATTAGAGATGAGAACGAAGCAGTAACAGCAAATGTCAGATTGTTCATTGCACAAATGCTACCTTTCAATACGTATTTCCGAAACTTTTCATCTAATTGGCATGTAAATTTGCTAATGTGTAAAGGATGGAAAACTAGCGGATACGTATTTTCTTGTTTTTCCAATATGTCGCAATTAAGGGGGTGAAAACTCCCCTTGATTTTTCGGCCAATACCGACGTATAATCAGCATAAACCCTTTGCTATACCCGGGTAAATCCATGCTGATACAAGCTCGATCGATGACTATTAAATATTTATGTAAAATGCCCTCGCTCCACCCCTCACTCCCCTCTGACAAGGAGATCGCCCAAGAGTC